>JANBXA010000491.1:39682500-39943461 GCA_030556225.1 Cricetiscus sungorus | reverse complement strand
AAAACAGACATTTATGAACAGTATTTGGGAATTTGGATGTCGTTGTTTCCAAACTGCTCCCTGCTGGTAGGGGGCGCTGTCATGGGTGATCCTAAGAAGACCGACCCAGAAATCTTGGCTCTAGTCTGCAAGGCTTTGTCTCAATTGCTTTGAATGTTGGATCACCTGGGGTGCTGTGTCAGGGGGTCTGGCTTGATCAAACCACATTAGTCTGGAAGGAATCCACAGCTTTTCACTTTCTGTGAAAACAAAAATGGAAATCCTTTTCCCCAGTAACTTGTCTGTAGGCTTAAATTTTGGAGTCAAAGCATTTTTAAAATATATAAATTGAATTAATCCAGCAGTATTTCTTTTACCAGTAGTCGGTATTTTCTTAGTAGTCAAATAATTTAAAGACAGCAGCATTGTGTATAGTATCCAAAATTTCTCTGTGTTTTCCATCTTTACGTGGCTTTTTTTTATTACTCTGTTTCTTCTGCTTCTATTTTTACATATTTTGAGACAGGGTTTCTCTGTGTACATTTTATCTGTGCTCGAATTCAGTGCGTACCAGGTTCACTTTGAAATTACAGAGATCTGCTTGCCTCTGTCTCCTGAGTGCTGGGATTAAAGGCATTCACCGCCATACCCAGATATTCTACTTCCTATTTTCATTTTTAAACCATTGTATCCTGTTTCTTTTTCTCTCCCAAGTCAGAGTATTTTTACAAACACATTGTAAACCTTCATTCCCAGCTCTCATACATACCAATGAACTGTTAGCAGAACTCTTTAAAAGAAAGGCGGTTTTTTGCCCCTTCCTTATGCTAATTTTGGAAACCTCCCTTAAAGGAGCCTCGCAAATCTCGGTCTACAGCAAAACAAATCCAAACAAGAAAATGCTGCTGGTCTCTATTCCTTTGTTTCTAAAAACTATTCTTCAAGATTTCGTTAAGTTTTTAGTGGGAGTTCTCAGTTCCACTTCTGACACAATTATGTTGCCGGAAGGTTTTTCCCTCCAGTTGTCTAGTCCCAGACTCTGTACCTCCCCACTTGCCGCCTAGTCCCGCTGTCACTTTTGGGACTCCTAAGAGTGGAAACGGCCTGCTTCTGACTCTTTTACAGGGTTTTGGGACCCTAATCCTCATACTGGGTTGCCTCTTCCAGCCTCGATACTTGGGGAGGTGCTTTGTCTTACTGCCATGTTTTGTTGATACTCACGGGAGGGACACCTGCCCTTTTCTTAATGGAAATGGAGGTGGGAGGAGAGGAGGGAGAGGAAACTATGGCCAGGCTGTAAAATAAATAAATCAGGCCGGGATGTGTTACAGGCAGGTTTTCCCCACTGCTGGTCTGTTCCCAGTCTTTGTTCCTCCCCGCTGGCCGCCTGGTCCTGCTGCCACTCAGGCCCCAATTACACGCAGAGACTCTGTATTTGATGCAATGCTTTTGGCTAGTTACTATTATTGCTTATGGGCTAGCTCTGCCTTAATTATTAACCCATATCTAATTTCTAGGTATATCCTCGTGGCTCATCTTACCGGAGAGTAGTGGGCTGGCATCTTGCTTCCTCTAGGATCTACATGCTGACATCTCCTTACTATTTCCTCTTTCCTCCTGGTCTCCTAGCCCTGCCTATCTTGCTTTCCCAGTGGCCCAACAGTGCTTTATTCATTAACCAGGATGAGAAACATATTTATTGAATAACATCTCCCATCATCTCCTCTTTTCTGTCTAAAATAAAAGAAGGGGTTTAACCTTAACATAGCAAAAATATATCATACATCAGTTATCAAATAAGAATCACATTCAATATTTAGTCCATTAACATTTTGTAAGACTTAAAACAAATATCCATCCTATCATTGTGAGTCTAAAGTCCTATATGTAACTTATCTTTAATCCTAACTAAGGAAAACTATAACCATAACTATCTGTCTTCAATTCCTTCAAAGACCACAGAAGGGTAATATATAATCTCTATAAATGACAGGGACAACTCACTTCCTGGTCAGTCACCCGAAATTTTTCTGTAATGTTCCATCTTCAGCCCATAGGCCATAGTGTGTGTCCAGACTCCTCAACAATGTAGGAACCTTTAAACTGTCCACCTGTATTGACAGTTTGTCAGTCACTTTTCTCTGTGTCCTGTACACTGTCTGGAAGCCTCTTCCATGAAGCAGTAACCCTGTAGCATTGTTCATCTTGCATCTGCAGTCACTTTTCTGTGGGTCCTGCATGTTCAGTTTATACAGCATATAGTCAAACAGTCCAGAAGAGCAGTACCTTGACCAAATGTCTAGCCTTGCCATAATAGAAGCAAACTCCATAATGTGTTTCTTCCATGTCCATCTTTCTTTCTGATGCAGGTGGTTTTACCAGGAGCAGTTATGAATCACTGTCAAGAAAAACCCTAAACCATTCTACATGGCATATTCTGTAGGTCTTTGAAAGGTTTGAAGAATGCCTATTCATCTCAAATATATCTCTGTATATCTAGACATCATAACTAACTTAACTACAAGTTTTGACTATCATAGGTAACTCTCTAATCTGTACTAAATTATACATTACATTTTCCAATGAGATATATAAACACAATACCTAAACAAGAGGAGAAATATACATATCACAAATTTGACCTAAAATTGTATCAATAAAAGAAAATCCATGACAAAGCAAAGTATTCATAGCTATATCATAATTCCCTTTTTACCTTTAAAAAGATTGTTTGTGGTCATAGCCATTTATAACCAAGCCCATTTAAAGGAAAGAGACATTTATAAAAAGTATTTGGAAATGTGGATGTCGTTGTTTCCAAACTGCTTCCTGCTGGTAGGGGGCGCTGTCATGGGGGATCCTAAGAAGACCGACCCAGAAATCTTGGCTCTAGTCTGCAAGGCTTTGTCTCAATTGCTTTGAATGTTGGATCACCTGGGGTGCTGTGTCAGGGGGTCTGGCTTGATCAAAACACATTAGTCTGGAAGGAATCCACAGCTTTTCACTTTCTGTGAAAACAAAAATGGAAATCCTTTTCCCCAGTAACTTGTCCGTAGGCTTAAATTTTGGAGTCAAAGCATTTTTAAAATATATAAATTGAATTAATCCAGCAGTATTTCTTTTATCAGTAGTTGGTATTTTCTTAGTAGTCAAATAATTTAAAGACAGCAGCATTGTGTATAGTATCCAAAATTTCTCTGTGTTTTCCATCTTTACGTGGCTTTTTTTTAAATTACTCTGTTTCTTCTGCTTCTATTTTTACATATTTTGAGACATGGTTTCTCTGTGTAACTTTTATCTGTCCTCGAATTCTGTGCATACCAGGTTCTCTTTGAAATTACAGAGATATGCTTGCCTCTATCTCCTGAGTGCTGGGATTAAAGGCATTCACACCCATACCCAGATATTCTACTTCCTATTTTCTTTTTTTAAACCATTGTATCCTGTTTCTTTTTCTCTCCCAAGTCAGCGTATTTTTACAAACACATTGTAAATCTTCATTGCAAGCTCTCGTACATACCAATGAACTGTTAGCAGAACTCTTTAAAAGAAAGGCGGTTTTTTGCCCCTTCCTTATGCTAATTTTGGAAACCTCCCTTAAAGGAGCCTCGCAAATCTCGGTCTACAGCAAAACAAATCCAAACAAGAAAATGCTGCTGGTCTCTATTCCTTTGTTTCTAAAAACTATTCTTCAAGATTTCGTTAAGTTTTAAGTGGAAGTTCTCAGTTCCACTTCTGACACCATTATGTTGCCGGAAGGTTTTTCCCTCCAGTTGTCTAGTCCCAGACTCTGTACCTCCCCACTTGCCGCCTAGTCCCGCTGTCACTTTTGGGACTCCTAAGAGTGGAAACGGCCTGCTTCTGACTCTTTTACAGGGTTTTGGGACCCTAATCCTCATACTGGGTTGCCTCTTCCAGCCTCGATACTTGGGGAGGTGCTTTGTCTTACTGCCATGTTTTGTTGATACTCACGGGAGGGACACCTGCCCTTTCCTTAATGGAAATGGAGGTGGGAGGAGAGGAGGGAGAGGAAACTATGGCCAGGCTGTAAAATAAATAAATCAGGCCGGGATGTGTTACAGGCAGGTTTTCCCCACTGCTGGTCTGTTCCCAGTCTTTGTTCCTCCCCGCTGGCCGCCTGGTCCTGCTGCCACTCAGGCCCCAATTACACGCAGAGACTCTGTATTTGATGCAATGCTTTTGGCTAGTTACTATTATTGCTTATGGGCTAGCTCTGCCTTAATTATTAACCCATATCTAATTTCTAGGTATATCCTCGTGGCTCATCTTACCGGAGAGTAGTGGGCTGGCATCTTGCTTCCTCTAGGATCTACATGCTGACATCTCCTTACTATTTCCTCTTTCCTCCTGGTCTCCTAGCCCTGCCTATCTTGCTTTCCCAGTGGCCCAACAGTGCTTTATTCATTAACCAGGATGAGAAACATATTTATTGAATAACATCTCCCATCATCTCCTCTTTTCTGTCTAAAATAAAAGAAGGGGTTTAACCTTAACATAGCAAAAATATATCATACATCAGTTATCAAATAAGAATCACAGTTAACAATATTTAGTCCATTAACATTTTGTAAGACTTAAAACAAATATCTATCCTATAATTGTGAATCTAAAGTCCTATATGTAAATTATCTTTAATCCTAACTAAGGAAAACTATAACCATAACTATCTGTCTTCAATTCCTTCAAAGACCACAGAAGGGTAATATATAATCTCTATAAATGACAGGGACAACTCACTTCCTGGTCAGTCACCCGAAATTTTTCTGTAATGTTCCATCTTCAGCCCATAGGCCATAGTGTGTGTCCAGACTCCTCAACAATGTAGGAACCTTTAAACTGTCCACCTGTATTGACAGTTTGTCAGTCACTTTTCTCTGTGTCCTGTACACTGTCCGGCTGTCTGGAAGCCTCTTCCATGAAGCAGTAACCCTGTAGCATTGTTCATCTTGCATCTGCAGTCACTTTTCTGTGGGTCCTGCATGTTCAGTTTATACAGCATATAGTCAACCAGTCCAGAAGAGCAGTACCTTGACCAAATGTCGAGCCTTGCCATAATAGAAGCAAACTCCATAATGTGTTTCTTCCATGTCCATCTTTCTTTCTGATGCAGGTGGTTTTACCAGGAGCAGTTATGAATCACTGTCAAGAAAAACCCTAAACCATTCTACATGGCATATTCTGTAGGTCTTTGAAAGGTTTGAAGAATGCCTAATCATCTCAAATATATCTCTGTATATCTAGACATCCTAACTAACTTAACTACAAGTTTTGACTATCATAGGTAACTCTCTAATCTGTACTAAATTATACATTACATTTTCCAATGAGATATATAAATACAATACCTAAACAAGAGGAGAAATATACATATCACAAATTTGACCTTAAATTGTATCAATAAAAGAAAATCCATGACAAAGCAAAGTATTCATAGCTATATCATAATTCCCTTTTTACCTTTAAAAAGATTGTTTGTGGTCATAGCCGTTTATAACCAAGCCCATTTAAAGGAAAACAGACATTTATGAACAGTATTTGGGAATTTGGATGTCGTTGTTTCCAAACTGCTCCCTGCTGGTAGGGGGCGCTGTCATGGGTGATCCTAAGAAGACCGACCCAGAAATCTTGGCTCTAGTCTGCAAGGCTTTGTCTCAATTGCTTTGAATGTTGGATCACCTGGGGTGCTGTGTCAGGGGGTCTGGCTTGATCAAACCACATTAGTCTGGAAGGAATCCACAGCTTTTCACTTTCTGTGAAAAAAAAAATGGAAATCCTTTTCCCCAGTAACTTGTCCGTAGGCTTAAATTTTGGAGTCAAAGCATTTTTAAAATATATAAATTGAATTAATCCAGCAGTATTTCTTTTACCAGTAGTCGGTATTTTCTTAGTAGTCAAATAATTTAAAGACAGCAGCATTGCTTATAGTATCCAACATTTCTCTGTGCTTTCCAACTTTACGTAGCTTTTTTTATAACTCTATTTCTTCTGCTTCTATTTTTACATGTTTTGAGACAGGGGTTCTCTGTGTAACTTTTATCTGTCCTCGAATTCAGTGCGTACCAGGTTCACTTTGAAATTACAGAGATCTGCTTTCCTCTATCTCCTGAGTGCTGGGATTAAAGGCATTCACCGCCATACCCAGATATTCTACTTCCTATTTTCATTTTTAAACCATTGTATCCTGTTTCTTTTTCTCTCCCAAGTCAGCGTATATTTACAAACACATTGTAAACCTTCATTGCCAGCTCTCATACATACCAATGAACTGTTAGCAGAACTCTTTAAAAGATAGGCAGTTTTTTGCCCCTTCCTTATGCTAATTTTGGAAACCTCCCTTAAAGGAGCCTCGCAAATCTCAGTCTACAGCAAAACAAATCCAAACGAGAAAATGCTGCTGGTCTCTGTTCCTTTGTTTCTAAAAACTATTCTTCAAGATTTCGTTAAGTTTTAAGTGGAAGTTCTCTGTTCCACTTCTGACACCATTATGTTGCCGGAAGGTTTTTCCCTCCAGTGGTCTAGTCCCAGACTCTGTACCTCCCCACTTGCCGCCCAGTCCCGCTGTCACTTGTGGGACACCTAAGAGTGGAAACGGGCTGCTTTTGACTCTTTTAAAGGCTTTTGGGACCCTAATCCTCATATTGGGTTCCCTCTTCCAGCCTCGATACTTGGGGAGGTGCTTTGTCTTACTGCCATGTTTTGTTGATACTCACGGGAGGGAGACCTGCCCTTTCCTTAATGGAAATGGAGGTGGGAGGAGAGGAGGGAGAGGAAACTGTGGCCAGGCTGTTAAATAAATAAATCAGGACGGGATGTGTTACAGGCAGGTTTTCCCCACCGGTGGTCTGTTCCCAGTCTTTGTTCCTCCCCGCTGGCCGCCTGGTCCTGCTGCCACTCAGGCCCCAATTACACGCAGAGACTCTGTATTTGATAAAATGCTGTTGGCTAGTTACTATTATTGCTTATGGGCTAGCTCTGCCTTAATTATTAACCCATATCTAATTTCTAAGTATTTCCTCATGGCTCATCTTACCGGAGAGTGGTGGGCTGGCATCTTGCTTCCTCTAGGCTCTACATGCTGACTTCTCCTTACTATCTCCTCTTTCCTCCTGGTCTCCTAGCCCTGCCTATCTTGCTTTCCCATTGGCCCAACAGTGCTTTATTCATTAACCAGGATGAGAAACATATTTATTGAATAACATCTCCCATCATCTCCTCTTTTCTGTCTAAAATAAAAGAAGGGGTTTAACCTTAACATAGCAAAAATATATCATACATCAGTTATCAAATAAGAATCACAGTTAACAATATTTAGTCCATTAACATTTTGTAAGACTTAAAACAAATATCTATCCTATCATTGTGAGTCTAAAGTCCTATATGTAACTTATCCTTAATCCTAACTAAGGAAAACTATAACCATAACTATCTGTCTTCAATTCCTTCAAAGACCACAGAAGGGTAATATATAATCTCTATAAATGACAGAGACAACTCACTTCCTGGTCAGTCACCCGAAATTTTTCTGTAATGTTCCATCTTCAGCCCATAGGCCATAGTGTGTGTCCAGACTCCTCAACAATGTAGGAACCTTTAAACTGTCCACCTGTATTGACAGTTTGTCAGTCACTTTTCTCTGTGTCCTGTACACTGTCCGGCTGTCTGGAAGCCTCTTCCATGAAGCAGTAACCCTGTAGCATTGTTCATCTTGCATCTGCAGTCACTTTTCTGTGGGTCCTGCATGTTCAGTTTATACAGCATATAGTTAAACAGTCCAGAAGAGCAGTACTTTGACCAAATGTCGAGTCTTGCCATAATAGAAGCAAACTCCATAATGTGTTTCTTCCATGTCCATCTTTCTTTCTGATGCAGGTGGTTTTACCAGGAGCAGTTATGAATCACTGTCAAGAAAAACCCTAAACCATTCTACATGGCATATTCTGTAGGTCTTTGAAAGGTTTGAGGAATGCCTATTCATCTCAAATACATCTCTGTATATCTAGACATCCTAACTAACTTAACGACAAGTTTTGACTATCATAGGTAACTCTCTAATCTGTTCTAAATTATACATTACATTTTCCAATGAGATATATAAACACAATACCTAAACAAGAGGAGAAATATACATATCACAAATTTGACCTTAAATTGTAGCAATAAAAGAAAATCCATGACAAAGCAAAGTATTCATAGCTATATCATAATTCCCTTTTTACCTTTAAAAAGATTGTTTGTGGTCATAGCCGTTTATAACCAAGCCCATTTAAAGGAAAACAGACATTTATGAACAGTAGTTGGGAATTTGGATGTCGTTGTTTCCAAACTGCTCCCTGCTGGTAGGGGGCGCTGTCATGGGTGATCCTAAGAAGACCGACCCAGAAATCTTGGCTCTAGTCTGCAAGGCTTTGTCTCAATTGCTTTGAATGTTGGATCACCTGGGTTGCTGTTTCAGGGGGTCTGGCTTGATCAAACCACATTAGTCAGGAAGGAATCCACAGCTTTTCATTTTCTGTGAAAACAAAAATGGAAATCCTTTTCCCCTAGTAACTTGTCCGTAGGCTTAAATTTTGGAGTCAAAGCATTTTTAAAATATATAAATTGAATTAATCCAGCAGTAATTCTTTTATCAGTAGTCGGTATTTTCTTAGTAGTCAAATAATTTAAAGACAGCAGAATTGCGTATAGTATCCAAAATTTCTCTGTGCTTTCCATCTTTACGTGGCTTTTTTTTATTACTCTGTTTCTTCTGCTTCTATTTTTACATGTTTTGAGACAGGGGTTCTCTGTGTAACTTTTATCTGTCCTCGAATTCAGTGCGTACCAGGTTCTCTTTGAAATACAGAGATCTGCTTGCCTCTATCTCCTGAGTGCTGGGATTAAAGGCATTCACCGCCATACCCAGATATTCTACTTCCTATTTTCATTTTTAAACCATTGTATCCTGTTCCTTTTTCTCTCCCAAGTCAGCGTATTTTTACAAACACATTGTAAACCTTCATTGCCAGCTCTCGTACATACCAATGAACTGTTAGCAGAACTCTTTAAAAGATAGGCGGTTTTTTGCCCCTTCCTTATGCTAATTTTGGAAACCTCCCTTAAAGGAGCCTCGCAAATCTCAGTCTACAGCAAAACAAATCCAAACGAGAAAATGCTGCTGGTCTCTGTTCCTTTGTTTCTAAAAACTATTCTTCAAGATTTCGTTAAGTTTTAAGTGGAAGTTCTCAGTTCCACTTCTGACACCATTATGTTGCCGGAAGGTTTTTCCCTCCAGTGGTCTAGTCCCAGACTCTGTACCTCCCCACTTGCCGCCCAGTCCCGCTGTCACTTGTGGGACTCCTAAGAGTGGAAACGGGCTGCTTTTGACTCTTTTACAGGCTTTTGGGACCCTAATCCTCATATTGGGTTGCCTCTTCCAGCCTCGATACTTGGGGAGGTTCTTTGTCTTACTGCCATGTTTTGTTGATACTCACGGGAGGGACACCTGCCCTTTCCTTAATGGAAATGGAGGTGGGAGGAGAGGAGGGAGAGGAAACTATGGCCAGGCTGTAAAATAAATAAATCAGGCCGGGATGTGTTACAGGCAGGTTTTCCCCACTGCTGGTCTGTTCCCAGTCTTTGTTCCTCCCCGCTGGCCGCCTGGTCCTGCTGCCACTCAGGCCCCAATTACACGCAGAGACTCTGTATTTGATGCAATGCTGTTGGCTAGTTACTATTATTGCTTATGGGCTAGCTCTGCCTTAATTATTAACCCATATCTAATTTCTAGGTATATCCTCGTGGCTCATCTTACCGGAGAGTAGTGGGCTGGCATCTTGCTTCCTCTAGGATCTACATGCTGACATCTCCTTACTATTTCCTCTTTCCTCCTGGTCTCCTAGCCCTGCCTATCTTGCTTTCCCATTGGCCCAACAGTGCTTTATTCATTAACCAGGATGAGAATCATATTTACAGAATAACATCTCCCATCATATACTCTTTTCTGTCTAAAATAAAAGAAGGGGTTTAACCTTAACATAGCAAAAATATATCATACATCAGTTATCAAATAAGAATCACATTTAACAATATTTAGTCCATTAACATTTTGTAAGACTTAAAACAAATATCTATCCTATAATTGTGAGTCTAAAGTCCTATATGTAACTTATCCTTAATCCTAACTAAGGAAAACTATAACCATAACTATCTGTCTTCAATTCCTTCAAAGACCACAGAAGGGTAATATATAATCTCTATAAATGACAGGGACAACTCACTTCCTGGTCAGTCACCCGAAATTTTTCTGTAATGTTCCATCTTCAGCCCATAGGCCATAGTGTGTGTCCAGACTCCTCAACAATGTAGGAACCTTTAAACTGTCCACCTGTATTGACAGTTTGTCAGGCACTTTTCTCTGTGTCCCGTACACTGTCCGGCTGTCTGGAAGCCTCTTCCATGAAGCATTAATCCTGTAGCATTGTTCATCTTGCATCTGCAGTCACTTTTCTGTGGGTCCTGCATGTTCAGTTTATACAGCATATAGTCAAACAGTCCAGAAGAGCAGTACCTTGACCAAATGACTAGTCTTGCCATAATAGAAGCAAACTCCATAATGTGTTTCTTCCATGTCCATCTTTCTTTCTGATGCAGGTGGTTTTACCAGGAACAGTTATGCCTCACTGTCAAGAAAAACCCTAAACCATTCTAAATGGCATATTCTGTAGGTCTTTGAAAGGTTTGAAGGATGCCTATTCATCTCAAATACATCTCTGTATATTTAGACATCCTAACTAACTTAACGACAAGTTTTGACTATCATAGGTAACTCTCTAATCTGTACTAAATTATACATTACATTTTCCAATGAGATATATAAACACAATACCTAAACAAGAGGAGAAATATACATATCACAAATTTGACCTTAAATTGTAGCAATAAAAGAAAATCCATGACAAAGCAAAGTATTCATAGCTATATCATAATTCCCTTTTTAACTTTAAAAAGATTGTTTGTGGTCATAGCCGTTTATAACCAAGCCCATTTAAAGGAAAACAGACATTTATGAACAGTAGTTGGGAATTTGGATGTCGTTGTTTCCAAACTGCTTCCTGCTGGTAGGGGGCGCTGTCATGGGAGATCCTAAAAAGACCGACCCAGAAATCTTGGCTCTAGTCTGCAAGGCTTTGTCTCAATTGCTTTGAATGTTGGATCACCTGGGTTGCTGTTTCAGGGGGTCTGGCTTGATCAAACCACATAGTCTGGAAGGAATCCACAGCTTTTCATTTTCTGTGAAAACAAAAATGGAAAGCGTTTTCCCCAGTAACTTGTCTGTAGGCTTAAATTTTGGAGTCAAAGCATTTTTAAAATATATAAATTGAATTAATCCAGCAGTATTTCTTTTATCAGTAGTCGGTAATTTCTTAGTAGTCAAATAATTTAAAGACAGCAGCATTGCGTATAGTATCCAAAATTTCTCTGTGCTTTCCATCTTTACGTGGCTTTTTTTTTAAATTACTCTATTTCTTCTGCTTCTATTTTTACATGTTTTGAGACAGGGGTTCTCTGTGTAAATTTTATCTGTCCTCGAATTCAGTGCATACCAGGTTCTCTTTGAAATTACAGGGATCTGCTTGCCTCTATCTCCTGAGTGCTGGGATTAAAGGCATTCACCGCCATACCCAGATATTCTACTTCCTATTTTCATTTTTAAACCATTGTATCCTGTTTCTTTTTCTCTCCCAAGTCAGCGTATTTTTACAAACACATTGTAAATTGAGGAGGTTTTGTGAACTGCTGCAAAGTTTACTTCAAAGTATTGGGTTTTTATACAGAAAGCTCAAAGAACAGATCTTTGGTCACAGTTTAAAGATAAACAGGCATTCTATAGATGTGAACAATTCCCTTTGAAGTTTCTCAGCAAGTGCATAATTAGGAACCTCTGTTTATTTTGGCCTGCTTGTGGTCAGCATATCAGAGATTTGATTGGTTGAGTTTAGAGGCTAATCTTTGTCTCTAGATTGTGAACTTTTATAGTGTTGATTTAGCGGACCTAAGATCCCAAATTAGAGTATTGTTGTGAATCCCACATCATGTTTGTTGTGGGCGGGTTAATTACAGGCAGGGTGTCATTGTGGGCTGCTTCCTACAGCCTTAGGCAGAAAAAAAAACCTTAAAGCTAACAGCAACTGTATTACAAACCCTAGCCCTTAATCGTAACACTAATGTTAACGAGAACCCTAATGCTAACATGAATCCAAACATGAACTCGAAAACTTTCCTTAACCTAGCACTCAACACTATCTGTACTTGTACAATGGAGTACACGTCATTCAGAGACACGATTTGCCTTTCTTAACTCTATACTCACTACTAATTTGAGTTAGTAGCAACAGTCGAAGATGATCATGCTTGTTTTCCTACAGAGGAGATATCTTTTCTTATGGGAACACTCTCTTTTTGAACTCTATCTTTCAGTGTAAATGAGTTGCCTCTTTCTTACAAATCACAAAGTCTTGTTTTAAACGCATCATAGCAGTACACATTTCTAAACACAGTGCAAGGTCGTAGTGCCTTTCATCTTCAAACATACAGGTTTCCAACAAGCATGGTTACATAGCCGTTCACATGGATGAGTACAAATCCAAGTTGAAAACATACTGCATTTCTGGCCAGTAGATTTTATGGCATATCAAGGTATTGTCTAAGGACGTCTTTTTTAAGCTTAGAAGAGGTTACCTTTTACAGTGTAAATTTGTAGGGTCTTTCAGCCCGAAACGTACAAGTTTCCAGCAAGCATGGTCACATTGGCGTTCATATTGATAAGTACAAATCGAAGTTGATATCAAATTGCATTTCTGGCAAATAGATTCTATCGCATATCAAGGTATAGTCTACTGACGACTTTCTTAAGCTAGGAAGCGTTTGCACTTTAACTTTCTATTGAGAAATACCTACGTAGATAGAGTTCCATTGATTAAGTGTAAGGCAGTGTGTTTTTCCGTCCTGTTCACAACTCTCCTTTGATTCCTTTTACTTAATGACTACAGTCGAAAGAAACCCTGTCTCTTTTCAGACCGAAAAGAGAGAAGACAACGATACTAATGAGTACATGACGTTTTAATGCTCATGCTTCTGGAAAGAAGAGTGGTCTCACCGCAAGACACGCTCGGTCACAGTATACACAAACATCCATTTTATACACATTTTCTCCATGGACAGACATGTCGGGACTCGTTGGTTTTGTGGTAAAATGAATATGTTTCATAAAACTAACAGCCCATTAGTAGTACTTGGATAAGTTATCATAAACAAATACCAAAGCTATCCTGCACATCAAATATAAGGATAAATGGAAATTTAATCCTAATGCTAACTAATCCTAGTACTAAAGAAAATGCTAACCTTAGCACCAACAAATAATAGCTGACGTAGCTCATGTTTTGATTTTTCTCGGAACTCTCTGCTCCATTCCCAAGGCCAGATGTGGCAGCCTGTGAGTACTGACCTTATCCTGTACTTTTACTTGTTTATGTGGAAGCCTTGCAAAATGGCGTTACCATTGCTAAGCCAGGCCTTAAGCTATTAGCCTTGAGTGGGGGTCTTCAATACAATGCTGTTGGCTAGTTTGCACTTTAACTTTCCATTGAGAACTACCTACGTAGATAGAGTTCCATTGATTAAGTGAAAGGCAGTGTGTTTTTCCATCCTGGAAGGAAGGAAGGAGGGAGGGAGAGAGAAAGAGAGAGAGAAAGAGAGACTCAATAGTAAGACCATTCTTCAATTAGAGATAATCTATAAACGGCAGCTGTAACACCTTAAATTTCCCTATTTTTAAATTTATCTTACCTGTGGAATTACCCAAATCTTGTTAAAATTACAGGATGGGTTCAAAGGTCAAAGAAAGAACACAACAAACAAAGGAAAGCATACAAACAAAAACTCATTCAATTCTAACGTTCTACATTGTCTCTTCTGTTTAGTTTGGATTCAGCTTCCCTTAATGAAGGAAATTCTGCACAATGCTGCTGTTAAAGCCAAGCCACTGCCTCCCTCTGTGTTTCCAGTAAAATGTGTGCATGCTTAAAACAAACAAGCCAACAAACAAACCGGAAAATAGGGCCTGCCTGCACAGAAATAAGCAAAATGGATCAGCATTGCTGAGAGGAACAATGTACAGAATCCTCCAGTCTCTAAACAAAAAGTAATCTCCAGTTGATAACCTCTTTAAGGGAAATATATATGTATATATGTGTGTGTATATATATATGTTTTTTTTTCCAACAAGAGACATACTGAGTATATAAACCAGGCCCTACCCAGGGTGGGAGGGTGGAAGGAATTGTGGGAAGGGAAACTGTGATCAGAATACAATGTAGAAAATTAAAAAAAAATGATAGAAAGAAAAAAATTAAATCCTAGCCCAACCCACCAACATCCAACAAACACAAAAACAAAAATTAAAAACAAGCCAGGCCATGGTGTCCACATGCATTTCATCTCAGAGCTCACTCAAATGGGTGAGGGGGAGCTCAGAAGCACGCTCATCCCTTTGAGTTTCAGTACTACGTGGTTTATGGAACTAGTTCCAGGATGAGCTAAAGAGGTTACAAATAAACAAAACACAAAACCAAACCAAAAATAAATTTATTTTGAGAGAAAGCCCTGTCTTTTGAAAAACCAAATTATTACAAAATAAAAATTTTGTAACAGGAAAAAGAAGAAAAAAGAAGACAAAACAAAAACAAAAAACCTCATGTATTTATTTTATGCATGAGTGCTAATTGGTCTAATTGATTGGAAGCCTTGCCTCGTGGCAGGCTTCAACCAGCACCCACCCGGACTGCCTGTTGGCTGTCAGCTTGCACAGCATGCTGCTCGGGCCATCTGCTGCTCCACGCCGGCCATATAGAAAGGGGCCCACACTCTGGAGAAGCCGAATTATTATCTTCTGTGTGTTCTCTTCTTTGTTGTATTTCTGGCTCCTTGGATGCAATTAGAGCTTCCTCATCCATTTGCCTTGAGAGCCAACGGTTTGAGTTTGGTGAAGAGAATCTTCACCCTCTGTAGTCGTCCGCGGCACAGGAGCCTTCTGTGATCTCTTCAAAGGGACTAGAATGGCATTTTCTCTCCTTGGGCACTCTAAGCTGGCTTTAACCCCTCCCAGGCCTACAACAGTAGGCACACCCACACGGAGGTGTTTAGCTCTTAACCGTTGCAGCTTATTAGCAGTCCAGAAAATGACTTGCAGAGTTCCAAGGTGGAGCCGGGCTCCCACTGTGATGATCTCAGTAGGACTTACAAATGTCAAGATGATTTCCCAGCTTTCCCTGAAACTCGGGAGAAATAACCACTTTTCTAAAGTGCGGGCTTGAGTGACATCTTATTCAACTTTTTGACGCTTTTGACTAAATAAAGGCGAATACAGAACTGCTTGTTGAAAGATATTAAGATTCATTTTTTGGGAGGTGGGGTGGGGGAGAGGAGAGGATGCAGTTTCAGTTGACTCTTAACAAAACCGTGAAGTGAGTTGAGTGTCTGCAGTAGCAGTGATAACAGCTCTTCTGCCTGCCAGCTTTCCCTTTCCACTCCAGGCCTAAGACACTTCAACTTCTGTTTCAGACTTCTCTCTCCTATGGGGAGGCCGGGGGGAGTGGGGGGGGAGAGCAATCCACTAGGTGTTACTATAAACTGATTAAAAAGTGCCGGGCCCCTTAAGATAAAATATTAACACACATCCTTGAGGAAGAAATAAGCAATTAATTTTCATCCTCACCATGATGTGGCTGCCATCTTCCCTTCCCTTTCTTGGGTAGTGATTGACTCCATTGCTGGTTTTTAAAGTGAGCTGTTTTCTGTCTGTGTCTTTTCAGATCAGAAGCGACATGTTCACCTTCCTGTCAGCCTGGTCTCTACCAGGGCATATTTCATATGCTAGTATGTTTATTCCATGATCGTTCAGGTTGTGCCTAGCAAGAACAGGTAAAAAGCTCAATTACCGGTGCCTAGTTCTTGTGTGCACGGTGTGGTGCTCACGTGCGCTGGGTGTAGGATGAGCCAGTCTATGTCAGGTGATGTAAGGCATGCTATTTACTACAGCAGGAACAGGAACTAGCACTGAAAAGAGATTTGTAGCCTGTATTTGATACTCTTTTAGTTCCATGGGCTGCAACTTTTTGTGCTTATGTACATTTTAAAACTTCTGAAATTTTTGGTGGCCCCTTTTGAAGAATTAACAGAGAGAGAGAGAGAGAGAGGGAGGGAGGGAGGAGGAGAGAGAGAGAGAGAGAGAGAGAGAGAGAGAGAGAGAGAGAGAGAGAGAATTCAGCAATATATCCAACATGTGTGTAATTCTCTATAGAAAAACGTCAACATGTTGGGACACCTTATTCTTTATCTCCCAGTCTCCGTCATCATCCACCACAAAACCTGTGACTTCCAGCCGCTGTAATGTATTTTCCAAGACTGAGGACTGCCACTCTGTGCCGTCCGAGTCCTTCTTGCCTCCGTGGTTGTCTCTTGGGCCCTTAGCAGTGTGCTAGCCCTTCTTCACTCTAAGCCAGCAGAACCCACATCATATTGTGACATGCTGCAAACTTGCTTCAGTGTTCCGGGGGGAGCCAGCTGCCACCACATTGTGAACAGCAAATGCCAAAGAAAAGTAAAAATGGAGAATCAGGAAAGGGCTGGGGCTTTACACTGTCCAGCATGGTGCTGTCTCATGTGGCTGGGGTAATCGGGGACGGCCAGGGCCTGAGTCTCCTCAGCTTGGAAGATTCCTGATTTTCTTCTCCCTTCTTATCACCTCTTGTAATTTTTTGGAGATTATGAAGACACCATTTCCCCTTTCCCCTTCCTCACTCCAAACCCTCCTTGCTCTCTTTCAAATTCCTGGGCTCGTTTTTCTCTAGTACATGCATTTATGTACATGCATACACACATGCAACCTGCTCCATCTGTATAATGTTACCTGTGTATGTGTTTTCAGGGCTGACCATTTGCTATTGGTGTGCTCTTCCATGGGAAGACTTCTTCTGCATGGTTTTCTCCTTTGGACCCATTTACTCTACCCAGGGCCAGATCTTGAGGATGTGATATACAATTCAAAAGCTCTTCCATGAGAAAAACAGAAAAACAAAACAAAACAAAACAAAACAAAACCAAGTCTTGGTAACCAGGCATATTGCCAGAAATGGTCGAAGCCCAGCGACATTGAATCTAATGGTTCAAAAGACTGCTCTCGTTGCCTGTTATGTTGAGAAAGGGATTTTGAAAGGAAAAGTGCTCGGCTCTGCAACTTGAAATTGTGCATGGCCTTCGCCTGTGGGTATGTGTAGCAAGGGAAACAATTCCAGCAGAGCAGAAGGAATTCCCCCCTGCCACAGTTGCTGATCCTGTAGTTTGGCCAGAGACCAGCAGAGGGAGACACAGGCTTTGCGCGCTCACACTGTTCTGCCGGACTCTGCCCTGAATCAGCCTGTGTGTAGTGCATGTTCTCAGGTGTGACATCTTGACATTGCCTGGTCTGTGGATGCTGAAGAAACAGGGAAGTCACTGCTCTAGGAGGAATATGAACAGTGAACAACTCAAGCAGTTCCCCCTTCAAAACTCCTAATTACATACAAAACGAAAGACCTTTGAAATCACGTTCTTCAGCATATATGAGACCATTATATAAGGGACTCCAACTGTCCTAAAGCGACGGCAAGAATGTCAGTACTTGGTGATACTGGCAGACTGTCCACGATGAACTCTATAAATCCAATTTAGGAACTCCACTGTTGCTGAGAGTTACTTATAAATAAATGTTCCTGACTTAGAATTAGAAATCACCAATAAGCTACAAGAAAGGATTCACATTACTAAGAATGGAGTGAAGATTAAAGGGAAGAAATACAATTTTTATCTCATTAAAGTTGAATAGAAATGTAACATGGCATCTTTAAAAAAACATTCATTTACTTACCGTGTGTGTGTATGTGTGTGTGTGTGTGTGTGTGTGTGTGTGTGTGTGCTCATGCTATGTGTGTGTATACAGCTATGAGAGATGATTTAAAGAGATTCACTCTCTTCTTCCTCTGTGTAGACCCTGGGGATCAAACTCAATTTGTCAGGCTTGGAAACAAGTGACTTTACTCACTGAATTGTCTTTTTAGACCCTTGGCAAGCTAAAGGGAAAATATCAATTATATATTGAAGCTTTTGTTCCTTTTCTTCCAATATATTTTATCTCTAGAAATTTATTTTATGCAAATAGCCCCAGTGAATATAGCAAAACATTCCTCCAAATGAAAAAAACCTAAATAATAATAAATAAGTTCTGTATTTATTAATTGAAAAAAATCTAATGCTAATGTCCATAATAGTTAAGAAATCTGTATATTCAATACAGTTTTAAACAAAATGCCAATGGTGACTTTTATCAAAATTAAAAACTTGATTCTTTAGTTGATAAGGTTCGGAGTGTCAGGAGCAGTAGGGAGAGAAAATGAGGAGAAACTGTTTAATGTGTGAGAGATTGTCTTTTCAATCATGGAAGTATTTTAATATTAAAGAGAGGCCATGAGCACAATGGTTATACAAACACCTCTGAGTTGTTCACTGGTCAACTGTAGGGTTAAAAACTTACCGTTGGAAAGTTAGTGCAGTTTTGCATGTGATGGGGTTGTGTAAGGTTTCTTTTGCTGCTTCTCTGCTTTTCCTAAATTTTAATGAGCGCTGTCATTCTAACTATTAGGAAAGAATTATAAACAAACAACCCCATGAGAAGCCAGCACTTTATCTTTTAGGGACACTGGAAAGAAACATGGTTACAAAAAGATCTAGGGCTGGGGGGGTGCTCAGGGGCAGAAGCTGCTTGGATAGGACCTGCCAGGCCCTGGGTCCATCATGATTATAAGAGGTGGGAAGAAAAAAGAAGGGAAGAAAAGGAAACAATGAAGGGGAAAAGATAAAAAGGAGAGGGAAAGAAAAAGAGACCTGGATACCCCGTTAATACGTTGAAAGGAATGAATCTCAAGCAGCGAGTCTCTGATCACCGTTACATATCCAGGGCTCTAAAGCAAAATTTAGAGGGTGCTGAGAGAGAGAGACACTCTTGAACTCATTTTGGAGCTAGTGCCTAGGGAGGGAGAGAGGCTGGTGTGTAAAAAGAGGCCTGGACGTGGGAATCAGTGAAAGGGGAATCCAACTTTCACCTGTGTGGATGAAAGAAATAACCATTAGAGAACAGACAGAATCCTCTCCCCAGCTGTCTTCTCCACCCCTCCCTCCATCTAATGGGGACTCGAGATAACGAGGACTTGAGAGAAAGCAAACGAACAGCACTGGTTAATACCCCCCCCAAACGTAAGCCACTGTCTAAAGGGTATACCTAGAGCAGAATTCAGTTCTGGGCATGGGCAGGGGAGGGGCAAATATATCAAGTCAGTAAAAGACACAGTCACCTCTTGCTTCTCATTTTCTTCTGTGATAGTTTCTGCTTATATGTTCACAGTATGTCCTGGTCCTATAGTGACAACGCAGACAGGGTCAGCTCCTCTTAGCCACATTTCCTGTGGCGTTCAGTTTTGTCTTTTGATGAAGACTGTGTGTCCTTTGGAATACCCTCGGTCATTAAAAAGATGGTATCTGGAAGGTGAGGAGGAAAGGTGTTGCTGAAAGCAAAACAAAGCAACAAAACAAAGGACTAGGGTCTGAGGCTTTTCTTCCTATGGAATAGTTAAGAGAACAATATAAGTAACCAGTAGAACAATTAGATACTGCCAAGGAGGACAATGGTTTAGCAGGTGTGCCCAACTTGTTGCTACACAGCTGGCATATATGCACAGCAGCCTGCAGCACATATGAATTCAGCTCAACATAAACTTGTAAATAAGTTTAAAATGTTGTGACTTAAAAACTAACCAGATTGCCTCTTTATTCGGTGTGAACTTTATAGATGGCAGTGTCTTGTTGCAATGTCAGGAAGGCTGGGCGGGTTTGGGAGTATTTCTCAGACAGGCTCTGAGGGTTCCCATATGTTTGCTGAAACTATAAATACACAGGGGCAACCCTAGACTTACAGAAAGAGCCATGTAGGTGGTGAAACAAGACTAAAAGACACACATAAACACAATCCTATGCCAAAGGGTAAGACATTTTTGTGGGCCAACTCCAGTCCATGACCTGTTTTTGTAAGCCAAGTTTTATTTGGGCACAGCCACATCTGTTCTCTGGCCATGTTGTGCCTCTATACCTGAATCCAGCAATTGTGAGAGAGCTGGATAGCCTGTAAAGATTACAATCGTGATTATCTGATCATATTGCACAAATGCTTGCCAACTCTGGTCCAAGCCACTGCACACAACCTTGCATGCTCAGGCAGAGCCCTAGGAATCATGGAGGAAACTGACTCAGATCCTTCATCTCTGCTGTGAGTGTTTTCAGTATCTTAAGAGAAGAAGCTGTTGTCTTCTTAGGGGTCATGTTCCTGTTGATCGTCTAGCATGGTGCTTCTCAGTGGATGAGGAATATACATTTTCAGGCCCAATGTGCACTTATGGGATCAGAAACAACCTGTGTCTCTTATGGCAACCACCAAAGTTGTTCTTTTGTTTTATTTTTTTGTTGTGTTTTGTTTTGGGGGTGGGGGTTGTCTGTCTGTTTGTTTGTTTGGTTGGTTGGTTTTCAAGACAGGGGTTCTCTGTGTAGCTTTGGCTGTCCTGGAATTCACTCTGTAGACCAGGCTGGCCTCAGATTCACAGAGAGCCATCTGCTTCTGCCTCCCAAGTGCTGGGATTAAAGGTGTGTGCCACCAACACCCAGTGACCTCCAGTAAGTATTATGCAAGCCAAATCTTGAGAGCTACTCTGTTCAGAGAGGGAAGAATTGCATCTTCATGTAAGACCCCCTCCATCTTGGATATTCCTCAACAAGGTGTGTGCCCCTTGGTCATCACAGAAAGCAGGGACCACAAGGAACTATGCTGGAGCTCACTGAAAATTCATAGTCTTCCCTCCTACACAGTAAGCTGGCCTCAAAGATATTTGATTTTCAAATGTTCCTTGCTTGATGTATTCTGGTTTGACAAAATCTCTTTGAAGGCCACACAATTTCTGAAATGGTCAACAGGGGGAGCTGTTTTAAGCCATCAACTTCAAAGATAACTTTTGGGATATTTTTGTTTTTACTGGCAGAATCAAATAAGATTGTAGTTTTAGATTCATAAAATTGTAGTTTTTCTTGGACTTCTTTTTCCCTCCTTCCCACTTTATATAAAAAGATCCTGGACTTTAGTCCTGGGATTATTCAAATGAGTTGATTTGCATGGATTAAATACTTACCTTTGCTTATCCAGTCATATTATATGCTCACTCTGAATATAAACTGTGACTTGGCTATTGAAAGTATTCACTCAAATATCTTATAACTTAAAGCAACAATAAATTTGCTAGCAATTACTAAAACATAAAATGTATTTTTATTGGACATTTGAATAAATCAGATAACTATATTGTCTAATGTGGAAATCTCTTACCAGGACCAGAGAGAAACTGAGCCTGTTGAGGGAGTTTCTTTCCAACCTGGTCCCAACACCCTTTAGTCCCAAAGAAACACACAGAATCTTATATTAATTAGAAACTGTTTGGCAAATGGCTCAGGCTTCTTACTGGCTAGCTCTCTCTTAATTATTAACATAACTATTAACCTATGTATTTCTACATGGCTTTGTCTTACCACAGAACAACTGGAACATCCTATCTTCTCTGTAGCTACATGGTGTCTCCTTGGCAGCCTCTCTCTGAAACCTCTCCCCAGAATTCTCATTGTTTGGTAGCCCCACCTATAATTTCTGTCTGGCTATTGGCCATTCAGTGTTTTATTCATCAAACAATAAGAGAAACATGCATACAGAAGGACAACCCCCACCATGAGCCCAACAAGCAAGTGCTTAGGTGAGTTTCCTGGAAGTGGCATTTGGGTTCCTTATATGTGTAGGTATGTGATATTATGGAAGGAACGGAGCCCTGTAGAGCTGTGTAGATGATGCCCCATACCAGTGTCATCAGAAGAAGTGAAAACTGCTGTACATAACATTCTGATTTGTCAGCAGGTGGTACAGGGTTATGAAATCCAAGGGGTGATATTCCCAGGGTGGAGAGCCATTGTACCCTGGCCTTTTTAGCCCCAGGACGATTGAAATGGTTTGATTTGTGTGGACTCGGGATTTGCCTTTGCTTATCTCACGAACTAATGCTGCTCTCTCAGTTAAGACACTGAGAAACAAAGCATACTGTGTCAGTTTGACCTTCCAAAGGACACATCCTTTGGTAGAAGAAAATGTTTTCTGAATCTTTCTGTGCCGCATCGGGGGCTCAGCTTGCTGATATGGGAAAATATAGAGACTGGAACTGGAGAAACAAAGAACACAGCTGAGGCCCAAGTGGGGCACTGTGTATGGAACTGACAGTAGAGAAATATTAGCCAGTGACCTTCTCCATAGGTAGGTTAGTTATTTGCATACAGGGATATAGAAATCGGTGGGAGGAGAAGTGAAGGGACGATGCTATAGTAAAGGAGTTAGGAAACGTCTTGAGCCTGGGAGGAATGAGCACCAAGACATGAGCTGAACTTTGACTGGTATCAGACCCGCATGTGGGCAGAGATGCACCTGCAGTGTTAAAGCTTGAAACAGAAATAGATACCGATGTTATCTTATCAGAGATCTCAGGATAGTTTATATAAAGGATTAAAGAGAACTTGTTTGACTGTAGATTAATCCACTCAATCTGTGTCAGCTAAGGACCTCATTGCAGCAGGCTCTTGTTCTGGGTGGAGAATCATTATAGCAGGGCTCTTGTTCTGGGTGGAGAATCATTATAGCAGGACTCTTATTGACTTTGGTAAAGTCACATTGCTTTGATGCAGAGATTGGGTCAGAGAACTTGGATGAAACAGGTCCTGGTGGTAGGGGACGGGACTGAATGAAGTTAACAGATACAATGTATAAAGTTAAAAGGCATGATGGTTACTCTTGACAGTGTGGCTAGACTTCTAAAGGTACCCTAAAATTTACATTGCATATAAGTGTATTTACATGTGTGTAGCATTTTTGTGGGTATAGGTTTTGAAACTAGAAAGAGGGGAAGAGAATTTGGTGAGGGCACTATGGAGTGGGTAAAAAAGTACATGTGACATTAAAATAGAGTGAAGGCTTCTGGGGGAAATGAGGAGATTAGAAGAAGATGGCAGGGAGGCACAGGAAGTGAGGCGACAGATTGACAAAAACAAAACATGCACAAAAAAAATGCCATGATGAAAGTCACTACTTTGTATGTTAATACAGAAGAAACACCTAGGAGATCGGCAGAGCACACCTAAGGGAGTGTCTGTCAGACCTTCTCTAGAGGTAAAGCTCTGAGGTGGCTCTTCAGAATGAGAAACTTAATCTCTTTGTGAGTTCCTGTTTTGGTGGTGTTTCGCAGGCATGGATGAAAGGAAGGGAATGGGTCACTGTGGCTGCATCTCACCCCACCCCTTCTCTCTGCTTCCTGGTTGCCCTGTGGCATGGCGCAATGACGGAGCTGAAACCCTGAGCTGAACATGGAATTCCTTTAAGCTCTTCTCTCAAGTATTTTGGCTACAGTGGATAAAGGTTTTCTAATAAAGATGCTACAAAAAATAACAAAGCAAGCCGGGTTTGGGTGGTGCATGCCTTTAATCCCAGTACTCAGGAGTTTGAGACCAGCCTGGTCCACAGAGTGAGTTCCAGGACAGAGTCCAAAGCCACAGCAAAACCCTGTCTTGAGAAACAAACAAAAAGAAACAAAGCTGGAAAAATACCTTAGAGAGTGATAGAGACACAGCCTCAGGGACTTTTTTAAAAATTGTTATGCTTGGCATAACAATGTTAATACATTTTTTCATGTGTGTGTCTCATTATTTGATCATTGTAGGCAAAACGCTGTGAAAGTAATAATTTAAAGGAAGACTGCTTTAGGTAAAGGAGAAGGGCTGCCCAGGCACCACATACTCCAGGCAGGGCAAATGGAAAAACAGGAACACTAAACTCAAAAGCCTGAGCATTAGGGGCTCGGTAAGGCCAGGGCTTCTGAAGGAGAGGTGGGTTGGGATGATCTGAGATCAGGGAGACAGCTTAGTCCCTGTAGAAATTTTAGGAAGCTGAAATCATTTTGGCTTTTACTAAGAGTGAGATGAGGGTCTGTGAAGAGATCCCAGAAAGGTGATATGATCCCACATAGCCTAATATAGCCATTCTGGCTTTCAGTTGACAAAAATACAAGAGGTCACGTGTCACCTGGGCGGTAGGCCTGGTGTCTGAGACCAGGTTAACAGCAGTGGTGGCGGCAGAGAGGGTGCTGTGTCTCGGGATTGTGGCTGTGCTCTGGAGGGGAAGGCAGAGGCTGGGTCCTGGGTGGCTGTTATGGACATACCTTGAGAAATAGAATAGACATACAAGTGGACTGTGGTCATGATGGAAAGCGAAGAAATGGTAGCTTCCTGGCTTTTGTCCTGACCAGTTAGAAGGGCTGTGTTATTGCTGGTGATGATGGAGAGACTGGGCGATAACGTCATTTTTTATTTGAGGAGTGGTGGGATCAGATGTTCCCACAGGACTCTGGCTCAGGGCATTGTGGTGGTGGAAGCTTATGGATGACTGCCTTTTCAGAAGAGGACTTAAGAACTAGGCTGTCTGGGCATGAGGATTCACAAGTCCTTTGATGGTGGATATTGTAAAAGTCACATGTTTGGAAAATTCAGTAACTGCAACAATATTGACTGGAATGAGAAACCTAAATATGAGCCCTGTAAATAAATCTCAACACTTGGAGACAATGAGGCT
This sequence comes from Cricetiscus sungorus, assembly GCA_030556225.1. Lineage (NCBI taxonomy): Eukaryota > Metazoa > Chordata > Mammalia > Rodentia > Cricetidae > Cricetiscus > Cricetiscus sungorus. Next base: position 39,918,638 of record JANBXA010000491.1, on the reverse strand, counting down.
GCAGAAAAAAATGGACAAAGGAGAAGGGCTGGGTGTTTCCCATGTCTCAGCACTTACCCAGCATGCACAGGATCCTAGGTTCCACTGTCAGAAACTGGGATGGGGGGGGAAGAAGAAGCTAAGAGAACAGAACATTAAATGTTGTACCCATCCCAGTTCATCGGTTACAGGGGATGAAAACAGGAGGCAATTTGCTAGGTTTGGTGGAGATTGCACTGGCTGCTCTCACCATACATTTAGTGTAGTGGTGTAAGCAAGTTGTTGATTACCATGAGCACATGGCCATGATATCCCTCCCTCTGCCACTGACTGTCTGGGACCTGCTAATGGAATCTAACATAAGCACCTGCTCCTTTTCCAGAGAGCTTTGTCATCAGGAGGAGCTGGCTAGATATGTGGGGAATTAAGGCCCCCAGGATTGGCCTACCATGATTTAGGAGGTCTGCTGATTGCTAAGTCCCCTCTTGTTTCAACCTTGAGAACTGTAAGACCTGCCCTAGACAGCTTCCCTAAGGTGACAAAGAAACTCCCAGCCCAGGCTCTCACACTTACATGTTCTCTCCCAACCCTCCCTGCTGCTGACTCACCTCTTTCTCTTGGAAGGGGTGACTATACAGATAAACTAGTCATACCTGTTCCTTAGTAAGGTCTGTGTGGAGATGGCTCGGCCTAACACAGTAAGTGACTCAATGTGAAAGAGATGCAGGTGAAAGAGATGCAGATGAAAACTAAAGACACTTAGGTTTGCTTACCAGGGAAAAGGTTATAGCTTGTTTTAGACGGCTGGAAGATGGTGTAGAGGTGTGTGTGTGTGTGTGTGTGTGTGTGTGTGTGTGTGTGTGTGTGTGTGTGTTGCAAGAGAAAGCCCAAAAAGTTTATATACTGTTTAAGGGAAATAGTCACAGGAAGGTGTTGAGAAAGAAGAACACGTGATGGGCTAAAGGAACTGTGTCCTTGGGCAGGCAGAAAGCATGCAACAAAACTAGGAACCCTTAGAGTTCGTGACAGTGGGAGAGGGACCACCCCTTCCCAAGTCAGGAGAGAGCGAGAAATGCAAAATCACTTAAGAGTGTGTTCATGCCTGTGTATGGTCAGGGAGCAGGTGCGGCATTCTGAGTAAGCCTTACACAAACAAGCCTTCATAGTAGGTGATGAGCAGAGGAAGAGGAGGGTTAAGAGCACCAAGGCCAAGAACAAGCAGGTGTAGCCACATGGCAACCGAGAAGGGACAATTTTAAGGAAAGTGTGGTTAAGTCTAATATTTGGACTTTGATCCTTATTTGGGAATAGGAGATTCAGCTGTGGCAAAGAATAGGAGTTATTCGTTAGGATAAAGAAGTAAGTGAAAAGGAAGTAACTGGTAAAGAAGTAAGGAAAATAGAATAACAAATAAGCCTGGGGTCACAAAGTAGTTAAAAGTATACTTGCATCAATTTAATGTAATTGGGGGGGAACCCCGTATCATTCCCAGATATGCTCAGTAGATATTTGGTTGACCCACAAGAAAGTGCTAACCTACAAAGATATTTACTCTATATGGTTCAGTTTGATACTTAAAACATCAGGGTAAGGGCTGGTGTGGTGTCTTATTAGGTTTAGTCACTTGTCACCCTACAGTGCCCAGGCTGGTGGCCTGAAATTGATCCCTGGAATACCTCCCTCACAATAAATTAAAATTAAAAAAATGTTTAAAAATTTCATGGATCAAACTTCTTACTGATTTGCAGGTGCTCTGTGAACCATCAACTCTAAGGTTCTAGTGAAAAATTTGGTGCTTAGAGCCATCTGGGACTCCATGCTCTTCCCGAGTCAGGTGGACAGACAATAGGGAAAACTCACAGAGCATTAATTCAACATTTCCTCCTAATGTGCTGTGTCCCAAAGGTGCAATGACTTCTAAAAGTAAAAAGTGTCACAACTGGACAGCTGTTTTGTTTTTCTCAAATACCATGAAAATGTGTCTTCAGGTCCTCCAGTTTTTATTTTAATCTAAGTGGTTTAGAGCAGGAAGCAGCCCCAGGAGGAGACAGTTATGAATGGTGATCTTTATCTGCTAGAGTCATCACTAAGCCAAAGAAACTTTACTATTTTGGATCTTCTTGCTTCAGTAGCGGTTTTTTTTTCTTCTCTAAAATCTAATTGCTTTGGGGCAGGTGATGAAGAGCATGGAAAATGCAATCAAAAGATGAAAAATGTCTCTTGTGGTTTGATGTTAAGCAAGACTGGTAGACTGTGAAACTAAAAACGGTGTCATAAATGCATTCCCCTTTAATTACATCAACTTCAGATTTTGGAACACAACAATTTCACACATGCTTAATTAAATTATGTCAGTGCCAATGCTTGCAGCTAAAGAACAAAAAAGTGGAGGAAGTTTTGGGCTTGGGTAAGACAGATGATCACTCATGAATTTTATGGTGCCAGACTGAAGTTGGCTCTTAATGTCTCTCTCACCTGGGAAAATGTGTTGATCTAAATACAACCCAAGAACATGTGACACACTCTTGAGTGTCCTTTGGGAGGGAAAAGGGTCTGTGTGGATCTGCAACCCCCCACTCTTCATAAAGAGCTTCAAAGTAACATAATTTTTCCAAAGAGTTTAAAAAAAAAAAGATTGCAATCCCCTCATATCCTCCCTTCCTCCCTTCCTCCTTTCTTTGCTTCCCCCCTCCATCCTTTCTTCCTCCTTTCTTTTATTCCTTCTTATTTTTAAGATAAGGTCTGTCTATGTGGCCTGACTGTACCTAGAACTTACTGTGTAGCCCATGCTCGCCTGATACCCATAACAATCCTCCTGCCTCAACTCCTTTGTGAAGATTTTGCAAGTATGAGCCATCACACCCAGCACAATTTCCGTTAAAAAAAATTTTTAGAGGATAAATTTTGAAGCTGTACTTACACTTGTAATAGACCCTTCCAACTATCAAATGTATGTGTGTATGTGTACGTAGTATGTATGTATGTATGTATGTATGTATGTATGTATGTAGTATGTATGTATGCATGCATGTATGTGTTATGTAGTATGTATGTATGTAGTATGTATGTATGCATGCATGTATGTGTTATGTAGTATGTATGTATGTAGTGTGTATGTATGCATGCATGTATGTGTTATGTAGTATGTATGTATGTAGTGTGTATGTAGTATGTATGTATGTATGGGTGTAGTATGTATGTATGTAGTATGTATGTAGTATGTATGTATGTATGTATGTATGTATGTATGTATGTATGTATGTATGAATGATTGACCTTAGTGGATAATACTAAACAGCTCTCCAATTTATAAGATTAGCCAGCCATGAATGAGGATTCCTCTCTACTTCTTTGTCCGTGTTTTGTTAGGCTACAAGCTAGAAAGAACCCACCTGTGTAAGCAGCTCAGTATGGAGATGTGATATGTTTTAATCAGGATGACTAAGCTGTGTCCTGGGGCTCTTGTCAACAAGAGCTACATGGAGCTGTGACTGTTACACCCTTACTAGAAGCATTCCCTGTGTCAGGCTGTGACTGGCAGACGTTTAGTCAACTATGTCAGGGCACGTGCTGTGGTGACCGCTGTAAAAATCAGTTTAGGATTGCAGCTAACCGTCACATACGAGGAGCAGTGTAACCAACCACAAGCATTTCAGATGCCGGGTGCTGTGTTGTGACCTCCATGAACACAATCACTGGGATCAACCCTTTGGCACTCCATTATAGCATCTGTATGAAAGATGCAGAGCTACCAGAACATGTATGGTGTGATTCTAGAAGGTACTAACAATGAACACCCGAGTCATTTCTTTTAAGTAGGTCAAAAGGTCAAACTCTTTAAAAAAAATCTTGTATTTTTTCTTTGTTTTGTTTTATTTGTTTGGTTTTTGTTTTTTAAGCAAGATTTCACTATTCGACCCTGGCTGGCCTGAAACTTGGTGTGTAAACAAGGCTGGCCTCCAATTTACAGAGATCTACCTGCCTCCGCCCAAGTGTTGGGATTAAAAGTGTGTGTCACTGGCATTCACTTGGCTAGCAGACATTCCCACTGCAGCCTACATTGGAGTTAGTTAAGAGGAATGGGGGTGATGACTTCTGCTGGGTAATCCTGGGAATCAGGGCTTAGTCTAGAAGGCTATAAAATGAAAAGAGTTACAACTGTGCAAATAGGGCAAGCGTGGTGATGCTATGAACAGAAGAGAATGGTGTCCTTAGATTTAACTTACACACACGCACACTCACCTTATACACACACACACACACACACGCACACACAAAATCACACACCCGCACACATATTCATACACACACTCACACACACACACACACTCACACACACCAGTGCTGTGTAGCCACTTCCTCTGAAGTGAAACGTCCCCTCACGGAGGGAGGGAGGGGAAGCCTCATGAGAATCAGGACTAAACAGTCACATGCCTGGGAAAGCTGCATGTCTCAAGATTCCAGAGAGTCTCTATCCACAGTTATAGAAACAGCAAACAACTGCTGCTGAGGGGGTGGGGGAGAGGGCTCTGGGTATCCTGGTGGTAAGCAGAGCTGCCAAGAGGAGGTTCTTGGACCTTTCATGCTGTCTGCAAGCTGTACGAAAGGCTCCAAAGACGTAGCTTTCATGTAGGCTCACTTGTGTTGGGGTGAGCTTTTGCACAATGCAGCCAGCTGTTTTTTTGTGTGTCATTCCTGCTGCTTTGAGTAACTCCTCACCCACACATACTAAGTAACCCCAGAAAACTCACTGGTTCAAAATATTGGATTTAGGTCATATCATTTCTGTGACCTGTGGTTGGTTTCCTATCTGAGGGGAATTGATGCTTAATAACTTCTCTCTAGGTAAAGTGTCACCCCACCACACACACACACACTGGACACACAGAAGTAATAAAAATAAAAAGTATGTATGTTCCCAGAAGGTTAACCTTGCTGGTTTCTGTGGACACCAGGATACTTAAGGGCCTTGGTGCCCAAAAGGAGGGACAAGAGGGATTACGTGAGTTGTTCTTCATACTTCACCCTAAGTGTGACCTGTCACTCAGCTCAGTACATCCTGACCACTTGGCCTGAGGATGTTCACCAATTGTGTGACCTCTGTTGTGTGCCATGAGTCAGGTAATCATACTCTAAGCCAGGTATCATCGTCTTTGACTGAGAGAGCAGCATCTGGGAAGATTCAGAAAAAGGAAAGACACCACATAACCAGCTGTGTCAGCCAACTTAACCCTGGTGACACATGGGGTGACAGATGTGGCAGCCAGATCGCCCTCACATCCAACAGTGACTAACGATACAGCCAACATTACCATGGGATGCAATCTCATGCATAATCTTCCACAAGCACATGCATATTCCTTGAATTTGGTGACTTATGTGTGGAGAGTCTTCACCGCCTCTGGCTAAAATGTTGCTGATAGACCTTTGTATGGAAAAGGACTAAAGTTGTCAATAGCACTTTCCAAAAGAGTGTTCAAGTTCTCAAATAATTGTAGGATTACATGAAATTCTTGGTGCCCCTTCAATTGGATGTTGCACTCTTTGCTGCCTCTGTGGGAATCGTGAGCAGGAGTTGGCTGAATTCACATTCTTTTTCCATTTGTCCAAATTCAAGGATTTCCAGATGGTTCTGTTATTCTTCTAAATCCAAGTCTCTAATCTACCACCCCACCCCAGAAGTGAAATTGCCAAGGATTTACAAGGAATAGACCTGATCCAGTGACAGCTAACCACAGTGGGATCAGGTCTAACCAAGAATGACTGCCAACATGTACAGTTAAGAATGACTTCTCTCGAGTGTGGGCGTGGGCATCAGAGGGCAAGCTCTATACCTTCCTTGGCTGCTTGTCTGAGACTCACGAGTCCCCGAGGCTTTGGGTTTCAAAAGATGGTGTGTGACAGTGCAGAGCCTCACCCTACAAAGCTAGAGTGTGCTGTCACCAGTTCAAAAAAACGTGGAGCACCAGGGGACCTGGCACGCTGTTGCGAGGGCTTAGTGCCACTGCTCACCTCAGTTGAAAATGATAAAAAGAAATGTTTTTTGAATTTGATTTGTGTCTATGTGTGTAAACATGTGTGTGCTGTTACACACGTGTGCATGTTCGGGTCAGTGATGGACATGTTCAATAGGTCTATACCTTATTTTTGGGAGACAGGGTCTCTCAGTGAATTCATCTACACTGACTGACCCAAGCAGCCACAAGGACACTCTTGTACCTGTGTCTCCAACTTGGGTTCCTGCCATGCCCTGGTTTTTATGTAGGTGGGGCATCTGGGCTTGGGTCCTTGTGCCTGTGAGTCAGGTCTTTCTTGACCGAGCTGTCCATCTCCCCAGACCAATGTATGCTGAGTTTTACAGTAATGTCCATTTTTATCTCCAATTATGTTTTGTGTCCTGCCGCATTTTTAAGTGATCTATGGAGTAGGTTTGCTTTTCCCAGTCCATGACAGGGCACATCTAATTCCTGTAGAACATTTCAGAAATGATCATGTCAAGCAAAATCATAAAATACATTTAGCGGGAAGATGCTCGATTTGGGAAAAAACTTTGATGTTGGTAAATAAAAATGTTCAAGGAGATATTGGTAAATGACACTACTTTGTGGTTCTAGAAGCTAGATCATTCTCGAATGGTATCAGAAACCAGAGTTTGGTTTTAGGGATTCTTGCAAAACTTGCTTGGGCCCTCCACAGCTCTAAGGGTTGGTTGTGATGTGTCTGTCTGTCTTGACTGACTGGAATTTTTACTCTTTTCTATGATGTACTGAGAGTGTGATGCAGAAATTACAGCATTTTATATTGTGGAACCTAATACAGAACTTGACACCACAGAACTGAGGTTGGAAAATGAGGTTAGAAACTCACATGGGATCCAACTACTATATAAAGAAATATAGGCAACCAATGGCTGCCGAGAGAGGGAGATTAGCTTCTCCAAGGAATGAGCCCACAGTAGGTTGTCCAATTTAAAGAGACACACACAAACACACACACACACACACACACACACACACACACACACACACACACACACGCCCTTAACAATAATAATCAAAGAAAAGGGGAATATCAGTTTGAAAGTGAGAAACATAGGAGGGATTGGAGAGAAGAAAGGAAGTGAGGAAAGTGATATAGTTCAGTTAAAAATGAAAAAGAAACTGAATAAATAATCACCCCTAAAACAACAAAAGAGACACTAGACTTTTCTAGATCCTACACAACATGAATAGCATTAGGATTCTGACTTTCTATCATAATGCTCCTCTTACTTTCTTACTGATTTTTAGTTCATGTGCCTGTTTACATAAACATTTTTTATTTGTTATTCTCAGTTGTCAAAAATTCTTTGGGAAAGAAAATGTAAGTAGATCAAAGAATGCATTAGTTGAAATCCAAGTAGTGATGCTATTTCTGCTAGAAATAATAACTTGATGAACGGCTTATGCAAAGATATGCTAATCACTGCAAAAAAAACCTGACTAGTTGATTTGTTCCTATAGTGACCCTGCAAAGCCACAGTCGCCATCTCCATTATACAAATAATGAAGCTTAATTTTAAAGAGATCAATCAGCCCACCAAAGAGCTCCCACCTCATAGGTGACAGAGTTGATCCATGTACCCTGAGTCTATTCAAAATAGGTGTATATAAATGAATGTACTTCTGGACACAGCTTATATAACATAGAGAAAAGAGAAACATGAAAGGCTCAATATTCAGAACGAGGAAGGGCTAAACACAGGTATGGATACAAGTTATGGAAGAAGAAGACACAAAGCAGATTGCTCTTCTAGGTCTATCTGTGTTGTGGAGCTTTTTGGTTTTGGTGGTGGATATGGGCATAAAAATATATTCAGTAGCGAAAAATATAAATCCAGTGTGAAGCTCCAGAACTTTCATCCTGAATGATTGCTGTAAGTGTTCAGAAGTTCCTTGAGCTGTAGAAATTCCTGCTGTGGATAATTTCAGTATGTGAGTTTCTTTGGGGGGGTTATAATAAAGTTTTTCTAAAGAAAAACGTTTAGTATTCTTTATAGATGTGTGTGTGTGAGTGTGTGTGTGTGTGTGTGTGTGTTTGAGACACTGTCTCCTTTAATCCAAGCTGTTCCCAAACAGTGTGTCAGGGAGGAAGAGAGGATGATCCTGAATTTGTGATCCTCCTACCTTTACTTCTGGAGAGCAGGTGCCTGCAGCCCAGATTATGCCACACTGGGAAGCATTTTATTAACCGAGCTATGTCTTCAGTGATGGTATTCACACTGTGCCACTTACCTACTATGGTTTTGCTGTACTTTATTTCCAAATGAAGGAATCCAGCGTTTCCAGGCTGATTCTTTTTGCTTGGGATTGCTTTAATTTTCCCAGGTCTTTCCAATTCCCTATGAAAGCGAGTGTTTGTGCTCAGGCATCTGTACTGTCCTGCCCTTGGGGTTCTGATAGAAATTGTACACAGCTGCAGACACTAAGAGCACCACCTGTGCCCAATCAGTGTGTTCCCTTTTAAAAGGGCCCTGCACACCTCGAATCTTCCTCTCTGGTTCTCTGCCGGTCTCTCTGTCTCTCCTCCCTTGCCTCTGTCTCTTTTTCTCTCTTCAAATTCTCCCAAATAACCACGCATAGACTTCATATTAACTACAAATGCTCTGCAGATAACTTAGGCTTGTTACTAACTCTTACAACTGTAGTTGACCCATATTTCTATGCTCTACCATGTAGCTCAGTTCCTTGCCCCGACCTGCAGGGCCTAGTTATTCGTGGGTCGAGGTGGGCTAGAACCTGAAAATAATGGGAGAGAAAGAAGGAAGGAGACCAAGCAGTGCATTTGTCAAGGTGTAACTTTATTGATGTAAAAGGAGTTTTTAAAGCAAAGCTGGGAGGAAATGGGGAGGGGTAGCAGGCAGGGAGGAAATGGGGAGGGGTAGCAGGCAGGGAGGAAATGGGGAGGGGTAGCTTCTGCTAACTCCGGGGTCCTGGTAATTATCCCAGACAGTAAACATCAGACAGTAAACGTCTGCTTATCTTAGTTCCTGGGCCAGGCCCATCTCAGTTCAGGGCACTCAGTACCTGGAATGAGTGGAAGAGACCACCTATTAAGCAGGTTCCTGTATACCAAGATGAGGCTCAATTAAGAGTTCTAAGGTGTAAGCAATTCTGCAAGAGAATGTAACTCAAGGTCGGCTCCCAACAGTTCCTTATCCCAGTGTGGCATATTTATTTTCTCCTTCCTCTGTGTCATTGTTCACAACTCCTGAGACTCCGCCCCCTTCTTCCCAGCACCCTCACAGTCTGGCTCTCCTACCCAGTCTCTTCCTGCCCATCTGTACTAACCAATGACACTTTCATAGTCACAGTGTACAGGAATTGCTCCACAGCAGCGAAAACATGTGCTCAAGTGAACTTTCAGAGACAAGCTCCTGTTTTCCATATTGTGCCTTTACATAATTAGGCATGTATATAATAAAATCCGCTATGTTGTGGGAGAGGCACACTCACTAAAGAAATAGTTATATAATTGAATCTGTCAATCAAATTTGAGAACCACCCAACTACACTTCTTAGCTATCAAACTCCTGCTTTTGTTAACCCCAGAAAAGAAAGCCCTAAACGACAACTGGGGCCCTTGAGCACCCTCACTCCTGTAGTCTTTGTCAGTCTTGGCAGTGCATTTCTGACCTCTTCTATTTCATTGCTTATAAAGTTTCCTTGCTGCTTTTGCAAATCTGTGCAATGTGTAATTTGAATTCCTTCAGAATAAGTGTACAAGAACTCAGAAATACCTGGCCAAAACCCCAACCACAGGCAACAATGTAGTACTTCACTAGAAATTGAGGCTTTGAACTGGCCATCTCCTGTGACCAGATTGGTGCCCAGACCAATTGTCATCAGAGGTTTCATCCTGCAACTGATGGAAGCAGGTGCAGAGACCCACAGCTGAACATAACAAGGAGTTTGGGGAACCCTGCAGGAGCGAAGGAGAAAGGTTCGTAGGAGCCAGAATAGTCAAGGACAGTACAATAAAGTTCATACCATCAGCTAATCTGAGCTCATCAGGGATCAAAGAGTCTGCATGGCACTGACCCAGGCCCTCTGCATGTACGTTACAGTTGTGTAGCTTGGTCAGACTCTTGTAGGCTGCTTCTGACTCTTTTACAGGTTGTTTACTCCTCATACTGGATTGCCTCTCACAGACTTGATACTTGGGGAGGCTTTGTCTTACTGCCATGTTTTGTTGATACTCATTGGAGGGAGACCTGCCCTTTCCTAAATGGAAATGAAGGAAGAGTAGATTGAGGGTGGGAGTGGGAACAGATGGGAGGTGGGAGGGGAGGAGAGGCAGGAGAGGAAACTGTGGCCAGGTTGTAAAATAAATAAATAAGGCCCAGAGATAAAATAAACAAATAAATACATTTATTTTAAAAAAAAAAACAATAATGTTAGGCTTTGGAGCTGCCTGATACGTGAGAATTAAACTGAGCAATTGTGTATCTGCTATCAGTCATTTTTCATGGACTGGATATGGGCATCCTCATACTTGCACTGTTCAAGATCATAAAAATAGCTGAGGTCTGCTTCAGTCGAGTCCAAGGAGAGTGGCTAGCTAAATGGTTCACTGTGCCAGAACTGAGAACAATGACGTGCTTAGTTTGGGAACCACTCGGGCCCTTAGGAACCAGACCTTTGCCCTTGGGTGAACTTGGAGTTAGCATTATCACTATGATGCAGTGTGTGATATTCTGGTCAAGGGGCCAGGTTGAAGATGAAGACTACATGGCAATTTTTGTGGTAGCCTTGTGATTGTACCTGGGGCCTAGGCCTCGTCACCTCTTGTGGAGGCTAGCACCTAGCTGCGATTCTCTTGCAAGGGACTCTTTGGATCACAGGAATTAATCAGAATAATGACATCAACTACCCCTTGAAGTCAAGCCTCATTCTAATCCTCTGGCTCCAGGGTTTCAGATCCCCTTGATTCTCTGTTGTCCTCGAATCTCTATACACATCAGCCAAACTTTGTTGCAAAACTTGCTTGGGCCCTCCACAGCTCTGAGGGTTGGTTGTGATGTGTCTGTCTTGACTGACTGGAATTTTTACTCTTTTGTACGATGTACTGAGAGTATGATGCAGAAATTACAGCATTTTATATTGTGGAACCTAATACAGAACTTGTCACCACAGAACTGAGGTTGGAAAATGAGGTTGGAAACTCACATGGGATCCAACTACTATATAAAGAACTATAGGCAACCAATGAACTGTTAGCAGAACTCTTTAAAAGATAGGCGGTTTTTTGGCCTTCCTTATGCTAATTTTGGAAACCTCCCTTAAAGGAGCCTCACAAATCTCGGTCTACAGCAAAACAAATCCAAACGAGAAAATGCTGCTGGTCTCTGTTCCTTTGTTTCTAAAAACTATTCTTCAAGATTTCGTTAAGTTTTAAGTGGAAGTTCTCAGTTCCACTTCTGACACCATTATGTTGCCGGAAGGTTTTTCCCTCCAGTGGTCTAGTCCCAGACTCTGTACCTCCCCACTAGCCGCCCAGTCCCGCTGTCACTTGTGGGACTCCTAAGAGTGGAAACGGGCTGCTTCTGACTCTTTTACAGGCTTTTGGGACCCTAATCCTCATACTGGGTTGCCTCTTCCAGCCTCGATACTTGGGGAGGTGCTTTGTCTTTCTGCCATGTTTTGTTGATACTCACGGGAGGGACACCTGCCCTTTTCTTAATGGAAATGGAGGTGGGAGGAGAGGACGGAGAGGAAACTGTGGCCAGGCTGTAAAATAAATAAATCAGGACGGGATGTGTTACAGGCAGGTTTTCCCCACCGGTGGTCTGCTCCCAGTCTTTGTTCCTCCCCGCGGGCCGCCTGGTCCTGATGCCATTCAGGCCCCAATTACACGCAGAGACTCTGTATTTGATACAATGCTGTTGGCTAGTTACTATTATTGCTTATGGGCTAGCTCTGCCTTAATTATTAACCCATATCTAATTTCTAAGTATTTCCTCGTGGCTCATCTTACCGGAGAGTGGTGGGCTGGCATCTTGCTTCCTCTAGGCTCTACATGCTGACTTCTCCTTACTATCTCCTCTTTCCTCCTGGTCTCCTAGCCCTGCCTATCTTGCTTTCCCATTGGCTCAACAGTGCTTTATTCATTAACCAGGATGAGAATCATATTTACAGAATAACATCTCCCATCATCTCCTCTTTTCTGTCTAAAATAAAAGAAGGGGTTTAACCTTAACATAGCAAAAATATATCATAAAACAGTTATCAAATAAGAATCACAGTTAACAATATTTAGTCCATTAACATTTTGTAAGACTTCAAACAAATATCTATCCTATCATTGTGAGTCTAAAGTCCTATATGTAACTTATCTTTAATCCTAACTAAGGAAAATTATAACCATAACTATCTGTCTTCAATTCCTTCAAAGACCACAGAAGGGTAATATATAATCTCTATAAATGACAGGGACAACTCACTTCCTGGTCAGTCACCCGAAATTTTTCTGTAATGTTCCATCTTCAGCCCATAGGTCATAGTGTGTGTCCAGACTCCTCAACAATGTAGGAACCTTTAAACTGTCCACCTGTATTGACAGTTTGTCAGTCACTTTTCTCTGTGTCCTGTACACTGTCCGGCTGTCTGGAAGCCTCTTCCATGAAGCAGTAACCCTGTAGCATTGTTCATCTTGCATCTGCAGTCACTTTTCTGTGGGTCCTGCATGTTCAGTTTATACAGCATATAGTCAAACAGTCCAGAAGAGCAGTACCTTGACCAAATGTCTAGTCTTGCCATAATAGAAGCAAACTCCATAATGTGTTTCTTCCATGGCCATCTTTCTTCCTGATGCAGGTGGTTTTACCAGGAGCAGTTATGCCTCACTGTCAAGAAACACCCTAAACCATTCTAAATGGCATATTCTGTAGGTCTTTGAAAGGTTTGAAGAATGCCTATTCATCTCAAATACATCTCTGTATATCTAGACATCCTAACTAACTTAACGACAAGTTTTGACTATCATAGGTAACTCTCTAATCTGTACTAAATTATACATTACATTTTCCAATGAGATATATAAACACAATACCTAAACAAGAGGAGAAATATACATATCACAAATTTGACCTTAAATTGTAGCAATAAAAGAAAATCCATGACAAAGCAAAGTATTCATAGCTATATCATAATTCCCTTTTTACCTTTAAAAAGATTGTTTGTGGTCATAGCCGTTTATAACCAAGCCCATTTAAAGGAAAACAGACATTTATGAACAGTAGTTGGGAATTTGGATGTCGTTGTTTCCAAACTGCTTCCTGCTGGTAGGGGGCGCTGTCATGGGGGATCCTAAGAAGACCGACCCAGAAATCTTGGCTCTAGTCTGCAAGGCTTTGTCTCAATTGCTTTGAATGTTGGATCACCTGGGGTGCTGTTTCAGGGGGTCTGGCTTAATCAAACCACATCTGTGCAAACAAAAATGGAAATCCTTTTCCCCTAGTAACTTGTCTGTAGGCTTAAATTTTGGAGTCAAAGCATTTTTAAAATATATAAATTGAATTAGTCCAGCAGTAATTCTTTTATCAGTAGTTGGTATTTTCTTAGTAGTCAAATAATTTAAAGACAGCAGAATTGCATATAGTATCCAAAATTTCTCTGTGCTTTCCATCTTTACGTGGCTTTTTTTTTAATTACTCTATTTCTTCTGCTTCTATTTTTACATGTTTTGAGACAGGGGTTCTCTGTCTAACTTTTATCTGTCCTCGAATTCAATGCGTACCAGGTTCACTTTAAAATACAGAGATCTGCTTGCCTCTATCTCCTGAGTGCTGGGATTAAAGGCATTCACCGCCATACCCAGATATTCTACTTCCTATTTTCATTTTTAAACCATTGTATCCTGTTTCTTTTTCTCTCCCAAGTCAGCGTATTTTTACAAACACCTTGTAAATCTTCATTGCCAGCTCTCGTACATACCAATGAACTGTTAGCAGAACTCTTTAAAAGATAGGCGGTTTTTTGGCCTTCCTTGTGCTAATTTTGGAAACCTCCCTTAAAGGAGCCTCACATATCTCGGTCTACAGCAAAACAAATCCAAAGAGAAAATGCTGCTGGTCCCTGTTCCTTTGTTTCTAAAAACTATTCTTCAAGATTTCGTTAAGTTTTAAGTGGAAGTTCTCAGTTCCACTTCTGACACCATTATGTTGCCGGAAGGTTTTTCCCTCCAGTGGTCTAGTCCCAGACTCTGTACCTCCCCACTTGCCGCCCAGTCCCGCTGTCACTTGTGGGACTCCTAAGAGTGGAAACGGGCTGCTTCTGACTCTTTTACAGGCTTTTGGGACCCTAATCCTCATACTGGGTTGCCTCTTCCAGCCTCGATACTTGGGGAGGTGCTTTGTCTTACTGCCATGTTTTGTTGATACTCACGGGAGGGGAGACCTGCCCTTTCCTTAATGGAAATGGAGGTGGGAGGAGAGGAGGGAGAGGAAACTGTGGCCAGGCTGTAAAATAAATAAATCAGGCCGGGATGTGTTACAGGCTGGTTTTCCCCACTGGTGGTCTGCTCCCAGTCTTTGTTCCTCCCCGCTGGCCGCCTGGTCCTGCTGCCACTCAGGCTCCAATTACACACAGAGACTCTGTATTTGATACAATGCTGTTGGCTAGTTACTATTATTGCTTATGGGCTAGCTCTGCCTTAATTATTAACCCATATCTAATTTCTAAGTATTTCCTCGTGGCTCATCTTACCGGAGAGTGGTGGGCTGGCATCTTGCTTCCTCTAGGCTCTACATGCTGACTTCTCCTTACTATCTCCTCTTTCCTCCTGGTCTCCTAGCCCTGCCTATCTTGCTTTCCCATTGGCTCAACAGTGCTTTATTCATTAACCAGGATGAGAATCATATTTACAGAATAACATCTCCCATCATCTCCTCTTTTCTGTCTAAAATAAAAGAAGGGGTTTAACCTTAACATAGCAAAAATATATCATAAAACAGTTATCAAATAAGAATCACAGTTAACAATATTTAGTCCATTAACATTTTGTAAGACTTCAAACAAATATCTATCCTATCATTGTGAGTCTAAAGTCCTATATGTAACTTATCTTTAATCCTAACTAAGGAAAACTATAACCATAACTATCTGTCTTCAATTCCTTCAAAGACCACAGAAGGGTAATATATAATCTCTATAAATGACAGGGACAACTCACTTCCTGCTCAGTCACCCGAAATTTTTCTGTAATGTTCCATCTTCAGCCCATAGGTCATAGTGTGTGTCCAGACTCCTCTACAATGTAGGAACCTTTAAACTGTCCACCTGTATTGACAGTTTGTCAGTCACTTTTCTCTGTGTCCTGTACACTGTCCGGCTGTCTGGAAGCCTCTTCCATGAAGCAGTAACCCTGTAGCATTGTTCATCTTGCATCTGCAGTCACTTTTCTGTGGGTCCTGCATGTTCAGTTTATACAGCATATAGTCAACCAGTCCAGAAGAGCAGTACCTTGACCAAATGTCTAGTCTTGCCATAATAGAAGCAAACTCCATAATGTGTTTCTTCCATGGCCATCTTTCTTTCTGATGCAGGTGGTTTTACCAGGAGCAGTTATGCCTCACTGTCAAGAAACACCCTAAACCATTCTAAATGGCATATTCTTTAGGTCTTTGAAAGGTTTGAAGCATGCCTATTCATCTCAAATACATCTCTGTATATCTAGACATCCTAACTAACTTAACGACAAGTTTTGACTATCATAGGTAACTCTCTAATCTGTACTAAATTATACATTACATTTTCCAATGAGATATATAAACACAATACCTAAACAAGAGGAGAAATATACATATCACAAATTTGACCTTAAATTGTAGCAATAAAAGAAAATCCATGACAAAGCAAAGTATTCATAGCTATATCATAATTCCCTTTTTACCTTTAAAAAGATTGTTTGTGGTCATAGCCGTTTATAACCAAGCCCATTTAAAGGAAAACAGACATTTATGAACAGTAGTTGGGAATTTGGATGTCATTGTTTCCAAACTGCTTCCTGCTGGTAGGGGGCGCTGTCATGGGGGATCCTAAGAAGACCGACCCAGAAATCTTGGCTCTAGTCTGCAAGGCTTTGTCTCAATGGCTTTGAATGTTGGATCACCTGGGTGCTGTTTCAGGGGGTCTGGCTTGATCAAACCACATTACAATTTCTGTGCAAACAAAAATGGAAATCCTTTTCCCCTAGTAACTTGTCCGTAGGCTTAAATTTAGGAGTCAAAGCATTTTTAAAATATATAAATTGAATTAGTCCAGCAGTAATTCTTTTATCAGTAGTCGGTATTTTCTTAGTAGTCAAATTATTTAAAGACAGCAGAATTGCGCATAGTATCCAAAATTTCTCTGTGCTTTCCATCTTTACGTGGCTTTTTTTTTAATTACTCTATTTCTTCTGCTTCTATTTTTACATGTTTTGAGACAGGGGTTCTCTGTCTAACTTTTATCTGTCCTCGAATTCAGTGCGTACCAGGTTCACTTTAAATTACAGAGATCTGCTTGCCTCTATCTCCTGAATGCTGGGATTAAAGGCATTCACCGCCATACCCAGATATTCTACTTCCTATTTTCATTTTTAAACCATTGTATCCTGTTTCTTTTTCTCTCCCAAGTCAGCGTATTTTTACAAAAACCTTGTAAATCTTCATTGCCAGCTCTCGTACATACCAAAGAACTGTTAGCAGAACTCTTTAAAAGAAAGGCAGTTTTTTGGCCCTTCCTTATGCTAATTTTGGAAACCTCCCTTAAAGGAGCCTAGCAAATCTCGGTCTACAGCAAAACAAATCCAAACGAGAAAATGCTGCTGGTCCGTGTTCCTTTGTTTCTAAAAACTATTCTTCAAGATTTCGTTAAGTTTTAAGTGGAAGTTCTCAGTTCCACTTCTGACACCATTATGTTGCCGGAAGGTTTTTCCCTCCAGTGGTCTAGTCCCAGACTCTGTACCTCCCCCACTTGCCGCCCAGTCCCGCTGTCACTTGTGGGACTCCTAAGAGTGGAAACGGGCTGCTTCTGACTCTTTTACAGGCTTTTGGGACCCTAATCCTCATATTGTGTTGCCTCTTCCAGCCTCGATATTTGGGGAAGTGCTTTGTCTTACTGCCATGTTTTGTTGATACTCACGGGAGGGGAGACCTGCCCTTTCCTTAATGGAAATGGAGGTGGGAGGAGAGGAGGGAGAGGAAACTGTGGCCAGGCTGTAAAATAAATAAATCAGGACGGGATGTGTTACAGGCAGGTTTTCCCCACCGGTGGTCTGCTCCCAGTCTTTGTTCCTCCCCGCTGGCCGCCTGGTCCTGCTGCCACTCAGGCCCCAATTACACGCAGAGACTCTGTATTTGATACAATGCTGTTGGCTAGTTACTATTATTGCTTATGGGCTAGCTCTGCCTTAATTATTAACCCATATCTAATTTCTAAGTATTTCCTCGTGGCTCATCTTACCGGAGAGTGGTGGGCTGGCATCTTGCTTCCTCTAGGCTCTACATGCTGACTTCTCCTTACTATCTCCTCTTTCCTCCTGGTCTCCTAGCCCTGCCTATCTTGCTTTCCCATTGGCTCAACAGTGCTTTATTCATTAACCAGGATGAGAATCATATTTACAGAATAACATCTCCCATCATCTCCTCTTTTCTGTCTAAAATAAAAGAAGGGGTTTAACCTTAACATAGCAAAAATATATCATAAAACAGTTATCAAATAAGAATCACAGTTAACAATATTTAGTCCATTAACATTTTGTAAGACTTCAAACAAATATCTATCCTATCATTGTGAGTCTAAAGTCCTATATGTAACTTATCTTTAATCCTAACTAAGGAAAATTATAACCATAACTATCTGTCTTCAATTCCTTCAAAGACCACAGAAGGGTAATATATAATCTCTATAAATGACAGGGACAACTCACTTCCTGCTCAGTCACCCGAAATTTTTCTGTGATGTTCCATCTTCAGCCCATAGGTCATAGTGTGTGTCCAGACTCCTCAACAATGTAGGAACCTTTAAACTGTCCACCTGTAGTGACAGTTTGTCAGTCACTTTTCTTTGTGTCCTGTACACTGTCCGGCTGTCTGGAAGCCTCTTCCATGAAGCAGTAACCCTGTAGCATTGTTCATCTTGCATCTGCAGTCACTTTTCTGTGGGTCCTGCATGTTCAGTTTATACAGCATATAGTCAAACAGTCCAGAAGAGCAGTACCTTGACCAAATGGCTAGTCTTGCCATAATAGAAGCAAACTCCATAATGTGTTTCTTCCATGGCCATCTTTCTTTCTGATGCAGGTGGTTTTACCAGGAGCAGTTATGCCTCACTGTCAAGAAACACCCTAAACCATTCTAAATGGCATATTCTGTAGGTCTTTGAAAGGTTTGAAGAATGCCTATTCATCTCAAATACATCTCTGTATATCTAGACATCCTAACTAACTTAACGACAAGTTTTGACTATCATAGGTAACTCTCTAATCTGTACTAAATTATACATTACATTTTCCAATGAGATATATAAACACAATACCTAAACAAGAGGAGAAATATACATATCACAAATTTGACCTTAAATTGTAGCAATAAAAGAAAATCCATGACAAAGCAAAGTATTCATAGCTATATCATAATTCCCTTTTTACCTTTAAAAAGATTGTTCGTGGTCATAGCCGTTTATAACCAAGCCCATTTAAAGGAAAACAGACATTTATGAACAGTAGTTGGGAATTTGGATGTCGTTGTTTCCAAACTGCTTCCTGCTGGTAGGGGGCGCTGTCATGGGGGATCCTAAGAAGACCGACCCAGAAATCTTGGCTCTAGTCTGCAAGGCTTTGTCTCAATTGCTTTGAATGTTGGATCACCTGGGGTGCTGTTTCAGGGGGTCTGGCTTAATCAAACCACATCTGTGCAAACAAAAATGGAAATCCTTTTCCCCTAGTAACTTGTCTGTAGGCTTAAATTTTGGAGTCAAAGCATTTTTAAAATATATAAATTGAATTAGTCCAGCAGTAATTCTTTTATCAGTACTTGGTATTTTCTTAGTAGTCAAATAATTTAAAGACAGCAGAATTGCATATAGTATCCAAAATTTCTCTGTGCTTTCCATCTTTACGTGGCTTTTTTTTTAATTACTCTATTTCTTCTGCTTCTATTTTTACATGTTTTGAGACAGGGGTTCTCTGTCTAACTTTTATCTGTCCTCGAATTCAATGCGTACCAGGTTCACTTTAAAATACAGAGATCTGCTTGCCTCTATCTCCTGAGTGCTGGGATTAAAGGCATTCACCGCCATACCCAGATATTCTACTTCCTATTTTCATTTTTAAACCATTGTATCCTGTTTCTTTTTCTCTCCCAAGTCAGCGTATTTTTACAAACACCTTGTAAATCTTCATTGCCAGCTCTCGTACATACCAATGAACTGTTAGCAGAACTCTTTAAAAGATAGGCGGTTTTTTGGCCTTCCTTGTGCTAATTTTGGAAACCTCCCTTAAAGGAGGCTCACATATCTCGGTCTACAGCAAAACAAATCCAAAGAGAAAATGCTGCTGGTCCCTGTTCCTTTGTTTCTAAAAGCTATTCTTCAAGATTTCGTTAAGTTTTAAGTGGAAGTTCTCAGTTCCACTTCTGACACCATTATGTTGCCGGAAGGTTTTTCCCTCCAGTGGTCTAGTCCCAGACTCTGTACCTCCCCACTTGCCGCCCAGTCCCGCTGTCACTTGTGGGACTCCTAAGAGTGGAAAAGGGCTGCTTCTGACTCTTTTACAGGCTTTTGGGACCCTAATCCTCATACTGGGTTGCCTCTTCCAGCCTCGATACTTGGGGAGGTGCTTTGTCTTACTGCCATGTTTTGTTGATACTCACGGGAGGGAGACCTGCCCTTTCCTTAATGGAAATGGAGATGGGAGGAGAGGAGGGAGAGGAAACTGTGGCCAGGCTGTAAAATAAATAAATCAGGCCGGGATTTGTTACAGGCTGGTTTTCCCCACCGGTGGTCTGCTCCCAGTCTTTGTTCCTCCCCGCTGGCCGCCTGGTCCTGCTGCCACTCAGGCTCCAATTACACACAGAGACTCTGTATTTGATACAATGCTGTTGGCTAGTTACTATTATTGCTTATGGGCTAGCTCTGCCTTAATTATTAACCCATATCTAATTTCTAAGTACTTCCTCGTGGCTCATCTTACCGGAGAGTGGTGGGCTGGCATCTTGCTTCCTCTAGGCTCTACATGCTGACTTCTCCTCACTATCTCCTCTTTCCTCCTGGTCTCCTAGCCCTGCCTATCTTGCTTTCCCATTGGCTCAACAGTGCTTTATTCATTAACCAGGATGAGAATCATATTTACAGAATAACATCTCCCATCATCTCCTCTTTTCTGTCTAAAATAAAAGAAGGGGTTTAACCTTAACATAGCAAAAATATATCATAAAACAGTTATCAAATAAGAATCACAGTTAACAATATTTAGTCCATTAACATTTTGTAAGACTTCAAACAAATATCTATCCTATCATTGTGAGTCTAAAGTCCTATATGTAACTTATCTTTAATCCTAACTAAGGAAAACTATAACCATAACTATCTGTCTTCAATTCCTTCAAAGACCACAGAAGGGTAATATATAATCTCTATAAATGACAGGGACAACTCACTTCCTGGTCAGTCACCCGAAATTTTTCTGTAATGTTCCATCTTCAGCCCATAGGTCATAGTGTGTGTCCAGACTCCTCAACAATGTAGGAACCTTTAAACTGTCCACCTGTAGTGACAGTTTGTCAGTCACTTTTCTTTGTGTCCTGTACACTGTCCGTCTGTCTGGAAGCCTCTTCCATGAAGCAGTAACCCTGTAGCATTGTTCATCTTGCATCTGCAGTCACTTTTCTGTGGGTCCTGCATGTTCAGTTTATACAGCATATAGTCAAACAGTCCAGAAGAGCAGTACCTTGACCAAATGTCTAGTCTTGCCATAATAGAAGCAAACTCCATAATGTGTTTCTTCCATGGCCATCTTTCTTTCTGATGCAGGTGGTTGTACCAGGAGCAGTTATGCCTCACTGTCAAGAAAAACCCTAAACCATTCTAAATGGCATATTCTTTAGGTCTTTGAAAGGTTTGAAGAATGCCTATTCATCTCAAATACATCTCTGTATATCTAGACATCCTAACTAACTTAACGACAAGTTTTGACTATCATAGGTAACTCTCTAATCTGTACTAAATTATACATTACATTTTCCAATGAGATATATAAACACAATACCTAAACAAGAGGAGAAATATACATATCACAAATTTGACCTTAAATTGTAGCAATAAAAGAAAATCCATGACAAAGCAAAGTATTCATAGCTATATCATAGTTTCCTTTTTACCTTTAAAAAGATTGTTTGTGGTCATAGCCGTTTATAACCAAGCCCATTTAAAGGAAAACAGACATTTATGAACAGTAGTTGGGAATTTGGATGTCGTTGTTTCCAAACTGCTTCCTGCTGGTAGGGGGCGCTGTCATGGGGGATCCTAAGAAGACCGACCCAGAAATCTTGGCTCTAGTCTGCAAGGCTTTGTCTAAATTGCTTTGAATGTTGGATCACCTGGGTTGCTGTTTCAGGGGGTCTGGCTTAATCAAACCACACCATATCTGTGCAAACAAAAATGGAAATCCTTTTCCCCTAGTAACTTGTCCGTAGGCTTAAATTTAGGAGTCAAAGCATTTTTAAAATATATAAATTGAATTAGTCCAGCAGTAATTCTTTTATCAGTAGTCGTTATTTTCTTAGTAGTCAAATTATTTAAAGACAGCAGAATTGCGTATAGTATCCAAAATTTCTCTGTGCTTTCCATCTTTACGTGGCTTTTTTTTTAATTACTCTATTTCTTCTGCTTCTATTTTTACATGTTTTGAGACAGGGGTTCTCTGTCTAACTTTTATCTGTCCTCGAATTCAATGCGTACCAGGTTCACTTTGAAATACAGAGATCTGCTTGCCTCTATCTCCTGAGTGCTGGGATTAAAGGCATTCACCGCCATACCCAGATATTCTACTTCCTATTTTCATTTTTAAACCATTGTATCCTGTTTCTTTTTCTCTCCCAAGTCAGCGTATTTTTACAAAAACCTTGTAAATCTTCATTGCCAGCTCTCGTACATACCAATAAACTGTTAGCAGAACTCTTTAAAAGATAGGCGGTTTTTTGCCCTTTCCTTATGCTACTTTTGGAAACCTCCCTTAAAGGAGCCTCGCATATCTCGGTCTACAGCAAAACAGATCCAAACAGAAAATGCTGCTGGTCCCTGTTCCTTTGTTTCTAAAAACTATTCTTCAAGATTTCGTTAAGTTTTAAGTGGAAGTTCTCAGTTCCACTTCTGACACCATTATGTTGCCGGAAGGTTTTTCCCTCCAGTGGTCTAGTCCCAGACTCTGTACCTCCCCACTTGCCGCCCAGTCCCGCTGTCACTTGTGGGACTCCTAAGAGTGGAAACGGGCTGCTTCTGACTCTTTTACAGTCTTTTGGGACCCTAATCCTCATACTGGGTTGCCTCTTCCAGCCTCGATACTTGGGGAGGTGCTTTGTCTTACTGCCATGTTTTGTTGATACTCACGGGAGGGGAGACCTGCCCTTTCCTTAATGGAAATGGAGGTGGGAGGAGAGGAGGGAGAGGAAACTGTGGCCAGGCTGTAAAATAAATAAATCAGGACGGGATGTGTTACAGGCAGGTTTTCCCCACCGGTGGTCTGTTCCCAGTCTTTGTTCCTCCCCGCTGGCCGCCTGGTCCTGCTGCCACTCAGGCCCCAATTACACACAGAGACTCTGTATTTGATACAATGCTGTTGGCTAGTTACTATTATTGCTTATGGGCTAGCTCTGCCTTAATTATTAACCCATATCTAATTTCTAAGTATTTCCTCGTGGCTCATCTTACCGGAGAGTGGTGGGCTGGCATCTTGCTTCCTCTAGGCTCTACATGCTGACTTCTCCTTACTATCTCCTCTTCCCTCCTTGTCTCCTAGCCCTGCCTATCTTGCTTTCCCATTGGCTCAACAGTGCTTTATTCATTAACCAGGATGAGAATCATATTTACAGAAAAACATCTCCCATCATCTCCTCTTTTCTGTCTAAAATAAAAGAAGGGGTTTAACCTTAACATAGCAAAAATATATCATAAAACAGTTATCAAATAAGAATCACAGTTAACAATATTTAGTCCATTAACATTTTGTAAGACTTCAAACAAATACCTATCCTATCATTGTGAGTCTAAAGTCCTATATGTAACTTATCCTTAATCCTAACTAAGGAAAACTATAACCATAACTATCTGTCTTCAATTCCTTCAAAGACCACAGAAGGGTAATATATAATCTCTATAAATGACAGGGACAACTCACTTCCTGGTCAGTCACCCGAAATTTTTCTGTAATGTTCCATCTTCAGCCCATAGGCCATAGTGTGTGTCCAGACTCCTCAACAATGTAGGAACCTTTAAACTGTCCACCTGTATTGACAGTTTGTCAGTCACTTTTCTCTGTGTCCTGTACACTGTCCGGCTGTCTG
Organism: Cricetiscus sungorus; assembly: GCA_030556225.1. Lineage (NCBI taxonomy): Eukaryota > Metazoa > Chordata > Mammalia > Rodentia > Cricetidae > Cricetiscus > Cricetiscus sungorus. The sequence goes on along the minus strand of JANBXA010000491.1, from coordinate 39,895,081 downwards.
GAAGCCTCTTCCATGAAGCAGTAACCCTGTAGCATTGTTCATCTTGCATCTGCAGTCACTTTTCTGTGGGTCCTGCATGTTCAGTTTATACAGCATATAGTCAAACAGTGCAGAAGAGCAGTACCTTGACCAAATGTCTAGTCTTGCCATAATAGAAGCAAACTCCATAATGTGTTTCTTCCATGGCCATCTTTCTTTCTGATGCAGGTGGTTTTACCAGGAGCAGTTATGCCTCACTGTCAAGAAACACCCTAAACCATTCTAAATGGCATATTCTGTAGGTCTTTGAAAGGTTTGAAGAATGCCTATTCATCTCAAATACATCTCTGTATATCTAGACATCCTAACTAACTTAACGACAAGTTTTGACTATCATAGGTAACTCTCTAATCTGTACTAAATTATACATTACATTTTCCAATGAGATATGTAAACACAATACCTAAACAAGAGGAGAAATATACATATCACAAATTTGACCTTAAATTGTAGCAATAAAAGAAAATCCATGACAAAGCAAGGTATTCATAGCTATATCATAATTCCCTTTTTACCTTTAAAAAGATTGTTTGTGGTCATAGCCGTTTATAACCAAGCCCATTCAAAGGAAAACAGACATTTATGAACAGTAGTTGGGAATTTGGATGTCGTTGTTTCCAAACTGCTTCCTGCTGGTAGGGGGCGCTGTCATGGGGGATCCTAAGAAGACCGACCCAGAAATCTTGGCTCTAGTCTGCAAGGCTTTGTCTCAATTGCTTTGAATGTTGGATCACCTGGGGTGCTGTTTCAGGGGGTCTGGCTTAATCAAACCACATCTGTGCAAACAAAAATGGAAATCCTTTTCCCCTAGTAACTTGTCTGTAGGCTTAAATTTTGGAGTCAAAGCATTTTTAAAATATATAAATTGAATTAGTCCAGCAGTAATTCTTTTATCAGTAGTTGGTATTTTCTTAGTAGTCAAATAATTTAAAGACAGCAGAATTGCATATAGTATCCAAAATTTCTCTGTGCTTTCCATCTTTACGTGGCTTTTTTTTTAATTACTCTATTTCTTCTGCTTCTATTTTTACATGTTTTGAGACAGGGGTTCTCTGTCTAACTTTTATCTGTCCTCGAATTCAATGCGTACCAGGTTCACTTTAAAATACAGAGATCTGCTTGCCTCTATCTCCTGAGTGCTGGGATTAAAGGCATTCACCGCCATACCCAGATATTCTACTTCCTATTTTCATTTTTAAACCATTGTATCCTGTTTCTTTTTCTCTCCCAAGTCAGCGTATTTTTACAAACACCTTGTAAATCTTCATTGCCAGCTCTCGTACATACCAATGAACTGTTAGCAGAACTCTTTAAAAGATAGGCGGTTTTTTGGCCTTCCTTATGCTAATTTTGGAAACCTCCCTTAAAGGAGCCTCGCAAATCTCGGTCTACAGCAAAACAAATCCAAACAGAAAATGCTGCTGGTCCCTGTTCCTTTGTTTCTAAAAACTATTCTTCAAGATTTCGTTAAGTTTTAAGTGGAAGTTCTCAGTTCCACTTCTGACACCATTATGTTGCCGGAAGGTTTTTCCCTCCAGTGGTCTAGTCCCAGACTCTGTACCTCCCCACTTGCCGCCCAGTCCCGCTGTCACTTGTGGGACTCCTAAGAGTGGAAACGGGCTGCTTCTGACTCTTTTACAGGCTTTTGGGACCCTAATCCTCATACTGGGTTGCCTCTTCCAGCCTCGATACTTGGGGAGGTGCTTTGTCTTACTGCCATGTTTTGTTGATACTCACGGGAGGGGAGACCTGCCCTTTCCTTAATGGAAATGGAGGTGGGAGGAGAGGAGGGAGAGGAAACTGTGGCCAGGCTGTAAAATAAATAAATCAGGACGGGATGTGTTACAGGCAGGTTTTCCCCACCGGTGGTCTGCTCCCAGTCTTTGTTCCTCCCCGCTGGCCGCCTGGTCCTGCTGCCACTCAGGCTCCAATTACACACAGAGACTCTGTATTTGATACAATGCTGTTGGCTAGTTACTATTATTGCTTATGGGCTAGCTCTGCCTTAATTATTAACCCATATCTAATTTCTAAGTATTTCCTCGTGGCTCATCTTACCGGAGAGTGGTGGGCTGGCATCTTGCTTCCTCTAGGCTCTACATGCTGACTTCTCCTTACTATCTCCTCTTTCCTCCTGGTCTCCTAGCCCTGCCTATCTTGCTTTCCCATTGGCTCAACAGTGCTTTATTCATTAACCAGGATGAGAATCATATTTACAGAATAACATCTCCCATCATCTCCTCTTTTCTGTCTAAAATAAAAGAAGGGGTTTAACCTTAACATAGCAAAAATATATCATAAAACAGTTATCAAATAAGAATCACAGTTAACAATATTTAGTCCATTAACATTTTGTAAGACTTCAAACAAATATCTATCCTATCATTGTGAGTCTAAAGTCCTATATGTAACTTATCTTTAATCCTAACTAAGGAAAACTATAACCATAACTATCTGTCTTCAATTCCTTCAAAGACCACAGAAGGGTAATATATAATCTCTATAAATGACAGGGACAACTCACTTCCTGGTCAGTCACCCGAAATTTTTCTGTAATGTTCCATCTTCAGCCCATAGGTCATAGTGTGTGTCCAGACTCCTCAACAATGTAGGAACCTTTAAACTGTCCACCTGTATTGACAGTTTGTCAGTCACTTTTCTCTGTGTCCTGTACACTGTCCGGCTGTCTGGAAGCCTCTTCCATGAAGCAGTAACCCTGTAGCATTGTTCATCTTGCATCTGCAGTCACTTTTCTGTGGGTCCTGCATGTTCAGTTTATACAGCATATAGTCAAACAGTCCAGAAGAGCAGTACCTTGACCAAATGTCTAGTCTTGCCATAATAGAAGCAAACTCCATAATGTGTTTCTTCCATGTCCATCTTTCTTTCTGATGCAGGTGGTTTTACCAGGAGCAGTTATGCCTCACTGTCAAGAAAAACCCTAAACCATTCTAAATGGCATATTCTGTAGGTCTTTGAAAGGTTTGAAGAATGCCTATTCATCTCAAATACATCTCTGTATATCTAGACATCCTAACTAACTTAACGACAAGTTTTGACTATCATAGGTAACTCTCTAATCTGTACTAAATTATACATTACATTTTCCAATGAGATATATAAACACAATACCTAAACAAGAGGAGAAATATACATATCACAAATTTGACCTTAAATTGTATCAATAAAAGAAAATCCATGACAAAGCAAAGTATTCATAGCTATATCATAATTCCCTTTTTACCTTTAAAAAGATTGTTTGTGGTCATAGCCGTTTATAACCAAGCCCATTTAAAGGAAAACAGACATTTATGAACAGTAGTTGGGAATTTGGATGTCGTTGTTTCCAAACTGCTTCCTGCTGGTAGGGGGCGCTGTCATGGGGGATCCTAAGAAGACCGACCCAGAAATCTTGGCTCTAGTCTGCAAGGCTTTGTCTCAATTGCTTTGAATGTTGGATCACCTGGGGTGCTGTTTCAGGGGGTCTGGCTTAATCAAACCACATTAAACACACCTTTTCTGTGCAAACAAAAATGGAAATCCTTTTCCCCTAGTAACTTGTCCGTAGGCTTAAATTTTGGAGTCAAAGCATTTTTAAAATATATAAATTGAATTAGTCCAGCAGTAATTCTTTTATCAGTAGTTGGTATTTTCTTAGTAGTCAAATAATTTAAAGACAGCAGAATTGCATATAGTATCCAAAATTTCTCTGTGCTTTCCATCTTTACGTGGCTTTTTTTTTTAATTACTCTATTTCTTCTGCTTCTATTTTTACATGTTTTGAGACAGGGGTTCTCTGTCTAACTTTTATCTGTCCTCGAATTCAATGCGTACCAGGTTCACTTTAAAATACAGAGATCTGCTTGCCTCTATCTCCTGAGTGCTGGGATTAAAGGCATTCACCGCCATACCCAGATATTCTACTTCCTATTTTCATTTTTAAACCATTGTATCCTGTTTCTTTTTCTCTCCCAAGTCAGCGTATTTTTACAAACACCTTGTAAATCTTCATTGCCAGCTCTCGTACATACCAATGAACTGTTAGCAGAACTCTTTAAAAGATAGGCGGTTTTTTGCCCCTTCCTTATGCTAATTTTGGAAACCTCCCTTAAAGGATCCTCGCAAATCTCGGTCTACAGCAAAACAAATCCAAAGAGAAAATGCTGCTGGTCTCTGTTCCTTTGTTTCTAAAAACTATTCTTCAAGATTTCGTTAAGTTTTAAGTGGAAGTTCTCAGTTCCACTTCTGACACCATTATGTTGCCGGAAGGTTTTTCCCTCCAGTGGTCTAGTCCCAGACTCTGTACCTCCCCACTTGCCGCCCAGTCCCGCTGTCACTTGTGGGACTCCTAAGAGTGGAAACGGGCTGCTTCTGACTCTTTTACAGGCTTTTGGGACCCTAATCCTCATACTGGGTTGCCTCTTCCAGCCTCGATACTTGGGGAGGTGCTTTGTCTTACTGCCATGTTTTGTTGATACTCACGGGAGGGGAGACCTGCCCTTTCCTTAATGGAAATGGAGGTGGGAGGAGAGGAGGGAGAGGAAACTGTGGCCAGGCTGTAAAATAAATAAATCAGGACGGGATGTGTTACAGGCAGGTTTTCCCCACCGGTGGTCTGCTCCCAGTCTTTGTTCCTCCCCGCTGGCCGCCTGGTCCTGCTGCCACTCAGGCCCCAATTACACGCAGAGACTCTGTATTTGATACAATGCTGTTGGCTAGTTACTATTATTGCTTATGGGCTAGCTCTGCCTTAATTATTAACCCATATCTAATTTCTAAGTATTTCCTCGTGGCTCATCTTACCGGAGAGTGGTGGGCTGGCATCTTGCTTCCTCTAGGCTCTACATGCTGACTTCTCCTTACTATCTCCTCTTTCCTCCTGGTCTCCTAGCCCTGCCTATCTTGCTTTCCCATTGGCTCAACAGTGCTTTATTCATTAACCAGGATGAGAATCATATTTACAGAATAACATCTCCCATCATCTCCTCTTTTCTGTCTAAAATAAAAGAAGGGGTTTAACCTTAACATAGCAAAAATATATCATAAAACAGTTATCAAATAAGAATCACAGTTAACAATATTTAGTCCATTAACATTTTGTAAGACTTCAAACAAATATCTATCCTATCATTGTGAGTCTAAAGTCCTATATGTAACTTATCTTTAATCCTAACTAAGGAAAATTATAACCATAACTATCTGTCTTCAATTCCTTCAAAGACCACAGAAGGGTAATATATAATCTCTATAAATGACAGGGACAACTCACTTCCTGGTCAGTCACCCGAAATTTTTCTGTAATGTTCCATCTTCAGCCCATAGGTCATAGTGTGTGTCCAGACTCCTCAACAATGTAGGAACCTTTAAACTGTCCACCTGTATTGACAGTTTGTCAGTCACTTTTCTCTGTGTCCTGTACACTGTCCGGCTGTCCGGAAGCCTCTTCCATGAAGCAGTAACCCTGTAGCATTGTTCATCTTGCATCTGCAGTCACTTTTCTGTGGGTCCTGCATGTTCAGTTTATACAGCATATAGTCAAACAGTCCAGAAGAGCAGTACCTTGACCAAATGTCTAGTCTTGCCATAATAGAAGCAAACTCCATAATGTGTTTCTTCCATGGCCATCTTTCTTTCTGATGCAGGTGGTTTTACCAGGAGCAGTTATGCCTCACTGTCAAGAAACACCCTAAACCATTCTAAATGGCATATTCTGTAGGTCTTTGAAAGGTTTGAAGAATGCCTATTCATCTCAAATACATCTCTGTATATCTAGACATCCTAACTAACTTAACGACAAGTTTTGACTATCATAGGTAACTCTCTAATCTGTACTAAATTATACATTACATTTTCCAATGAGATATATAAACACAATACCTAAACAAGAGGAGAAATATACATATCACAAATTTGACCTTAAATTGTAGCAATAAAAGAAAATCCATGACAAAGCAAAGTATTCATAGCTATATCATAATTCCCTTTTTACCTTTAAAAAGATTGTTTGTGGTCATAGCCGTTTATAACCAAGCCCATTTAAAGGAAAACAGACATTTATGAACAGTAGTTGGGAATTTGGATGTCGTTGTTTCCAAACTGCTTCCTGCTGGTAGGGGGCGCTGTCATGGGGGATCCTAAGAAGACCGACCCAGAAATCTTGGCTCTAGTCTGCAAGGCTTTGTCTCAATTGCTTTGAATGTTGGATCACCTGGGGTGCTGTTTCAGGGGGTCTGGCTTAATCAAACCACATCTGTGCAAACAAAAATGGAAATCCTTTTCCCCTAGTAACTTGTCTGTAGGCTTAAATTTTGGAGTCAAAGCATTTTTAAAATATATAAATTGAATTAGTCCAGCAGTAATTCTTTTATCAGTAGTTGGTATTTTCTTAGTAGTCAAATAATTTAAAGACAGCAGAATTGCATATAGTATCCAAAATTTCTCTGTGCTTTCCATCTTTACGTGGCTTTTTTTTTAATTACTCTATTTCTTCTGCTTCTATTTTTACATGTTTTGAGACAGGGGTTCTCTGTCTAACTTTTATCTGTCCTCGAATTCAATGCGTACCAGGTTCACTTTAAAATACAGAGATCTGCTTGCCTCTATCTCCTGAGTGCTGGGATTAAAGGCATTCACCGCCATACCCAGATATTCTACTTCCTATTTTCATTTTTAAACCATTGTATCCTGTTTCTTTTTCTCTCCCAAGTCAGCGTATTTTTACAAACACCTTGTAAATCTTCATTGCCAGCTCTCGTACATACCAATGAACTGTTAGCAGAACTCTTTAAAAGATAGGCGGTTTTTTGGCCTTCCTTATGCTAATTTTGGAAACCTCCCTTAAAGGAGCCTCACATATCTCGGTCTACAGCAAAACAAATCCAAAGAGAAAATGCTGCTGGTCCCTGTTCCTTTGTTTCTAAAAACTATTCTTCAAGATTTCGTTAAGTTTTAAGTGGAAGTTCTCAGTTCCACTTCTGACACCATTATGTTGCCGGAAGGTTTTTCCCTCCAGTGGTCTAGTCCCAGACTCTGTACCTCCCCACTTGCCGCCCAGTCCCGCTGTCACTTGTGGGACTCCTAAGAGTGGAAACGGCCTGCTTCTGACTCTTTTACAGGCTTTTGGGACCCTAATCCTCATACTGGGTTGCCTCTTCCAGCCTCGATACTTGGGGAGGTGCTTTGTCTTACTGCCATGTTTTGTTGATACTCACGGGAGGGAGACCTGCCCTTTCCTCAATGGAAATGGAGGTGGGAGGAGAGGAGGGAGAGGAAACTGTGGCCAGGCTGTAATATAAATAAATCAGGACGGGATGTGTTACAGGCAGGTTTTCCCCACCGGTGGTCTGCTCCCAGTCTTTGTTCCTCCCCGCTGGCCGCCTGGTCCTGCTGCCACTCAGGCTCCAATTACACACAGAGACTCTGTATTTGATACAATGCTGTTGGCTAGTTACTATTATTGCTTATGGGCTAGCTCTGCCTTAATTATTAACCCATATCTAATTTCTAAGTATTTCCTCGTGGCTCATCTTACCGGAGAGTGGTGGGCTGGCATCTTGCTTCCTCTAGGCTCTACATGCTGACTTCTCCTTACTATCTCCTCTTTCCTCCTGGTCTCCTAGCCCTGCCTATCTTGCTTTCCCATTGGCTCAACAGTGCTTTATTCATTAACCAGGATGAGAATCATATTTACAGAATAACATCTCCCATCATCTCCTCTTTTCTGTCTAAAATAAAAGAAGGGGTTTAACCTTAACATAGCAAAAATATATCATAAAACAGTTATCAAATAAGAATCACAGTTAACAATATTTAGTCCATTAACATTTTGTAAGACTTCAAACAAATATCTATCCTATCATTGTGAGTCTAAAGTCCTATATGTAACTTATCTTTAATCCTAACTAAGGAAAATTATAACCATAACTATCTGTCTTCAATTCCTTCAAAGACCACAGAAGGGTAATATATAATCTCTATAAATGACAGGGACAACTCACTTCCTGGTCAGTCACCCGAAATTTTTCTATAATGCTCCATCTTCAGCCCATAGGTCATAGTGTGTGTCCAGACTCCTCAACAATGTAGGAACCTTTAAACTGTCCACCTGTATTGACAGTTTGTCAGTCACTTTTCTCTGTGCCCTGTACACTGTCCAGCTGTCTGGAAGCCTCTTCCATGAAGCAGTAACCCTGTAGCATTGTTCATCTTGCATCTGCAGTCACTTTTCTGTGGGTCCTGAATGTTCAGTTTATACAGCATATAGTCAACCAGTCCAGAAGAGCAGTACCTTGACCAAATGTCTAGTCTTGCCATAATAGAAGCAAACTCCATAATGTGTTTCTTCCATGGCCATCTTTCTTTTCTGATGCAGGTGGTTTTACCAGGAGCAGTTATGCCTCACTGTCAAGAAACACCCTAAACCATTCTAAATGGCATATTCTGTAGGTCTTTGAAAGGTTTGAAGAATGCCTATTCATCTCAAATACATCTCTGTATATCTAGACATCCTAACTAACTTAACGACAAGTTTTGACTATCATAGGTAACTCTCTAATCTGTACTAAATTATACATTACATTTTCCAATGAGATATATAAACACAATACCTAAACAAGAGGAGAAATATACATATCACAAATTTGACCTTAAATTGTAGCAATAAAAGAAAATCCATGACAAAGCAAAGTATTCATAGCTATATCATAATTCCCTTTTTACCTTTAAAAAGATTGTTTGTGGTCATAGCCGTTTATAACCAAGCCCATTTAAAGGAAAACAGACATTTATGAACAGTAGTTGGGAATTTGGATGTCGTTGTTTCCAAACTGCTTCCTGCTGGTAGGGGGCGCTGTCATGGGGGATCCTAAGAAGACCGACCCAGAAATCTTGGCTCTAGTCTGCAAGGCTTTGTCTCAATTGCTTTGAATATTGGATCAACTGGGGTGCTGTTTCAGGGGGTCTGGCTTAATCAAACCACATCTGTGCAAACAAAAATGGAAATCCTTTTCCCCTAGTAACTTGTCTGTAGGCTTAAATTTTGGAGTCAAAGCATTTTTAAAATATATAAATTGAATTAGTCCAGCAGTAATTCTTTTATCAGTAGTTGGTATTTTCTTAGTAGTCAAATAATTTAAAGACAGCAGAATTGCATATAGTATCCAAAATTTCTCTGTGCTTTCCATCTTTACGTGGCTTTTTTTTTAATTACTCTATTTCTTCTGCTTCTATTTTTACATGTTTTGAGACAGGGGTTCTCTGTCTAACTTTTATCTGTCCTCGAATTCAATGCGTACCAGGTTCACTTTAAAATACAGAGATCTGCTTGCCTCTATCTCCTGAGTGCTGGGATTAAAGGCATTCACCGCCATACCCAGATATTCTACTTCCTATTTTCATTTTTAAACCATTGTATCCTGTTTCTTTTTCTCTCCCAAGTCAGCGTATTTTTACAAACACCTTGTAAATCTTCATTGCCAGCTCTCGTACATACCAATGAACTGTTAGCAGAACTCTTTAAAAGATAGGCGGTTTTTTGGCCTTCCTTATGCTAATTTTGGAAACCTCCCTTAAAGGAGCCTCGCATATCTCGGTCTACAGCAAAACAAATCCAAAGAGAAAATGCTGCTGGTCCCTGTTCCTTTGTTTCTAAAAACTATTCTTCAAGATTTCGTTAAGTTTTAAGTGGAAGTTCTCAGTTCCACTTCTGACACCATTATGTTGCCGGAAGGTTTTTCCCTCCAGTGGTCTAGTCCCAGACTCTGTACCTCCCCACTTGCCGCCCAGTCCCGCTGTCACTTGTGGGACTCCTAAGAGTGGAAAAGGGCTGCTTCTGACTCTTTTACAGGCTTTTGGGACCCTAATCCTCATACTGGGTTGCCTCTTCCAGCCTCGATACTTGGGGAGGTGCTTTGTCTTACTGCCATGTTTTGTTGATACTCACGGGAGGGAGACCTGCCCTTTCCTTAATGGAAATGGAGGTGGGAGGAGAGGAGGGAGAGGAAACTGTGGCCAGGCTGTAAAATAAATAAATCAGGACGGGATGTGTTACAGGCAGGTTTTCCCCCACCGGTGGTCTGCTCCCAGTCTTTGTTCCTCCCCGCTGGCCGCCTGGTCCTGCTGCCACTCAGGCTCCAATTACACACAGAGACTCTGTATTTGATACAATGCTGTTGGCTAGTTACTATTATTGCTTATGGGCTAGCTCTGCCTTAATTATTAACCCATATCTAATTTCTAAGTATTTCCTCGTGGCTCATCTTACCGGAGAGTGGTGGGCTGGCATCTTGCTTCCTCTAGGCTCTACATGCTGACTTCTCCTTACTATCTCCTCTTTCCTCCTGGTCTCCTAGCCCTGCCTATCTTGCTTTCCCATTGGCTCAACAGTGCTTTATTCATTAACCAGGATGAGAATCATATTTACAGAATAACATCTCCCATCATCTCCTCTTTTCTGTCTAAAATAAAAGAAGGGGTTTAACCTTAACATAGCAAAAATATATCATAAAACAGTTATCAAATAAGAATCACAGTTAACAATATTTAGTCCATTAACATTTTGTAAGACTTCAAACAAATATCTATCCTATCATTGTGAGTCTAAAGTCCTATATGTAACTTATCTTTAATCCTAACTAAGGAAAATTATAACCATAACTATCTGTCTTCAATTCCTTCAAAGACCACAGAAGGGTAATATATAATCTCTATAAATGACAGGGACAACTCACTTCCTGGTCAGTCACCCGAAATTTTTCTGTAATGTTCCATCTTCAGCCCATAGGTCATAGTGTGTGTCCAGACTCCTCAACAATGTAGGAACCTTTAAACTGTCCACCTGTATTGACAGTTTGTCAGTCACTTTTCTCTGTGTCCTGTACACTGTCCGGCTGTCTGGAAGCCTCTTCCATGAAGCAGTAACCCTGTAGCATTGTTCATCTTGCATCTGCAGTCACTTTTCTGTGGGTCCTGCATGTTCAGTTTATACAGCATATAGTCAAACAGTGCAGAAGAGCAGTACCTTGACCAAATGTCTAGTCTTGCCATAATAGAAGCAAACTCCATAATGTGTTTCTTCCATGGCCATCTTTCTTTCTGATGCAGGTGGTTTTACCAGGAGCAGTTATGCCTCACTGTCAAGAAACACCCTAAACCATTCTAAATGGCATATTCTGTAGGTCTTTGAAAGGTTTGAAGAATGCCTATTCATCTCAAATACATCTCTGTATATCTAGACATCCTAACTAACTTAACGACAAGTTTTGACTATCATAGGTAACTCTCTAATCTGTACTAAATTATACATTACATTTTCCAATGAGATATATAAACACAATACCTAAACAAGAGGAGAAATATACATATCACAAATTTGACCTTAAATTGTAGCAATAAAAGAAAATCCATGACAAAGCAAAGTATTCATAGCTATATCATAATTCCCTTTTTACCTTTAAAAAGATTGTTTGTGGTCATAGCCGTTTATAACCAAGCCCATTTAAAGGAAAACAGACATTTATGAACAGTAGTTGGGAATTTGGATGTCGTTGTTTCCAAACTGCTTCCTGCTGGTAGGGGGCGCTGTCATGGGGGATCCTAAGAAGACCGACCCAGAAATCTTGGCTCTAGTCTGCAAGGCTTTGTCTCAATTGCTTTGAATGTTGGATCACCTGGGGTGCTGTTTCAGGGGGTCTGGCTTAATCAAACCACATCTGTGCAAACAAAAATGGAAATCCTTTTCCCCTAGTAACTTGTCTGTAGGCTTAAATTTTGGAGTCAAAGCATTTTTAAAATATATAAATTGAATTAGTCCAGCAGTAATTCTTTTATCAGTACTTGGTATTTTCTTAGTAGTCAAATAATTTAAAGACAGCAGAATTGCATATAGTATCCAAAATTTCTCTGTGCTTTCCATCTTTACGTGGCTTTTTTTTTAATTACTCTATTTCTTCTGCTTCTATTTTTACATGTTTTGAGACAGGGGTTCTCTGTCTAACTTTTATCTGTCCTCGAATTCAATGCGTACCAGGTTCACTTTAAAATACAGAGATCTGCTTGCCTCTATCTCCTGAGTGCTGGGATTAAAGGCATTCACCGCCATACCCAGATATTCTACTTCCTATTTTCATTTTTAAACCATTGTATCCTGTTTCTTTTTCTCTCCCAAGTCAGCGTATTTTTACAAACACCTTGTAAATCTTCATTGCCAGCTCTCGTACATACCAATAAACTGTTAGCAGAACTCTTTAAAAGATAGGCGGTTTTTTGCCTTCCTTATGCTAATTTTGGAAACCTCCCTTAAAGGAGCCTCACATATCTCGGTCTACAGCAAAACAAATCCAAAGAGAAAATGCTGCTGGTCCCTGTTCCTTTGTTTCTAAAAACTATTCTTCAAGATTTCGTTAAGTTTTAAGTGGAAGTTCTCAGTTCCACTTCTAACACCATTATGTTGCCGGAAGGTTTTTCCCTCCAGTGGTCTAGTCCCAGACTCTGTACCTCCCCACTTGCCGCCCAGTCCCGCTGTCACTTGTGGGACTCCTAAGAGTGGAAACGGGCTGCTTCTGACTCTTTTACAGTCTTTTGGGACCCTAATCCTCATACTGGGTTGCCTCTTCCAGCCTCGATACTTGGGGAGGTGCTTTGTCTTACTGCCATGTTTTGTTGATACTCACGGGAGGGAGACCTGCCCTTTCCTTAATGGAAATGGAGGTGGGAGGAGAGGAGGGAGAGGAAACTGTGGCCAGGCTGTAAAATAAATAAATCAGGACGGGATGTGTTACAGGCAGGTTTTCCCCACCGGTGGTCTGCTCCCAGTCTTTGTTCCTCCCCCGCTGGCCGCCTGGTCCTGCTGCCACTCAGGCTCCAATTACACACAGAGACTCTGTATTTGATACAATGCTGTTGGCTAGTTACTATTATTGCTTATGGGCTAGCTCTGCCTTAATTATTAACCCATATCTAATTTCTAAGTATTTCCTCGTGGCTCATCTTACCGGAGAGTGGTGGGCTGGCATCTTGCTTCCTCTAGGCTCTACATGCTGACTTCTCCTTACTATCTCCTCTTTCCTCCTGGTCTCCTAGCCCTGCCTATCTTGCTTTCCCATTGGCTCAACAGTGCTTTATTCATTAACCAGGATGAGAATCATATTTACAGAATAACATCTCCCATCATCTCCTCTTTTCTGTCTAAAATAAAAGAAGGGGTTTAACCTTAACATAGCAAAAATATATCATAAAACAGTTATCAAATAAGAATCACAGTTAACAATATTTAGTCCATTAACATTTTGTAAGACTTAAAACAAATATCTATCCTATCATTGTGAGTCTAAAGTCCTATATGTAACTTATCTTTAATCCTAACTAAGGAAAACTATAACCATAACTATCTGTCTTCAATTCCTTCAAAGACCACAGAAGGGTAATATATAATCTCTATAAATGACAGGGACAACTCACTTCCTGGTCAGTCACCCGAAATTTTTCTGTAATGTTCCATCTTCAGCCCATAGGTCATAGTGTGTGTCCAGACTCCTCAACAATGTAGGAACCTTTAAACTGTCCACCTGTATTGACAGTTTGTCAGTCACTTTTCTCTGTGTCCTGTACACTGTCCGGCTGTCTGGAAGCCTCTTCCATGAAGCAGTAACCCTGTAGCATTGTTCATCTTGCATCTGCAGTCACTTTTCTGTGGGTCCTGCATGTTCAGTTTATACAGCATATAGTCAAACAGTGCAGAAGAGCAGTACCTTGACCAAATGTCTAGTCTTGCCATAATAGAAGCAAACTCCATAATGTGTTTCTTCCATGGCCATCTTTCTTTCTGATGCAGGTGGTTTTACCAGGAGCAGTTATGCCTCACTGTCAAGAAACACCCTAAACCATTCTAAATGGCATATTCTGTAGGTCTTTGAAAGGTTTGAAGAATGCCTATTCATCTCAAATACATCTCTGTATATCTAGACATCCTAACTAACTTAACGACAAGTTTTGACTATCATAGGTAACTCTCTAATCTGTACTAAATTATACATTACATTTTCCAATGAGATATGTAAACACAATACCTAAACAAGAGGAGAAATATACATATCACAAATTTGACCTTAAATTGTAGCAATAAAAGAAAATCCATGACAAAGCAAGGTATTCATAGCTATATCATAATTCCCTTTTTACCTTTAAAAAGATTGTTTGTGGTCATAGCCGTTTATAACCAAGCCCATTCAAAGGAAAACAGACATTTATGAACAGTAGTTGGGAATTTGGATGTCGTTGTTTCCAAACTGCTTCCTGCTGGTAGGGGGCGCTGTCATGGGGGATCCTAAGAAGACCGACCCAGAAATCTTGGCTCTAGTCTGCAAGGCTTTGTCTCAATTGCTTTGAATGTTGGATCACCTGGGGTGCTGTTTCAGGGGGTCTGGCTTAATCAAACCACATCTGTGCAAACAAAAATGGAAATCCTTTTCCCCTAGTAACTTGTCTGTAGGCTTAAATTTTGGAGTCAAAGCATTTTTAAAATATATAAATTGAATTAGTCCAGCAGTAATTCTTTTATCAGTAGTTGGTATTTTCTTAGTAGTCAAATAATTTAAAGACAGCAGAATTGCATATAGTATCCAAAATTTCTCTGTGCTTTCCATCTTTACGTGGCTTTTTTTTTTAATTACTCTATTTCTTCTGCTTCTATTTTTACATGTTTTGAGACAGGGGTTCTCTGTCTAACTTTTATCTGTCCTCGAATTCAATGCGTACCAGGTTCACTTTAAAATACAGAGATCTGCTTGCCTCTATCTCCTGAGTGCTGGGATTAAAGGCATTCACCGCCATACCCAGATATTCTACTTCCTATTTTCATTTTTAAACCATTGTATCCTGTTTCTTTTTCTCTCCCAAGTCAGCGTATTTTTTAAAACACCTTGTAAATCTTCATTGCCAGCTCTCGTACATACCAATGAACTGTTAGCAGAACTCTTTAAAAGATAGGCGGTTTTTTGGCCTTCCTTATGCTAATTTTGGAAACCTCCCTTAAAGGAGCCTCGCAAATCTCGGTCTACAGCAAAACAAATCCAAAGAGAAAATGCTGCTGGTCCCTGTTCCTTTGTTTCTAAAAACTATTCTTCAAGATTTCATTAAGTTTTAAGTGGAAGTTCTCAGTTCCACTTCTGACACCATTATGTTGCCGGAAGGTTTTTCCCTCCAGTGGTCTAGTCCCAGACTCTGTACCTCCCCACTTGCCGCCCAGTCCCGCTGTCACTTGTGGGACTCCTAAGAGTGGAAACGGGCTGCTTCTGACTCTTTTACAGGCTTTTGGGACCCTAATCCTCATACTGGGTTGCCTCTTCCAGCCTCGATACTTGGGGAGGTGCTTTGTCTTACTGCCATGTTTTGTTGATACTCACGGGAGGGGAGACCTGCCCTTTCCTTAATGGAAATGGAGGTGGGAGGAGAGGAGGGAGAGGAAACTGTGGCCAGGCTGTAAAATAAATAAATCAGGACGGGATGTGTTACAGGCAGGTTTTCCCCACCGGTGGTCTGCTCCCAGTCTTTGTTCCTCCCCGCTGGCCGCCTGGTCCTGCTGCCACTCAGGCTCCAATTACACACAGAGACTCTGTATTTGATACAATGCTGTTGGCTAGTTACTATTATTGCTTATGGGCTAGCTCTGCCTTAATTATTAACCCATATCTAATTTCTAAGTATTTCCTCGTGGCTCATCTTACCGGAGAGTGGTGGGCTGGCATCTTGCTTCCTCTAGGCTCTACATGCTGACTTCTCCTTACTATCTCCTCTTTCCTCCTGGTCTCCTAGCCCTGCCTATCTTGCTTTCCCATTGGCTCAACAGTGCTTTATTCATTAACCAGGATGAGAATCATATTTACAGAATAACATCTCCCATCATCTCCTCTTTTCTGTCTAAAATAAAAGAAGGGGTTTAACCTTAACATAGCAAAAATATATCATAAAACAGTTATCAAATAAGAATCACAGTTAACAATATTTAGTCCATTAACATTTTGTAAGACTTCAAACAAATATCTATCCTATCATTGTGAGTCTAAAGTCCTATATGTAACTTATCTTTAATCCTAACTAAGGAAAATTATAACCATAACTATCTGTCTTCAATTCCTTCAAAGACCACAGAAGGGTAATATATAATCTCTATAAATGACAGGGACAACTCACTTCCTGGTCAGTCACCCGAAATTTTTCTGTAATGTTCCATCTTCAGCCCATAGGTCATAGTGTGTGTCCAGACTCCTCAACAATGTAGGAACCTTTAAACTGTCCACCTGTATTGACAGTTTGTCAGTCACTTTTCTCTGTGTCCTGTACACTGTCCGGCTGTCCGGAAGCCTCTTCCATGAAGCAGTAACCCTGTAGCATTGTTCATCTTGCATCTGCAGTCACTTTTCTGTGGGTCCTGCATGTTCAGTTTATACAGCATATAGTCAAACAGTGCAGAAGAGCAGTACCTTGACCAAATGTCTAGTCTTGCCATAATAGAAGCAAACTCCATAATGTGTTTCTTCCATGGCCATCTTTCTTTCTGATGCAGGTGGTTTTACCAGGAGCAGTTATGCCTCACTGTCAAGAAACACCCTAAACCATTCTAAATGGCATATTCTGTAGGTCTTTGAAAGGTTTGAAGAATGCCTATTCATCTCAAATACATCTCTGTATATCTAGACATCCTAACTAACTTAACGACAAGTTTTGACTATCATAGGTAACTCTCTAATCTGTACTAAATTATACATTACATTTTCCAATGAGATATATAAACACAATACCTAAACAAGAGGAGAAATATACATATCACAAATTTGACCTTAAATTGTATCAATAAAAGAAAATCCATGACAAAGCAAAGTATTCATAGCTATATCATAATTCCCTTTTTACCTTTAAAAAGATTGTTTGTGGTCATAGCCGTTTATAACCAAGCCCATTTAAAGGAAAACAGACATTTATGAACAGTAGTTGGGAATTTGGATGTCGTTGTTTCCAAACTGCTTCCTGCTGGTAGGGGGCGCTGTCATGGGGGATCCTAAGAAGACCGACCCAGAAATCTTGGCTCTAGTCTGCAAGGCTTTGTCTCAATTGCTTTGAATGTTGGATCACCTGGGGTGCTGTTTCAGGGGGTCTGGCTTAATCAAACCACATCTGTGCAAACAAAAATGGAAATCCTTTTCCCCTAGTAACTTGTCTGTAGGCTTAAATTTTGGAGTCAAAGCATTTTTAAAATATATAAATTGAATTAGTCCAGCAGTAATTCTTTTATCAGTAGTTGGTATTTTCTTAGTAGTCAAATAATTTAAAGACAGCAGAATTGCATATAGTATCCAAAATTTCTCTGTGCTTTCCATCTTTACGTGGCTTTTTTTTTAATTACTCTATTTCTTCTGCTTCTATTTTTACATGTTTTGAGACAGGGGTTCTCTGTCTAACTTTTATCTGTCCTCGAATTCAATGCGTACCAGGTTCACTTTAAAATACAGAGATCTGCTTGCCTCTATCTCCTGAGTGCTGGGATTAAAGGCATTCACCGCCATACCCAGATATTCTACTTCCTATTTTCATTTTTAAACCATTGTATCCTGTTTCTTTTTCTCTCCCAAGTCAGCGTATTTTTACAAACACCTTGTAAATCTTCATTGCCAGCTCTCGTACATACCAATGAACTGTTAGCAGAACTCTTTAAAAGATAGGCGGTTTTTTGGCCTTCCTTATGCTAATTTTGGAAACCTCCCCTTAAAGGAGCCTTACAAATCTCGGTCTACAGCAAAACAAATCCAAAGAGAAAATGCTGCTGGTCCCTGTTCCTTTGTTTCTAAAAACTATTCTTCAAGATTTCATTAAGTTTTAAGTGGAAGTTCTCAGTTCCACTTCTGACACCATTATGTTGCCGGAAGGTTTTTCCCTCCAGTGGTCTAGTCCCAGACTCTGTACCTCCCCACTTGCCGCCCAGTCCCGCTGTCACTTGTGGGACTCCTAAGAGTGGAAACGGGCTGCTTCTGACTCTTTTACAGGCTTTTGGGACCCTAATCCTCATACTGGGTTGCCTCTTCCAGCCTCGATACTTGGGGCGGTGCTTTGTCTTACTGCCATGTTTTGTTGATACTCACGGGAGGGAGACCTGCCCTTTCCTTAATGGAAATGGAGGTGGGAGGAGAGGAGGGAGAGGAAACTGTGGCCAGGCTGTAAAATAAATAAATCAGGACGGGATGTGTTACAGGCAGGTTTTCCCCACCGGTGGTCTGCTCCCAGTCTTTGTTCCTCCCCGCTGGCCGCCTGGTCCTGCTGCCACTCAGGCTCCAATTACACACAGAGACTCTGTATTTGATACAATGCTGTTGGCTAGTTACTATTATTGCTTATGGGCTAGCTCTGCCTTAATTATTAACCCATATCTAATTTCTAAGTATTTCCTCGTGGCTCATCTTACCGGAGAGTGGTGGGCTGGCATCTTGCTTCCTCTAGGCTCTACATGCTGACTTCTCCTTACTATCTCCTCTTTCCTCCTGGTCTCCTAGCCCTGCCTATCTTGCTTTCCCATTGGCTCAACAGTGCTTTATTCATTAACCAGGATGAGAATCATATTTACAGAATAACATCTCCCATCATCTCCTCTTTTCTGTCTAAAATAAAAGAAGGGGTTTAACCTTAACATAGCAAAAATATATCATAAAACAGTTATCAAATAAGAATCACAGTTAACAATATTTAGTCCATTAACATTTTGTAAGACTTCAAACAAATATCTATCCTATCATTGTGAGTCTAAAGTCCTATATGTAACTTATCTTTAATCCTAACTAAGGAAAATTATAACCATAACTATCTGTCTTCAATTCCTTCAAAGACCACAGAAGGGTAATATATAATCTCTATAAATGACAGGGACAACTCACTTCCTGGTCAGTCACCCGAAATTTTTCTGTAATGTTCCATCTTCAGCCCATAGGTCATAGTGTGTGTCCAGACTCCTCAACAATGTAGGAACCTTTAAACTGTCCACCTGTATTGACAGTTTGTCAGTCACTTTTCTCTGTGTCCTGTACACTGTCCGGCTGTCCGGAAGCCTCTTCCATGAAGCAGTAACCCTGTAGCATTGTTCATCTTGCATCTGCAGTCACTTTTCTGTGGGTCCTGCATGTTCAGTTTATACAGCATATAGTCAAACAGTGCAGAAGAGCAGTACCTTGACCAAATGTCTAGTCTTGCCATAATAGAAGCAAACTCCATAATGTGTTTCTTCCATGGCCATCTTTCTTTCTGATGCAGGTGGTTTTACCAGGAGCAGTTATGCCTCACTGTCAAGAAACACCCTAAACCATTCTAAATGGCATATTCTGTAGGTCTTTGAAAGGTTTGAAGAATGCCTATTCATCTCAAATACATCTCTGTATATCTAGACATCCTAACTAACTTAACGACAAGTTTTGACTATCATAGGTAACTCTCTAATCTGTACTAAATTATACATTACATTTTCCAATGAGATATATAAACACAATACCTAAACAAGAGGAGAAATATACATATCACAAATTTGACCTTAAATTGTAGCAATAAAAGAAAATCCATGACAAAGCAAAGTATTCATAGCTATATCATAATTCCCTTTTTACCTTTAAAAAGATTGTTCGTGGTCATAGCCGTTTATAACCAAGCCCATTTAAAGGAAAACAGACATTTATGAACAGTAGTTGGGAATTTGGATGTCGTTGTTTCCAAACTGCTTCCTGCTGGTAGGGGGCGCTGTCATGGGGGATCCTAAGAAGACCGACCCAGAAATCTTGGCTCTAGTCTGCAAGGCTTTGTCTCAATTGCTTTGAATGTTGGATCACCTGGGGTGCTGTTTCAGGGGATCTGGCTTAATCAAACCACATCTGTGCAAACAAAAATGGAAATCCTTTTCCCCTAGTAACTTGTCTGTAGGCTTAAATTTTGGAGTCAAAGCATTTTTAAAATATATAAATTGAATTAGTCCAGCAGTAATTCTTTTATCAGTAGTTGGTATTTTCTTAGTAGTCAAATAATTTAAAGACAGCAGAATTGCATATAGTATCCAAAATTTCTCTGTGCTTTCCATCTTTACGTGGCTTTTTTTTTAATTACTCTATTTCTTCTGCTTCTATTTTTACATGTTTTGAGACAGGGGTTCTCTGTCTAACTTTTATCTGTCCTCGAATTCAATGCGTACCAGGTTCACTTTAAAATACAGAGATCTGCTTGCCTCTATCTCCTGAGTGCTGGGATTAAAGGCATTCACCGCCATACCCAGATATTCTACTTCCTATTTTCATTTTTAAACCATTGTATCCTGTTTCTTTTTCTCTCCCAAGTCAGCGTAT
Organism: Cricetiscus sungorus; assembly: GCA_030556225.1. Lineage (NCBI taxonomy): Eukaryota > Metazoa > Chordata > Mammalia > Rodentia > Cricetidae > Cricetiscus > Cricetiscus sungorus. The sequence continues at coordinate 39,874,682 of JANBXA010000491.1, read as the reverse complement.
TTTTACAAACACCTTGTAAATCTTCATTGCCAGCTCTCGTACATACCAATGAACTGTTAGCAGAACTCTTTAAAAGATAGGCGGTTTTTTGGCCTTCCTTATGCTAATTTTGGAAACCTCCCTTAAAGGAGCCTTGCAAATCTCGGTCTACAGCAAAACAAATCCAAAGAGAAAATGCTGCTGGTCCCTGTTCCTTTGTTTCTAAAAACTATTCTTCAAGATTTCGTTAAGTTTTAAGTGGAAGTTCTCAGTTCCACTTCTGACACCATTATGTTGCCGGAAGGTTTTTCCCTCCAGTGGTCTAGTCCCAGACTCTGTACCTCCCCACTTGCCGCCCAGTCCCGCTGTCACTTGTGGGACTCCTAAGAGTGGAAACGGGCTGCTTCTGACTCTTTTACAGGCTTTTGGGACCCTAATCCTCATACTGGGTTGCCTCTTCCAGCCTCGATACTTGGGGCGGTGCTTTGTCTTACTGCCATGTTTTGTTGATACTCACGGGAGGGGAGACCTGCCCTTTCCTCAATGGAAATGGAGGTGGGAGGAGAGGAGGGAGAGGAAACTGTGGCCAGGCTGTAAAATAAATAAATCAGGACGGGATGTGTTACAGGCAGGTTTTCCCCACCGGTGGTCTGCTCCCAGTCTTTGTTCCTCCCCGCTGGCCGCCTGGTCCTGCTGCCACTCAGGCTCCAATTACACACAGAGACTCTGTATTTGATACAATGCTGTTGGCTAGTTACTATTATTGCTTATGGGCTAGCTCTGCCTTAATTATTAACCCATATCTAATTTCTAAGTATTTCCTCGTGGCTCATCTTACCGGAGAGTGGTGGGCTGGCATCTTGCTTCCTCTAGGCTCTACATGCTGACTTCTCCTTACTATCTCCTCTTTCCTCCTGGTCTCCTAGCCCTGCCTATCTTGCTTTCCCATTGGCTCAACAGTGCTTTATTCATTAACCAGGATGAGAATCATATTTACAGAATAACATCTCCCATCATCTCCTCTTTTCTGTCTAAAATAAAAGAAGGGGTTTAACCTTAACATAGCAAAAATATATCATAAAACAGTTATCAAATAAGAATCACAGTTAACAATATTTAGTCCATTAACATTTTGTAAGACTTCAAACAAATATCTATCCTATCATTGTGAGTCTAAAGTCCTATATGTAACTTATCTTTAATCCTAACTAAGGAAAATTATAACCATAACTATCTGTCTTCAATTCCTTCAAAGACCACAGAAGGGTAATATATAATCTCTATAAATGACAGGGACAACTCACTTCCTGGTCAGTCACCCGAAATTTTTCTGTAATGTTCCATCTTCAGCCCATAGGTCATAGTGTGTGTCCAGACTCCTCAACAATGTAGGAACCTTTAAACTGTCCACCTGTATTGACAGTTTGTCAGTCACTTTTCTCTGTGTCCTGTACACTGTCCGGCTGTCTGGAAGCCTCTTCCATGAAGCAGTAACCCTGTAGCATTGTTCATCTTGCATCTGCAGTCACTTTTCTGTGGGTCCTGCATGTTCAGTTTATACAGCATATAGTCAAACAGTGCAGAAGAGCAGTACCTTGACCAAATGTCTAGTCTTGCCATAATAGAAGCAAACTCCATAATGTGTTTCTTCCATGGCCATCTTTCTTTCTGATGCAGGTGGTTTTACCAGGAGCAGTTATGCCTCACTGTCAAGAAACACCCTAAACCATTCTAAATGGCATATTCTGTAGGTCTTTGAAAGGTTTGAAGAATGCCTATTCATCTCAAATACATCTCTGTATATCTAGACATCCTAACTAACTTAACGACAAGTTTTGACTATCATAGGTAACTCTCTAATCTGTACTAAATTATACATTACATTTTCCAATGAGATATATAAACACAATACCTAAACAAGAGGAGAAATATACATATCACAAATTTGACCTTAAATTGTAGCAATAAAAGAAAATCCATGACAAAGCAAAGTATTCATAGCTATATCATAATTCCCTTTTTACCTTTAAAAAGATTGTTTGTGGTCATAGCCGTTTATAACCAAGCCCATTTAAAGGAAAACAGACATTTATGAACAGTAGTTGGGAATTTGGATGTCGTTGTTTCCAAACTGCTTCCTGCTGGTAGGGGGCGCTGTCATGGGGGATCCTAAGAAGACCGACCCAGAAATCTTGGCTCTAGTCTGCAAGGCTTTGTCTCAATTGCTTTGAATGTTGGATCACCTGGGGTGCTGTTTCAGGGGGTCTGGCTTAATCAAACCACATCATTCTGTGCAAACAAAAATGGAAATCCTTTTCCCCTAGTAACTTGTCTGTAGGCTTAAATTTTGGAGTCAAAGCATTTTTAAAATATATAAATTGAATTAGTCCAGCAGTAATTCTTTTATCAGTAGTTGGTATTTTCTTAGTAGTCAAATAATTTAAAGACAGCAGAATTGCATATAGTATCCAAAATTTCTCTGTGCTTTCCATCTTTACGTGGCTTTTTTTTTAATTACTCTATTTCTTCTGCTTCTATTTTTACATGTTTTGAGACAGGGGTTCTCTGTCTAACTTTTATCTGTCCTCGAATTCAATGCGTACCAGGTTCACTTTAAAATACAGAGATCTGCTTGCCTCTATCTCCTGAGTGCTGGGATTAAAGGCATTCACCGCCATACCCAGATATTCTACTTCCTATTTTCATTTTTAAACCATTGTATCCTGTTTCTTTTTCTCTCCCAAGTCAGCGTATTTTTACAAACACCTTGTAAATCTTCATTGCCAGCTCTCGTACATACCAATGAACTGTTAGCAGAACTCTTTAAAAGATAGGCGGTTTTTTTGGCCCTTCCTTGTGCTAATTTTGGAAACCTCCCTTAAAGGAGCCTTGCAAATCTCGGTCTACAGCAAAACAAATCCAAAGAGAAAATGCTGCTGGTCCCTGTTCCTTTGTTTCTAAAAACTATTCTTCAAGATTTCGTTAAGTTTTAAGTGGAAGTTCTCAGTTCCACTTCTGACACCATTATGTTGCCGGAAGGTTTTTCCCTCCAGTGGTCTAGTCCCAGACTCTGTACCTCCCCACTTGCCGCCCAGTCCCGCTGTCACTTGTGGGACTCCTAAGAGTGGAAACGGGCTGCTTCTGACTCTTTTACAGGCTTTTGGGACCCTAATCCTCATACTGGGTTGCCTCTTCCAGCCTCGATACTTGGGGAGGTGCTTTGTCTTACTGCCATGTTTTGTTGATACTCACGGGAGGGGAGACCTGCCCTTTCCTTAATGGAAATGGAGGTGGGAGGAGAGGAGGGAGAGGAAACTGTGGCCAGGCTGTAAAATAAATAAATCAGGACGGGATGTGTTACAGGCAGGTTTTCCCCACCGGTGGTCTGCTCCCAGTCTTTGTTCCTCCCCGCTGGCCGCCTGGTCCTGCTGCCACTCAGGCTCCAATTACACACAGAGACTCTGTATTTGATACAATGCTGTTGGCTAGTTACTATTATTGCTTATGGGCTAGCTCTGCCTTAATTATTAACCCATATCTAACTTCTAAGTATTTCCTCGTGGCTCATCTTACCGGAGAGTGGTGGGCTGGCATCTTGCTTCCTCTAGGCTCTACATGCTGACTTCTCCTTACTATCTCCTCTTTCCTCCTGGTCTCCTAGCCCTGCCTATCTTGCTTTCCCATTGGCTCAACAGTGCTTTATTCATTAACCAGGATGAGAATCATATTTACAGAATAACATCTCCCATCATCTCCTCTTTTCTGTCTAAAATAAAAGAAGGGGTTTAACCTTAACATAGCAAAAATATATCATAAAACAGTTATCAAATAAGAATCACAGTTAACAATATTTAGTCCATTAACATTTTGTAAGACTTCAAACAAATATCTATCCTATCATTGTGAGTCTAAAGTCCTATATGTAACTTATCTTTAATCCTAACTAAGGAAAATTATAACCATAACTATCTGTCTTCAATTCCTTCAAAGACCACAGAAGGGTAATATATAATCTCTATAAATGACAGGGACAACTCACTTCCTGGTCAGTCACCCGAAATTTTTCTGTAATGTTCCATCTTCAGCCCATAGGTCATAGTGTGTGTCCAGACTCCTCAACAATGTAGGAACCTTTAAACTGTCCACCTGTATTGACAGTTTGTCAGTCACTTTTCTCTGTGTCCTGTACACTGTCCGGCTGTCTGGAAGCCTCTTCCATGAAGCAGTAACCCTGTAGCATTGTTCATCTTGCATCTGCAGTCACTTTTCTGTGGGTCCTGCATGTTCAGTTTATACAGCATATAGTCAAACAGTGCAGAAGAGCAGTACCTTGACCAAATGTCTAGTCTTGCCATAATAGAAGCAAACTCCATAATGTGTTTCTTCCATGGCCATCTTTCTTTCTGATGCAGGTGGTTTTACCAGGAGCAGTTATGCCTCACTGTCAAGAAACACCCTAAACCATTCTAAATGGCATATTCTGTAGGTCTTTGAAAGGTTTGAAGAATGCCTATTCATCTCAAATACATCTCTGTATATCTAGACATCCTAACTAACTTAACGACAAGTTTTGACTATCATAGGTAACTCTCTAATCTGTACTAAATTATACATTACATTTTCCAATGAGATATATAAACACAATACCTAAACAAGAGGAGAAATATACATATCACAAATTTGACCTTAAATTGTAGCAATAAAAGAAAATCCATGACAAAGCAAAGTATTCATAGCTATATCATAATTCCCTTTTTACCTTTAAAAAGATTGTTTGTGGTCATAGCCGTTTATAACCAAGCCCATTTAAAGGAAAACAGACATTTATGAACAGTAGTTGGGAATTTGGATGTCGTTGTTTCCAAACTGCTTCCTGCTGGTAGGGGGCGCTGTCATGGGGGATCCTAAGAAGACCGACCCAGAAATCTTGGCTCTAGTCTGCAAGGCTTTGTCTCAATTGCTTTGAATGTTGGATCACCTGGGGTGCTGTTTCAGGGGATCTGGCTTAATCAAACCACATTGAAACCTCTGTGCAAACAAAAATGGAAATCCTTTTCCCCTAGTAACTTGTCTGTAGGCTTAAATTTTGGAGTCAAAGCATTTTTAAAATATATAAATTGAATTAGTCCAGCAGTAATTCTTTTATCAGTAGTTGGTATTTTCTTAGTAGTCAAATAATTTAAAGACAGCAGAATTGCATATAGTATCCAAAATTTCTCTGTGCTTTCCATCTTTACGTGGCTTTTTTTTTAATTACTCTATTTCTTCTGCTTCTATTTTTACATGTTTTGAGACAGGGGTTCTCTGTCTAACTTTTATCTGTCCTCGAATTCAATGCGTACCAGGTTCACTTTAAAATACAGAGATCTGCTTGCCTCTATCTCCTGAGTGCTGGGATTAAAGGCATTCACCGCCATACCCAGATATTCTACTTCCTATTTTCATTTTTAAACCATTGTATCCTGTTTCTTTTTCTCTCCCAAGTCAGCGTATTTTTACAAACACCTTGTAAATCTTCATTGCCAGCTCTCGTACATACCAATGAACTGTTAGCAGAACTCTTTAAAAGATAGGCGGTTTTTTGGCCTTCCTTATGCTAATTTTGGAAACCTCCCTTAAAGGAGCCTTGCAAATCTCGGTCTACAGCAAAACAAATCCAAAGAGAAAATGCTGCTGGTCCCTGTTCCTTTGTTTCTAAAAACTATTCTTCAAGATTTCGTTAAGTTTTAAGTGGAAGTTCTCAGTTCCACTTCTGACACCATTATGTTGCCGGAAGGTATTTCCCTCCAGTGGTCTAGTCCCAGACTCTGTACCTCCCCACTTGCCGCCCAGTCCCGCTGTCACTTGTGGGACTCCTAAGAGTGGAAAAGGGCTGCTTCTGACTCTTTTACAGGCTTTTGGGACCCTAATCCTCATACTGGGTTGCCTCTTCCAGCCTCGATACTTGGGGCGGTGCTTTGTCTTACTGCCATGTTTTGTTGATACTCACGGGAGGGAGACCTGCCCTTTCCTTAATGGAAATGGAGGTGGGAGGAGAGGAGGGAGAGGAAACTGTGGCCAGGCTGTAAAATAAATAAATCAGGACGGGATGTGTTACAGGCAGGTTTTCCCCACCGGTGGTCTGCTCCCAGTCTTTGTTCCTCCCCGCTGGCCGCCTGGTCCTGCTGCCACTCAGGCTCCAATTACACACAGAGACTCTGTATTTGATACAATGCTGTTGGCTAGTTACTATTATTGCTTATGGGCTAGCTCTGCCTTAATTATTAACCCATATCTAATTTCTAAGTATTTCCTCGTGGCTCATCTTACCGGAGAGTGGTGGGCTGGCATCTTGCTTCCTCTAGGCTCTACATGCTGACTTCTCCTTACTATCTCCTCTTTCCTCCTGGTCTCCTAGCCCTGCCTATCTTGCTTTCCCATTGGCTCAACAGTGCTTTATTCATTAACCAGGATGAGAATCATATTTACAGAATAACATCTCCCATCATCTCCTCTTTTCTGTCTAAAATAAAAGAAGGGGTTTAACCTTAACATAGCAAAAATATATCATAAAACAGTTATCAAATAAGAATCACAGTTAACAATATTTAGTCCATTAACATTTTGTAAGACTTCAAACAAATATCTATCCTATCATTGTGAGTCTAAAGTCCTATATGTAACTTATCTTTAATCCTAACTAAGGAAAATTATAACCATAACTATCTGTCTTCAATTCCTTCAAAGACCACAGAAGGGTAATATATAATCTCTATAAATGACAGGGACAACTCACTTCCTGGTCAGTCACCCGAAATTTTTCTGTAATGTTCCATCTTCAGCCCATAGGTCATAGTGTGTGTCCAGACTCCTCAACAATGTAGGAACCTTTAAACTGTCCACCTGTATTGACAGTTTGTCAGTCACTTTTCTCTGTGTCCTGTACACTGTCCGGCTGTCCGGAAGCCTCTTCCATGAAGCAGTAACCCTGTAGCATTGTTCATCTTGCATCTGCAGTCACTTTTCTGTGGGTCCTGCATGTTCAGTTTATACAGCATATAGTCAAACAGTCCAGAAGAGCAGTACCTTGACCAAATGTCTAGTCTTGCCATAATAGAAGCAAACTCCATAATGTGTTTCTTCCATGGCCATCTTTCTTTCTGATGCAGGTGGTTTTACCAGGAGCAGTTATGCCTCACTGTCAAGAAACACCCTAAACCATTCTAAATGGCATATTCTGTAGGTCTTTGAAAGGTTTGAAGAATGCCTATTCATCTCAAATACATCTCTGTATATCTAGACATCCTAACTAACTTAACGACAAGTTTTGACTATCATAGGTAACTCTCTAATCTGTACTAAATTATACATTACATTTTCCAATGAGATATATAAACACAATACCTAAACAAGAGGAGAAATATACATATCACAAATTTGACCTTAAATTGTAGCAATAAAAGAAAATCCATGACAAAGCAAAGTATTCATAGCTATATCATAATTCCCTTTTTACCTTTAAAAAGATTGTTTGTGGTCATAGCCGTTTATAACCAAGCCCATTTAAAGGAAAACAGACATTTATGAACAGTAGTTGGGAATTTGGATGTCGTTGTTTCCAAACTGCTTCCTGCTGGTAGGGGGCGCTGTCATGGGGGATCCTAAGAAGACCGACCCAGAAATCTTGGCTCTAGTCTGCAAGGCTTTGTCTCAATTGCTTTGAATGTTGGATCACCTGGGGTGCTGTTTCAGGGGGTCTGGCTTAATCAAACCACATCCTCTGTGCAAACAAAAATGGAAATCCTTTTCCCCTAGTAACTTGTCTGTAGGCTTAAATTTTGGAGTCAAAGCATTTTTAAAATATATAAATTGAATTAGTCCAGCAGTAATTCTTTTATCAGTAGTTGGTATTTTCTTAGTAGTCAAATAATTTAAAGACAGCAGAATTGCATATAGTATCCAAAATTTCTCTGTGCTTTCCATCTTTACGTGGCTTTTTTTTTAATTACTCTATTTCTTCTGCTTCTATTTTTACATGTTTTGAGACAGGGGTTCTCTGTCTAACTTTTATCTGTCCTCGAATTCAATGCGTACCAGGTTCACTTTAAAATACAGAGATCTGCTTGCCTCTATCTCCTGAGTGCTGGGATTAAAGGCATTCACCGCCATACCCAGATATTCTACTTCCTATTTTCATTTTTAAACCATTGTATCCTGTTTCTTTTTCTCTCCCAAGTCAGCGTATTTTTACAAACACCTTGTAAATCTTCATTGCCAGCTCTCGTACATACCAATGAACTGTTAGCAGAACTCTTTAAAAGATAGGCGGTTTTTTGGCCTTCCTTATGCTAATTTTGGAAACCTCCCTTAAAGGAGCCTCGCATATCTCGGTCTACAGCAAAACAAATCCAAAGAGAAAATGCTGCTGGTCCCTGTTCCTTTGTTTCTAAAAACTATTCTTCAAGATTTCGTTAAGTTTTAAGTGGAAGTTCTCAGTTCCACTTCTGACACCATTATGTTGCCGGAAGGTTTTTCCCTCCAGTGGTCTAGTCCCAGACTCTGTACCTCCCCACTTGCCGCCCAGTCCCGCTGTCACTTGTGGGACTCCTAAGAGTGGAAACGGGCTGCTTCTGACTCTTTTACAGGCTTTTGGGACCCTAATCCTCATACTGGGTTGCCTCTTCCAGCCTCGATACTTGGGGAGGTGCTTTGTCTTACTGCCATGTTTTGTTGATACTCACGGGAGGGGAGACCTGCCCTTTCCTCAATGGAAATGGAGGTGGGAGGAGAGGAGGGAGAGGAAACTGTGGCCAGGCTGTAAAATAAATAAATCAGGACGGGATGTGTTACAGGCAGGTTTTCCCCACCGGTGGTCTGCTCCCAGTCTTTGTTCCTCCCCGCTGGCCGCCTGGTCCTGCTGCCACTCAGGCTCCAATTACACACAGAGACTCTGTATTTGATACAATGCTGTTGGCTAGTTACTATTATTGCTTATGGGCTAGCTCTGCCTTAATTATTAACCCATATCTAATTTCTAAGTATTTCCTCGTGGCTCATCTTACCGGAGAGTGGTGGGCTGGCATCTTGCTTCCTCTAGGCTCTACATGCTGACTTCTCCTTACTATCTCCTCTTTCCTCCTGGTCTCCTAGCCCTGCCTATCTTGCTTTCCCATTGGCTCAACAGTGCTTTATTCATTAACCAGGATGAGAATCATATTTACAGAATAACATCTCCCATCATCTCCTCTTTTCTGTCTAAAATAAAAGAAGGGGTTTAACCTTAACATAGCAAAAATATATCATAAAACAGTTATCAAATAAGAATCACAGTTAACAATATTTAGTCCATTAACATTTTGTAAGACTTCAAACAAATATCTATCCTATCATTGTGAGTCTAAAGTCCTATATGTAACTTATCTTTAATCCTAACTAAGGAAAATTATAACCATAACTATCTGTCTTCAATTCCTTCAAAGACCACAGAAGGGTAATATATAATCTCTATAAATGACAGGGACAACTCACTTCCTGGTCAGTCACCCGAAATTTTTCTGTAATGTTCCATCTTCAGCCCATAGGTCATAGTGTGTGTCCAGACTCCTCAACAATGTAGGAACCTTTAAACTGTCCACCTGTATTGACAGTTTGTCAGTCACTTTTCTCTGTGTCCTGTACACTGTCCGGCTGTCTGGAAGCCTCTTCCATGAAGCAGTAACCCTGTAGCATTGTTCATCTTGCATCTGCAGTCACTTTTCTGTGGGTCCTGCATGTTCAGTTTATACAGCATATAGTCAAACAGTCCAGAAGAGCAGTACCTTGACCAAATGTCTAGTCTTGCCATAATAGAAGCAAACTCCATAATGTGTTTCTTCCATGGCCATCTTTCTTTCTGATGCAGGTGGTTTTACCAGGAGCAGTTATGCCTCACTGTCAAGAAACACCCTAAACCATTCTAAATGGCATATTCTGTAGGTCTTTGAAAGGTTTGAAGAATGCCTATTCATCTCAAATACATCTCTGTATATCTAGACATCCTAACTAACTTAACGACAAGTTTTGACTATCATAGGTAACTCTCTAATCTGTACTAAATTATACATTACATTTTCCAATGAGATATATAAACACAATACCTAAACAAGAGGAGAAATATACATATCACAAATTTGACCTTAAATTGTAGCAATAAAAGAAAATCCATGACAAAGCAAAGTATTCATAGCTATATCATAATTCCCTTTTTACCTTTAAAAAGATTGTTTGTGGTCATAGCCGTTTATAACCAAGCCCATTTAAAGGAAAACAGACATTTATGAACAGTAGTTGGGAATTTGGATGTCGTTGTTTCCAAACTGCTTCCTGCTGGTAGGGGGCGCTGTCATGGGGGATCCTAAGAAGACCGACCCAGAAATCTTGGCTCTAGTCTGCAAGGCTTGGTCTCAATTGCTTTGAATGTTGGATCACCTGGGGTGCTGTTTCAGGGGGTCTGGCTTAATCAAACCACCCCATCTGTGCAAACAAAAATGGAAATCCTTTTCCCCTAGTAACTTGTCCGTAGGCTTAAATTTTGGAGTCAAAGCATTTTTAAAATATATAAATTGAATTAGTCCAGCAGTAATTCTTTTATCAGTAGTCGGTATTTTCTTAGTAGTCAAATAATTTAAAGACAGCAGAATTGCGTATAGTATCCAAAATTTCTCTGTGCTTTCCATCTTTACATGGCTTTTTTTTATTACTCTGTTTCTTCTGCTTCTATTTTTACATGTTTTGAGACAGGGGTTCTCTGTGTAACTTTTATCTGTCCTCGAATTCAGTGCGTACCAGGTTCACTTTAAAATGACAGAGATCTGCTTGCCTCTATCTCCTGAGTGCTGGGATTAAAGGCATTCACCGCCATACCCAGATATTCTACTTCCTATTTTCATTTTTAAACCATTGTATCCTGTTTCTTTTTCTCTCCCAAGTCAGCGTATTTTTACAAACACCTTGTAAACCTTCATTGCCAGCTCTCGTACATACCAATGAACTGTTAGCAGAACTCTTTAAAAGATAGGCGGTTTTTTGGCCTTCCTTATGCTAATTTTGGAAACCTCCCTTAAAGGAGCCTCGCAAATCTCGGTCTACAGCAAAACAAATCCAAAGAGAAAATGCTGCTGGTCCCTGTTCCTTTGTTTCTAAAAACTATTCTTCAAGATTTCGTTAAGTTTTAAGTGGAAGTTCTCAGTTCCACTTCTGACACCATTATGTTGCCGGAAGGTTTTTCCCTCCAGTGGTCTAGTCCCAGACTCTGTACCTCCCCACTTGCTGCCCAGTCCCGCTGTCACTTGTGGGACTCCTAAGAGTGGAAACGGGCTGCTTCTGACTCTTTTACAGGCTTTTGGGACCCTAATCCTCATACTGGGTTGCCTCTTCCAGCCTCGATACTTGGGGAGGTGCTTTGTCTTACTGCCATGTTTTGTTGATACTCACGGGAGGGAGACCTGCCCTTTCCTTAATGGAAATGGAGGTGGGAGGAGAGGACGGAGAGGAAACTGTGGCCAGGCTGTAAAATAAATAAATCAGGACGGGATGTGTTACAGGCTGGTTTTCCCCAACGGTGGTCTGCTCCCAGTCTTTGTTCCTCCCCGCTGGCCGCCTGGTCCTGCTGCCACTCAGGCCCCAATTACACACAGAGACTCTGTATTTGATACAATGCTGTTGGCTAGTTACTATTATTGCTTATGGGCTAGCTCTGCCTTAATTATTAACCCATATCTAATTTCTAAGTATTTCCTCGTGGCTCATCTTACCGGAGAGTGGTGGGCTGGCATCTTGCTTCCTCTAGGCTCTACATGCTGACTTCTCCTTACTATCTCCTCTTTCCTCCTGGTCTCCTAGCCCTGCCTATCTTGCTTTCCCATTGGCTCAACAGTGCTTTATTCATTAACCAGGATGAGAATCATATTTACAGAATAACATCTCCCATCATCTCCTCTTTTCTGTCTAAAATAAAAGAAGGGGTTTAACCTTAACATAGCAAAAATATATCATAAAACAGTTATCAAATAAGAATCACAGTTAACAATATTTAGTCCATTAACATTTTGTAAGACTTCAAACAAATATCTATCCTATCATTGTGAGTCTAAAGTCCTATACGTAACTTATCTTTAATCCTAACTAAGGAAAACTATAACCATAACTATCTGTCTTCAATTCCTTCAAAGACCACAGAAGGGTAATATATAATCTCTATAAATGACAGGGACAACTCACTTCCTGGTCAGTCACCCGAAATTTTTCTGTAATGTTCCATCTTCAGCCCATAGGTCATAGTGTGTGTCCAGACTCCTCAACAATGTAGGAACCTTTAAACTGTCCACCTGTATTGACAGTTTGTCAGTCACTTTTCTCTGTGTCCTGTACACTGTCCGGCTGTCTGGAAGCCTCTTCCATGAAGCAGTAACCCTGTAGCATTGTTCATCTTGCATCTGCAGTCACTTTTCTGTGGGTCCTGCATGTTCAGTTTATACAGCATATAGTCAAACAGTCCAGAAGAGCAGTACCTTGACCAAATGTCTAGTCTTGCCATAATAGAAGCAAACTCCATAATGTGTTTCTTCCATGGCCATCTTTCTTTCTGATGCAGGTGGTTTTACCAGGAGCAGTTATGCCTCACTGTCAAGAAACACCCTAAACCATTCTAAATGGCATATTCTGTAGGTCTTTGAAAGGTTTGAAGAATGCCTATTCATCTCAAATACATCTCTGTATATCTAGACATCCTAACTAACTTAACGACAAGTTTTGACTATCATAGGTAACTCTCTAATCTGTACTAAATTATACATTACATTTTCCAATGAGATATATAAACACAATACCTAAACAAGAGGAGAAATATACATATCACAAATTTGACCTTAAATTGTAGCAATAAAAGAAAATCCATGACAAAGCAAAGTATTCATAGCTATATCATAATTCCCTTTTTACCTTTAAAAAGATTGTTTGTGGTCATAGCCGTTTATAACCAAGCCCATTTAAAGGAAAACAGACATTTATGAACAGTAGTTGGGAATTTGGATGTCGTTGTTTCCAAACTGCTTCCTGCTGGTAGGGGGCGCTGTCATGGGGGATCCTAAGAAGACCGACCCAGAAATCTTGGCTCTAGTCTGCAAGGCTTTGTCTCAATTGCTTTGAATGTTGGATCACCTGGGGTGCTGTTTCAGGGGGTCTGGCTTAATCAAACCACATCTGTGCAAACAAAAATGGAAATCCTTTTCCCCTAGTAACTTGTCTGTAGGCTTAAATTTTGGAGTCAAAGCATTTTTAAAATATATAAATTGAATTAGTCCAGCAGTAATTCTTTTATCAGTACTTGGTATTTTCTTAGTAGTCAAATAATTTAAAGACAGCAGAATTGCATATAGTATCCAAAATTTCTCTGTGCTTTCCATCTTTACGTGGCTTTTTTTTTAATTACTCTATTTCTTCTGCTTCTATTTTTACATGTTTTGAGACAGGGGTTCTCTGTCTAACTTTTATCTGTCCTCGAATTCAATGCGTACCAGGTTCACTTTAAAATACAGAGATCTGCTTGCCTCTATCTCCTGAGTGCTGGGATTAAAGGCATTCACCGCCATACCCAGATATTCTACTTCCTATTTTCATTTTTAAACCATTGTATCCTGTTTCTTTTTCTCTCCCAAGTCAGCGTATTTTTACAAACACATTGTAAATCTTCATTGCCAGCTCTCGTACATACCAATGAACTGTTAGCAGAACTCTTTAAAAGATAGGCAGTTTTTTGGCCTTCCTTATGCTAATTTTGGAAACCTCCCTTAAAGGAGCCTCACAAATCTCGGTCTACAGCAAAACAAATCCAAAGAGAAAATGCTGCTGGTCCCTGTTCCTTTGTTTCTAAAAACTATTCTTCAAGATTTCGTTAAGTTTTAAGTGGAAGTTCTCAGTTCCACTTCTGACACCATTATGTTGCCGGAAGGTTTTTCCTCCAGTGGTCTAGTCCCAGACTCTGTACCTCCCCACTTGCCGCCCAGTCCCGCTGTCACTTGTGGGACTCCTAAGAGTGGAAACGGGCTGCTTTTGACTCTTTTACAGGCTTTTGGGACCCTAATCCTCATATTGGGTTGCCTCTTCCAGCCTCGATACTTGGGGAGGTGCTTTGTCTTACTGCCATGTTTTGTTGATACTCACGGGAGGGAGACCTGCCCTTTCCTTAATGGAAATGGAGATGGGAGGAGAGGAGGGAGAGGAAACTGTGGCCAGGCTGTAAAATAAATAAATCAGGCCGGGATTTGTTACAGGCTGGTTTTCCCCAACGGTGGTCTGCTCCCAGTCTTTGTTCCTCCCCGCTGGCCGCCTGGTCCTGCTGCCACTCAGGCCCCAATTACACACAGAGACTCTGTATTTGATACAATGCTGTTGGCTAGTTACTATTATTGCTTATGGGCTAGCTCTGCCTTAATTAATAACCCATATCTACTATTCTAAGTACTTCCTCGTGGCTCATCTTACCGGAGAGTGGTGGGCTGGCATCTTGCTTCCTCTAGGCTCTACATGCTGACTTCTCCTCACTATTTCCTCTTTCCTCCTGGTCTCCTAGCCCTGTCTATCTTGCTTTCCCATTGGCTCAACAGTGCTTTATTCATTAACCAGGATGAGAATCATATTTACAGGATAACATCTCCCATCATCTCTCTTTTCTGTCTAAAAAAAAGAAGGGGTTTAACCTTAACATAGCAAAAATATATCATAAAACAGTTATCAAATAAGAATCACAGTTAACAATATTTAGTCCATTAACATTTTGTAAGACTTAAAACAAATATCTATCCTATCATTGTGAGTCTAAAGTCCTATATGTAACTTATCTTTAATCCTAACTAAGGAAAACTATAACCATAACTATCTGTCTTCAATACCTTCAAAGACCACAGAAGGGTAATATATAATCTCTATAAATGACAGGGACAACTCACTTCCTGGTCAGTCACCCGAAATTTTTCTGTAATGTTCCATCTTCAGCCCATAGGTCATAGTGTGTGTCCAGACTCCTCTACAATGTAGGAACCTTTAAACTGTCCACCTGTATTGACAGTTTGTCAGTCACTTTTCTTTGTGTCCTTACACTGTCCGTCTGTCTGGAAGCCTCTTCCATGAAGCAGTAACCCTGTAGCATTGTTCATCTTGCATCTGCAGTCACTTTTCTGTGGGTCCTGCATGTTCAGTTTATACAGCATATAGTCAACCAGTCCAGAAGAGCAGTACCTTGACCAAATGTCTAGTCTTGCCATAATAGAAGCAAACTCCATAATGTGTTTCTTCCATGGCCATCTTTCTTTCTGATGCAGGTGGTTTTACCAGGAGCAGTTATGCCTCACTGTCAAGAAAAACCCTAAACCATTCTAAATGGCATATTCTTTAGGTCTTTGAAAGGTTTGAAGCATGCCTATTCATCTCAAATACATCTCTGTATATCTAGACATCCTAACTAACTTAACGACAAGTTTTGACTATCATAGGTAACTCTCTAATCTGTACTAAATTATACATTACATTTTCCAATGAGATATATAAACACAATACCTAAACAAGAGGAGAAATATACATATCACAAATTTGACCTTAAATTGTAGCAATAAAAGAAAATCCATGAAAAAGCAAAGTATTCATAGCTATATCATAGTTTCCTTTTTACCTTTAAAAAGATTGTTTGTGGTCATAGCCGTTTATAACCAAGCCCATTTAAAGGAAAACAGACATTTATGAACAGTAGTTGGGAATTTGGATGTCATTGTTTCCAAACTGCTTCCTGCTGGTAGGGGGCGCTGTCATGGGGGATCCTAAGAAGACCGACCCAGAAATCTTGGCTCTAGTCTGCAAGGCTTTGTCTCAATTGCTTTGAATGTTGGATCACCTGGGTTGCTGTTTCAGGGGGTCTGGCTTGATCAAACCACTTTAGTCTGGAAGGAATCCACAGCTTTTCATTTTCTGTGCAAACAAAAATGGAAAGCGTTTTCCCCAGTAACTTGTCCGTAGGCTTAAATTTTGGAGTCAAAGCATTTTTAAAATATATAAATTGAATTAATCCAGCAGTAATTCTTTTATCAGTAGTCGTTATTTTCTTAGTAGTCAAATTATTAAAAGACAGCAGAATTGGCATATGTATCCAAAATTTCTCTGTGCTTTCCATCTTTACGTGGCTCTTTTTTTTATTACTCTATTTCTTCTGCTTCTATTTTTACATGTTTTGAGACAGGGGTTCTCTGTGTAACTTTTATCTGTCCTCGAATTCAGTGCGTACCAGGTTCACTTTGAAATTACAGAGATCTGCTTGCCTCTATCTCCTGAGTGCTGGGATTAAAGGCATTCACCGCCATACCCAGATATTCTACTTCCTATTTTCATTTTTAAACCATTGTATCCTGTTTCTTTTTCTCTCCCAAGTCAGCGTATTTTTACAAACACATTGTAAATCTTCATTGCCAGCTCTCGTACATACCAATGGACTGTTAGCAGAACTCTTTAAAAGATAGGCGGTTTTTTGCCCCTTCCTTATGCTACTTTTGGAAACCTCCCTTAAATGAGCCTCGCAAATCTCGGTCTACAGCAAAACAAATCCAAACAAGAAAATGCTGCTGGTCTCTGTTCCTTTGTTTCTAAAAACTATACTTCAAGATTTCGTTAAGTTTTAAGTGGAAGTTCTCAGTTCCACTTCTGACACCATTATGTTGCCGGAAGGTTTTTCCCTCCAGTGGTCTAGTCCCAGACTCTGTACCTCCCCACTTGCCGCCCAGTCCCGCTGTCACTTGTGGGACTCCTAAGAGTGGAAACGGGCTGCTTCTGACTCTTTTACAGGCTTTTGGGACCCTAATCCTCATACTGGGTTGCCTCTTCCAGCCTCGATACTTGGGGAGGTGCTTTGTCTTACTGCCATGTTTTGTTGATACTCACGGGAGGGAGACCTGCCCTTTCCTTAATGGAAATGGAGGTGGGAGGAGAGGAGGGAGAGGAAACTGTGGCCAGGCTGTAAAATAAATAAATCAGGCCGGGATGTGTTACAGGCAGGTTTTCCCCACCGGTGGTCTGTTCCCAGTCTTTGTTCCTCCCCGCTGGCCGCCTGGTCCTGCTGCCACTCAGGCCCCAATTACACGCAGAGACTCTGTATTTGATACAATGCTGTTGGCTAGTTACTATTATTGCTTATGGGCTAGCTCTGCCTTAATTATTAACCCATATCTAATTTCTAAGTATTTCCTCGTGGCTCATCTTACCGGAGAGTGGTGGGCTGGCATCTTGCTTCCTCTAGGCTCTACATGCTGACTTCTCCTTACTATTTCCTCTTCACTCCTTGTCTCCTAGCCCTGCCTATCTTGCTTTCCCATTGGCCCAACAGTGCTTTATTCATTAACCAGGATGAGAATCATATTTACAGAAAAACATCTCCCATCATCTCCTCTTTTCTGTGTAAAATAAAAGAAGGGGTTTAACCTTAACATAGCAAAAATATATCATACAACAGTTATCAAATAAGAATCACAGTTAACAATATTTAGTCCATTAACATTTTGTAAGACTTAAAACAAATACCTATCCTATTATTGTGAATCTAAAGTCCTATATGTAACTTATCTTTAATCCTAACTAAGGAAAACTATAACCATAACTATCTGTCTTCAATTCCTTCAAAGACCACAGAAGGGTAATATATAATCTCTATAAATGACAGAGACAACTCACTTCCTGGTCAGTCACCCGAAATTTTTCTGTGATGTTCCATCTTCAGCCCATAGGCCATAGTGTGTGTCCAGACTCCTCAACAATGATACTCACGGGAGGGAGACCTGCCCTTTCCTAAATAGAAATGGAGGAAGAGTAGATTGAGGGTGGGAGTGGGTACAAATGAGAGTTGGGAGGGGAGGACAGGCAGGAGAGGAAACTGTGGCCAGTTTGTAAAATAAATAAATAAGGCCCAGACGTAAAATAAACAAATAAATACATTTATTTAAAAAAAAAAACAATTTTGTTAGGCTTTGGAGCTGCCTGATATGTGAGAATTAAAATAAACAATTGCGTATCTGCTATCAGTCATTTTCGTGGACTGGATATGGGCATCCTCATACTTGCACTGTTCAAGATCATAAAAATAGGTGAGGTCTGCTTCAGTCGAGTCCAAGGATTGTGGCTAGCTAAATCTTTCACTTGCCAGAACTGAGAACAATGACGTGCTTAGTTTTGGAACCACTCGGGCACTTAGGAACCAGACCTTTGCCCTTGGGTGACCTTGGAGTTAGCATTATCACTATGATGCAGTGTGTGATATTCTGGGCAGGGGACCAGGTTGAAGATGAAGACTACATGGCAATTTCTGTGGTAGCCTTGTGATTGTACCATGCGCCTAGGCCTCGTCACCTCTTGTGGAGGCTAGCACGTAGCAGCCATTGTCTTGCAAGGGACTCTTTGGATCACAGGAATTAATCAGAATAATGACATCAACTATCCCTTGAAGTGAAGCCTCATTATTATCCTCTGGCTCCAGGGTCCCAAATCCCCTTGATTCTCTGTTGTTCTCGAATCTCTATACACATCAGCCATAATTTGTTGCAAAACTTTTGCTTGGGCCCTCCACAGCTCTGAGGGTTGGTTGTGATGTGTCTGTCTGTCTTGACTGACTGGAATTTTTACTCTTTTGTATGATGTACTGAGAGTGTAATGCAGAAATTACAGCATTTTATATTGTGGAACCTAATACAGAACTTGTCACCACAGACCTGAGGTTGTAAAATAAGGGAAACTCACATAGGATCCAACTACTATATACAGAACTATAGGCAACCAATGGCTGCTGAGAGAGGGAGATTAGCTTGTCCAAGGAATGAGCCCACAGGAGTTTGTCCAATTTAAAGGGACACACACACACACACACACACACACACACACACACACACACACACACACCCTTAACAATAATAATCACATTTTCTCTATGGACAGACATGTCGGGACTCGTTGGTTTTGTGGGAAAATGCATATGTTTCATAAAACTGACAGCCCATTAATAGTACTTGGATAGTTACCATAAAGAATACCAATGCTAGCCTGCACCACAACTATAAGGATAAATGTAAATTTAATCCTAATGCAAACTAATCCTAGTACTAAAGAAAATGCTAACCTTAGCACCAACTAACCCCACCCTATCTCTATTGCTAAACCTATTGCTAATGCTAACCCTAACTCTAATGCAAAGACTAAACCCTTCCCTAAACGTGAACGAAAAACCCTAAAGCTAACAGAAACTCTATTGTGAAACCCTAGCCCTGAATCTTAACACTAATGTTAACGAAAACCCTAATGCTAACATGAATCCAAATATGAACTCGAAAACTTTCCTTAACCTAGCACTTAACACTATCTGTACTTGTACAATGGAGTACACATCATTCAGAGACACAATTTGCCTTTCTTAACTCTATACTTTCTGGCAAATAGATTCTATCGCATATCAAGGTCTAGTCTACAGACGACTTTCTTAAGCTAGGAAGCGTTTGCACTTTAACTTTCCATTGAGAACTACCTACGTAGATAGAGTTCCATTGATTAAGTGAAAGGCAGTGCGTTTTTCCATCCTGGAAGGAAGGAAGGAGGGAGGGAGAGAGAAGAGAGAGAGAGAGAGAAAGAGAGACTCAATTGTAAGACCATTCTTCAATTAGAGATAATCTATAAATGGCAGCTGTAACACCTTAAATTTCCCTATTTTTAAATTTATCTTACCTGTGGAATTACGCAAATCTTGTTAAAATTACAGGATGGGTTCAAAGGCCAAAGAAAGAACACAACAAACAAAGGAAAGCAAACAAACAAAAACTCATTCAATTCTAACGTTCTACATTGTCTCTTCTATTTAGTTTGGATTCAGCTTCCATTAATGAAGGAAATTCTGCACAATGCTGTTGTTAAAGCCAAGCCACTGCCTCCCTCTGTGTTTGCAGTAAGGTGTGTGCCTGCTTAAAACAAACAAGCCAACAAACAAACCGGAAAATAGGGCCTGCCTGCACAGAAATAAGCAAGATGGATCACCATTGCTGAGAGGAACAATGTACAGAAACCTCCAGTCTCTAAACAAAAAGTAATCTCCAGTTGATAACCTCTTTAAGGGAAATATATATGTATATATGTGTATATATATATAGTATATATATATATATATTTTTTTTTCCAACAAGAGTCATACTGAGTATATAAACCAGGCCCCACCCAGGGTGGTATGGGTGGGAGGGTGGAAGGAATTGTGGGAAGGGAAACTGTGATCAGAATACAATGTAGAAAATTAAAAAAAAAAATGATAGAAAAAAATTAAATCCTAGCCCAACCCACCAACATCCAACAAACACAAAAACAAAAATTAAAAACAAGCCAGGCCATGGTGTCCACATGCATTTCATCTCAGAGCTCACTCAAATGGGTGAGGGGGAGCTCAGAAGCACGCTCATCCCTTTGAGTTTCAGTACTACCTGGTTTATGGAACTAGTTCCAGGATGAGCTAAAGAGGTTACAAATAAAGAAAACACAAAACCAAACCAAAAAAAAATTTATTTTGAGAGAAAGCCCTGTCTTTTGAAAAACCAAATTATTACAAAATAAAAATTTTGTAACAAGAAAAAGAAGAAGAAAAAGAAGAAGACAAAACAAAAACAAAAAAACCTCATGTATTTATTTTATGCATGAGTGCTAATTGGTCTAATTGATTGGAAGCCTTGCCTCGTGGCAGGCTTCAACCAGCACCCACCCGGACTGCCTGTTGGCCGTCAACTTGCATGGCATGCTGCTCGGGCCATCTGCTGTTTCACGCCGGCCATATAGAAAGGGGCCCACACTCTGGAGAAGCCGAATTATTATCTTCTGCGTGTTCTCTTCTTTGTTGTATTTCTGGCTCCTTGGATGCAATTAGAGCTTCCTCATCCGTTTGCCTTGAGAGCCAACGGTTTGAGTTTGGTGAAGAGAATCTTCACCCTCTGTAGTCGTCCGCGGCACAGGAGCCTTCTGTGGTCCTTTCCCACAAGGCTTGCTGATCTCTACAAAGGGACTAGAATGGCATTTTCTCTCCTTGGGCACTCTAAGCTGGCTTTACTCCCTCCCAGGCCTACAACAGTAGGCACACCCACACGGAGGTGTTTAGCTCTTAACCGTTGCAGCTTATTAGCAGTCCAGAAAATGACTTGCAGAGCTCCAAGGTGGAGCCGGGCTCCCACTGTGACGATCTCAGTGGGACTTACAAATGTCAAGATGATTTCGCAGCTTTCCCTGAAACTCGGGAGCAATAACCACTTTTCTAAAGTGCGGGCTTGAGTGACGTCTTATTCAACTTTTTGACGCTTTTGACTAAATAAAGGCGAATACAGAACTGCTTGTTGAAAGATATTAAGATACAGTTTTTTGGGAGGTGGGGTGGGGGAGAGGAGAGGATGCAGTTTCAGTTGACTCTTAACAAAACTGTGAAGTGAGTTGAGTGTCTGCAGTAGCAGTGATAACAGCTCTTCTGCCCGCCAGCTTTCCCTTTCCACTCCAGGCCTAAGACACTTCAACTTCTGTTTCAGAATTCTCTCTCCTATGGTGAGGCCGGGGGAGTGGTGGTGGGGGGGGAGAGCAATCCACTAGGTTTTACTATAAACTGATTAAAAAGTGCCGGGCCCCTTAAGATAAAATGTTAACACACATCCTTGAGGAAGAAATAAGCAATTAATTTTCATCCTCACCATGATGTGGCTGCCATCTTCCCTTCCCTTTCTTGGGTAGTGATTGACTCCATTGCTGGTTTTTAAAGTGAGCTGTTTTCCGTCTGTGTCTTTTCAGATCAGAAGCGACATGTTCACCTTCCTGTCAGCCTGGTCTCTACCAGGGCATATTTCATATGCTAGTATGTTTATTCCATGAGCGTTCAGGTTGTGCCTAGCAAGAACAGGTAAAAGGCTCAATTACTGGTGCCTAGTTCTTGTGTGCACGGTGCGGTGCTCACGTGCGCTGGGTGTAGGATGAGCCAGTCTACGTCAGGTGATGTAAGGCACACTATTTACTACAGCAGGAACAGGAACTAGCACTGAAAAGAGATTTGTAGCCTGTATTTGATACTCTTTTAGTTCCATGGGCTGCAACCTTTTGTGCTTATGTACAGTTTAAAACTTCTGAAATTTTTGGTGGCCCCTTTTGAAGAATTAACAGAGAGAGAGAGAGAGAGAGGGAGGGAGAGAGGAGAGAGAGAGAGAGAGAGAGAGAGAGAGAGAGAGAGAGAGAGAGAGAGAGAGAGAACTCAGCAATATATCCAACATGTGTGTAATTCTCTATAGAAAAACGTCAACATGTTGGGACACCTTATTCTTTATCTCCCAGTCTCCGTCATCATCCACCACAAAACCTGTGACTTCCAGCCGCTGTAATGTATTTCCCAAGACTGAGGACTGCCACTCTGTGCCGTCCGAGTCCTTCTTGCCTCCACGGTTGTCTCTTGGGCCCTTAGCACTGTGCTAGCCCTTCTTCACTCTAAGCCAGCAGAACCCACATCATATTGTGCCATGCTGCAAACTTGCTTCAGTGTTCCGGGGGGAGCCAGCTGCCACCACATTGTGAACAGCAAATGCCAAAGAAAAGTAAAAATGGAGAATCAGGAAAGGGCTGGGGTTTTACACTGTCCAGCATGATGCTGTCTCATGTGGCAGGGGTAATCGGGGTCGGCCAGTGCCTGAGTCTCCTCAGCTCGAAAGATTCCTGATTTTCTTCTCCCTTCTTATCAACTCTTGTAATTTTTGGAGATTATGAAGACACCATTTCCCCTTTCCCCTTCCTCACTCCAAACCCTCCTTGCTCTCTTTCAAATTCCTGGGCTCGAGTTTTCTCTAGTACATGCATTTATGTACATGCATACACACATACAACCTGCTCCATCTGTATAATGTTACCTGTGTATGTGTTTTCAGGGCTGACCATTTGCTATTGGTGTGCTCTTCCGTGGGAAGACCCCTTCTGCATGGTTTTCTCCTTTGGACCCATTTACTCTACCCAGGGCCAGATCTCGAGGATGTGATATACAATTCAAAAGCTCTTCCATGAGAAAAACAGAAAAACAAAACAAAACAAAACAAAACAAAAAAAAACCAAGTCTTGGTAACCAGGCATATTGCCAGAAATGGTCGAAGCCCAGCGACATTGAATCTAATGGTTCAAAAGACTGCTCTCGTTGCCTGCTATATTGAGAAAGGGATTTTGAAAGGAAAAGTGCTCGGCTCTGCAACTTGAAATTGTGCATGGCCTTCGCCTCTGGGTATGTGTAGCAAGGGAAACAATTCCAGCAGAGCAGAAGGAATTCCCCCCTGCCACAGTTGCTGATCCTGTAGTTTGGCCAGAGACCAGCAGAGGGAGACACAGGCTTTGCGCGCTCACACTGTTCTGCCGGACTCTGCCCTGAATCAGCCTGTGTGTAGTGCATGTTCTCAGGTGTGACATCTTGACATTGCCTGGTCTGTGGATGCTGAAGAAACAGGGAAGTCACTGCTCTAGGAGGAATATGAACAGTGAACAACTCAAGCAGTTCCCCCTTCAAAACTCCTAATTACATACAAAACGAAAGACCTTTGAAATCACGTTCTTCAGCATATATGAGACCATTATATAAGGGACTCCAACTGTCCTAAAGCGACGGCAAGAATGTCAGTACTTGGTGATACTGGCAGACTGTCCACGATGAACTCTATAAATCCAATTTAGGAACTCCACTGTTGCTGAGAGTTACTTATAAATAAATGTTCCTGACTTAGAATTAGAAATCACCAATAAGCTACAAGAAAGTACTCACATTACTAAGAATGGAGTGAAGATTAAAGGGAAGAAATACAATTTTTATCTCATTAAAGTTGAATAGAAATGTAACATGGCATCTTTAAAAAAAACATTCATTTACTTACCGTGTGTGTGTGTGTGTGTGTGTGTGTGTGTGTGTGTGTGTGCTCATGCTATGTGTGTGTATACAGCTATGAGAGATGATTTAAAGAGATTCACTCTCTTCTTCCTCTGTGTAGACCCTGGGGATCAAACTCAATTTGTCAGGCTTGGAAACAAGTGACTTTACTCACTGAATTGTCTTTTTAGACCCTTGGCAAGCTAAAGGGAAAATATCAATTATATATTGAAGCTTTTGTTCCTTTTCTTCCAATATATTTTATCTCTAGAAATTTATTTTATGCAAATAGCCCCAGTGAATATAGCAAAACATTCCTCCAAATGAAAAAAACCTAAATAATAATAAATAAGTTCTGTATTTAATAATTGAAAAAAATCTAATGCTAATATCCATAATAGTTAAGAAATCTGTATATTCAATACAGTTTTAAACAAAATGCCAATGGTGACTTTTATCAAAATTAAAAACTTGATTCTTTAGTTGATATGGTTCGGAGTGTCAGGAGCAGTAGGGAGGGAAAATGAGGAGAAACTGTTTAATGTGTGAGAGATTGTCTTTTGAATCATGGGAGTATTTTAATATTAAAGAGAGGCCATGAGCACTATGGTTATACAAACACCTCTGAGTTGTTCACTGGTCAACTGTAGGGTTCAAAACTTACCGTTGGAAAGTTAGTGGAGTTTTGCTTGTGATGGGGTTGTGCAAGGTTTCTTTTGCTGCTTTTCCTAAATTTTAATGAGCGCTGTCATTCTAACTATTAGGAAAGAATTATAAACAAACAACCCCATGAGAAGCCAGCACTTTATCTTTTAGGGACACTGGAAAGCAACATGGTTACAAAAAAGATCTAGGGCTGGGGGGGGTGCTCAGGGGCAGAAGCTGCTTGGATAGGACCTGCCAGGCCCTGGGTCCATCATGATTATAAGAGGTGGGAAGAAAAAAGAAGGGAAGAAAAGGAAACAATGAAGGGGAAAAGAAAAAAAGGAGAGGGAAAGAAAAAAGAGACCTGGATACCCCGTTAATACGTTGAAAGGAATGAATCTCAAGCAGCGAGTCTCTGATCACCCTTACATATCCAGGGCTCTAAAGCAAAATTTAGAGGGTGCTGAGAGAGAGAGACACTCTTGAACTCATTTTGGAGCTAGTGCCTAGGGAGGGAGAGAGGCTGGTGTGTAAAAAGAGGCCTGGACGTGGGAATCAGTGAAAGGGGAATCCAACTTTCACCTGTGTGGATGAAAGAAATAACCATTAGAGAACAGACAGAGTCCTCTCCCCAGCTGTCTTCTCCACCCCTCCCTCCATCTAATGGGGACTCGAGATAACGAGGACTTGAGAGAAAGCAAACGAACAGCACTGGTTAACACCCCCCAAATGTAAGCCACTGTCTAAAGGGGATACCTAGAGCAGAATTCAGTTCTGGGCATGGGCGGGGGGGGGGGGGGCAAATATATCAAGTCAGTAAAAGACACAGTCACCTCTTGCTTCTCATTTTCTTCTGTGATAGTTTCTGCTTATATGTTCACAGTATGTCCTGGTCATATAGTGACAACGCAGACAGGGTCAGCTCCTCTTAGCCACATTTCCTGTGGCGTTCAGTTTTGTCTTTTGATGAAGACTGTGTGTCCTTTGGAATACCCTCGGTCATGAAAAAGATGGTATCTGGAAGGTGAGGAGGAAAGGTGTTGCTGAAAGCAAAACAAAGCAACAAAACAGAGGACTAGGGTCTGAGGCTTTTCTTCCTATGGAATAGTGAAGAGAACAATATAAGTAGCCAGTAGAACAATTAGATACTGCCAAGGAGGACAATGGTTTAGCAGGTGTGCCCAACTTGTTGCTACACAGCTGGCACATACGCACAGCAGCCTGCAGCACGTATGAATTCAGCTCAACATAAACTTGTAAATGTGTTTAAAATGTTGTGACTTAAAAACTAACCAGATTGCCTCTTTATTCGGTGTGAACTTTATAGATGACAGTGTCTTGTTGCAATGTCAGGAAGGCTGGGCGGGTTTGGGAGTATTTCTCAGACAGGCTCTGAGGGTTCCCATATGTTTGCTGAAACTATAAATACACAGGGGCAACCCTAGACTTACAGAAAGAGCCATGTAGGTGGTGAAACAAGACTAAAAGACACACATAAACACAATCCTATGCCAAAGGTTAGCACATTTTTGTGGGCCAACTCCAATCCGTGACCTGTTTTTGTAAGCAAAATTTTATTTGGGCACAGCCACATCTGTTCTCTGGCCATGTTGTGCCTCTATACCTGAATCCAGCAATTGTGAGAGAGCTGGATAGCCTGTAAAGCTTACAATAGTGATTATCTGATCATATTGCACAAATGCTTGCCAACTCTGGTCCAAGCCACTGCACACAACCTTGCATGCTCAGGCAGAGCCCTAGGAATCATGGAGGAAACTGACTCAGATACTTCATCTCTGCTGTGAGTGTTTGCAGTATCTGAAGAGAAGAAGCTGTTGTCTTCTTAGGGGTCATGTTCCTGTTGATCGTCTAGCATGGTGCTTCTCAGTGGATGAGGAATATACATTTTCAGGCCCAATGTGCACTTATGGGATCAGAAACAACCTGTGTCTTTTATGGCAACCACCAAAGTTGTTCTTTTGGTTTTATTTTTTGTTGTGTTTTGTTTTGGGGTTGGGGGTTGTCTGTCTCTGTCTGTCTGTTTGTTTGTTTGGTTGGTTTTCAAGACACGGGTTCTCTGTGTAGCTTTGGCTGTCCTGGAATTCACTCTGTAGACCAGGCTGGCCTCGGATTCACAGAGAGCCACCTGCTTCTGCCTCCCGAGTGCTGGGATTAAAGGTGTGTGCCACCAACACCCAGTGACCTCCAGTAAGTCTTATGCAAGCCAAATCTTGAGAGCTACTCTGTTCAGAGAGGGAAGAATTGCATCTTCATGTAAGACCCCCTCCATCTTGGATACTCCTCAACAAGGTGTGTGCCCCTTGGTCATCACAGTAAGCAGGGACCACAAGGAACTATGCTGGAGCTCACTGAAAATTCAAACTCTTCCCTCCTACACAGTAAGCTGGCCTCAAAGATATTTGATTTTCAAATGTTCCTTGCTTGATGTGTTCTGGTTTGACAAAATCTCTTTGAAGGCCACACAATTTCTGAAATGGTCAACAGGGGGGAGCTGTTATTATGCCATCAACTTCAAAGATAGATAACTTTTGGGATGTTTTTGTTTTTACTGGCAGAATCAAAGAAGATTGTAGTTTTAGATTCATAAAATTGTAGTTTTTCTTGGACTTCTTTTTCCCTCCTTCCCACTTTATATAAAAAGATCCTGGACTTTAGTCCTGGGATTATTCAAATGAGTTGATTTGCATGGATTAAATACTTACCTTTGCTTATCCAGTCATATTATATGCTCACTCTGAATATAAACTGTGACTTGGCTATTGAAAGTATTCACTCAAATCTCTTATAACTTAAAGCAACAATAAAGCAACAATAAATTTGCTAGCAATTAATAAAACATAAAATGTATTTTTATTGGACATTTGAATAAATCAGATAACTATATTGTTTAATGTGGAAATATCTTACCAGGACCAGAGAGAAACTGAGCCTGTTGAGGGAGTTTCTTTCCCACCTGGTCCCAACACCCTTCAGTCCCAAACAAACACACAGAATCTTATATTAATTAGAAACTGTTTGGCAAATGGCTCAGGCTTCTTACTGGCTAGCTCTCCCTTAATTATTAACATAACTATTAACCTATGTATTCCTACACGGTTTTGTCTTACCAGAGAACACCTGGAACATCCTATCTTCTCTGTAGCTACATGGTGTCTCCTTGGCAGCCTCTCTGAATCCTCTCCCCAGAATTGTCATTGTTTGGTAGCCCCACCTATAATTTCTGTCTGGCTATTGGCCAATCAGTGTTTTATACATCAAACAATAAGAGAAACATGCATACAGAAGGACACCCCCCACCATAAGCCCAACAAGCAAGTGCTTAGGTGAGTTTCATGGAAGTGGCATTTGGGTTCCTGATATGTGTAGGTATGTGATAGTATGGAAGGAACAGAGCCCTGTAGAGCTGTGTAGATGATGCCCCATACCAGTGTCATCAGAAGAAGTGAAAACTGCTGTACATAACATTCTGATTTGTCAGCAGGTGGTACAGGGTTATGAAATCCAAGGGGCAATATTCCCAGGGTGGAGAGCCATTGTACCCTGGTCTTTTTAGCAACAGGACGATTGAAATAGTTTGATTTGTGTGGCCTCGGGATTTGCCTTTGCTTATCTCACGAACTAATGCTGCTCTCTCAGTTAAGACACTGAGAAACAAAGCATACTGTGTCAGTTTGACCTTCCAAAGGACACATCCTTTGGTAGAAGAACATGTTTTCTGAAACTTTCTGTGCCGCATCAGGGCTCGCTTGCTGATATGGGAAAATATAGAGACTGGAACTGGAGAAACAAAGAACACAGCTGAGGCCCAAGTGGGGCACTGTGTATGGAACTGAAAGTAGAGAAATATTAGCCAGTGACCTTCTCCATAGGTAGGTTAGTTATTTGCCTACAGGGATATAGAAATCGGTGGGAGGAGAAGTGAAGGGACGATGCTATCTTGAGATTTAGTAAAGGAGTTAGGAACCGTCTTGAGCCTGGGAGGAATGAGCACCAAGACATGAGCTGAACTTTGACCGGTATCAGACCCGCACGTGGGCAGAGATGCACCTGCAGTGTTAAAGCTTGAAACAGAAATAGATACTGATGTTATCTTCACAGAGATCTCAGGATAGTTTATATAAAGGATTAAAGAGAACTTGTTTGACTGTAGATTAATCCACTCAATCCGTGTCAGCTAAGGACCTCATTGCAGCAGGCTCTTGTTCTGGGTGGAGAATCGTGATAGCAGGACTCTTACTGACTTTGGTAGAGTCACATTGCTTTGATGCAGAGATTGGGTCAGAGAACTTGGATGAAACAGGTCCTGGTGGTAGGGGACGGGACTGAATGAAGTTAACAGATACAATGTATAAAGTTAAAAGGCATGATGGTTACTCATGACAGTGTGGCTAGACTTCTAAAGGTACCCTAAAATTTACATTGCATATAAGTGTATTTACATGTGTGTAGCATTTTTGTGGGTATAGGTCTTGAAACTAGAAAGAGGGGAAGAGAATTTGGTGAGGGCACTATGGAGTGGGTAAAAAAGTACATGTGACATTAAAATAGAGTGAAGGCTTCTGGGGGAAATGAGGAGATTAGAAGAAGATGGCAGGGAGGCACAGGAAGTGAGGCGACAGATTGACAAAAACAAAACATGCACAAAAAAAATGCCATGATGAAAGTCACTACTTTGTATGTTAATACAGAAGAAACACCTAGGAGATCGGCAGAGCACACCTAAGGGAGTGTCTGTCAGACCTTCTCTAGAGGTAAAGCTCTGAGGTGGCTCTTCAGAATGAGAAACTTAATCTCTTTGTGAGTTCCTGTTTTGGTGGTGTTTCGCAGGCATGGATGAAAGGAAGGGAATGGGTCACTGTGGCTGCATCTCACCCCACCCCTTCTCTCTGCTTCCTGGTTGCCCTGTGGCATGGCGCAATGACGGAGCTGAAACCCTGAGCTGAACATGGAATTCCTTTAAGCTCTTCTCTCAAGGATTTTGGCTACAGTGGATAAAGGTTTTCTAATAAAGATGCTACAAAAAATAACAAAGCAAGCCGGGTTTGGGTGGTGCATGCCTTTAATCCCAGCACTCAGGAGTTTGAGACCAGCCTGGTCCACAGAGCGAGTTCCAGGACAGAGTCCAAAGCCACAGCAAAACCCTGTCTTGAGAAACAAACAAAAAGAAACAAAGCTGGAAAAATAGCTTAGAGAGTGATAGAGGCACAGCCTCAGGGACTTTTAAAAAATTGTTATGCTTGGCTTGGTTAGTACATTTTTTCATGTGTGTGTCTCATTATTTGATCATTGTAGGCAAAACACTGTGAAAGTAATAATTTAAAGGAAGACTGCTTTAGGTAAAGGGGAAGGGCTGCCCAGGCACCACATACTCCAGGTAGTGCAAACGGAAAAACAGCCTGAGCATTAGAGGCTCGGTAAGGCCAGGGCTTCTGAAGGAGAGGTGGGTTGGGATGACCTGAGATCAGGGAGACAGAATAGTCCCTGTAGAAATTTTAGGAAGCTGAAATCATTTTGGCTTTTACTAAGAGTGAGATGAGGACCTGTGAAGAGATCCCAGAAAGGTGATATGATCCCACATAGCCTAATATAGCCATTCTGGCTTTCAGTTGACAAAAATACAAGAGGTCACGTGTCACCTGTGCAGTAGGCCTGGTGTCTGAGACCAGGTTAACAGCAGTGGTGGCGGCAGAGAGGGTGCTGTGTCTCGGGATTGTGGCTGTGCTCTGGAGGGGAAGGCAGAGGCTGGGTCCTGGGTGGCTGTTATGGACATACCTTGAGAAATAGAATAGACATACAAGTGGACTGTGGTCATGATGGAAAGCAAAGAAATGGTAGCTTCCTGGCTTTTGTCCTGACCAGTTAGAAGGGCTGTGTTATTGCTGGTGATGATGGAGAGACTGGGCGATAACATCATTCTTGATTTGAGGAGTGGTGGGATCAGATGTTCCCACAGGACTCTGGCTCAGGGCATTGTGGTGGTGGAAGCTTATGGATGACTGCCTTTTCAGAAGAGGACTTAGGACCTAGGCTGTCTGGGCATGAGGTTTCACAAGTCCTTTGATGGTGGATATTGTAAAAGTCACACGTTTGGAAAGGTCAGTAACTGCAATATTGACTGGAATGAGTAACCTAAATATGAGCCCTGTAAATAAATCTCAACACTTGGAGACAATGAGGCTGCAGAAAAAAATGGACGAAGGAGAAGGGCTGGGTGTTTCCCATGGCTCAGGACTTACCCAGCATGCACAGGATCCTGGGTTCCACTGTCAGAAACTGGGATGGGGGGGGAGAAGAAGCTAAGAGAACAGAATATTAAATGTTGTACCCATCCCAGTTCATCGGTTACAGGGGATGAGAACAGGAGGCAATTTTCTAGGTTTGGTGGAGATTGCACTGGCTGCTCTCACCATACATTTAATGTAGTGGTGAAAGCAAGTTGTTGATTACCATGAGCACATGGCCATGATATCCCTCCCTCTGCCACTGACTGTCTGGGACCTGCTAATGGAATCTAACATAAGCACCTGCTCCTTTTCCTGAGAGCTTTGTCATCAGGAGGAGCTGGCTAGATATGTGGGGAATTAAGGCCCCCAGGATTGGCCTACCATGATTTAGGAGGTCTGCTGATTGCTAAGTCCCCTCTTGTTTCAACCTTGAGAACTGTAAGACCTGCCCTAGACAGCTTGCCTAAGGTGACAAAGAAACTCCCAGCCCAGGCTCTCACACTTACATGTTCTCTCCCAACCCTCCCTGCTGCTGACTCACCTCTTTCTCTTGGAAGGGGTGACTATACAGATAAACTAGTCATACCTGTTCCTTAGTAAGGTCTGTGTGGAGATGGCTCGGCCTAACACAGTAAGTGACTCAATGTGAAAGAGATGCAGATGAAAACTTAGGTTTGCTTACCAGGGAAAAGGTTTTTTTAGACGGCTGGAAGATGGTGTAGAGTTACGTGTGTGTGTGTGTGTGTGTGTGTGTGTGTGTGTGTGTGTGTGTGTTTGCCAGAGAAAGCCCAAAAAGTTTATATACTGTTTAAGGGAAATAGTCACAGGAAGGAGTTGAGAAAGAAGAACACGTGATGGGCTAAAGGAACTGTGTCCTTGGGCAGGCAGAAAGCATGCAACAAAACTAGGAACCCTTAGAGTTCGTGACAGTGGGAGAGGGACCACGCCTTCCCGAGTCAGAAGAGAGCAAGAAATGCAGAATCACTTAAGAGTGTGTTCATGCCCGTGTATGGTCAGTGAGAAGGTGGGGCCTCCTGAGTAAGCGTTATACAAACAAGCCTTCATAGTACGTGATGAGCAGAGGAAGAGGAGGGTTAAGAGCACCAAGGCCAAGAACAAGCAGGTGTAGCCACATGGCAACCGAGAAGGGACAATTTTAAGGAAAGTGTGGTTAAGTCTAATATTTGGATTTTGATCCTTATTTGGGAATAGGAGATTCAGCTGTGGCAAAGAATAGGAGTTATTCGTTAGGATAAAGAAGTGAGTTGTTCTTCATACTTCACCCTAAGTGTGACCTGTCACTCAGCTCAGTACATCCTGACCACTTGGCCTGAGGATGTTCACCAATTGTGTGACCTCTGTAGTGTGCCATGAGTCAGGTAATCATACTCTAAGCCAGGTATCATCGTGTTTGACTGAGAGAGCAGCATCTGGGAAGATTCAGAAAAAGGAAAGACACCACATAACCAGCTGTGTCAGCCAACTTAACCCTGGTGACACATGGGGTGACAGATGTGGCAGCCAGATCGCCCTCACATCCAACAGTGACTAACGATACAGCCAACATTACCATGGGATGCAATCTCATGCATAATCTTCCACAAGCACATGCATATTCCTTGAATTTGGTGACTTATGTGTGGAGAGTCTTCACCGCCTCTGGCTAAAATGTTGCTGATAGACCTTTGTATGGAAAAGGACTAAAGTTGTCAATAGCACTTTCCAAAAGAGTGTTCAAGTTCTCGAATAATCGTAGGATTACATGAAATTCTTGGTGCCCCTTCAATTGGATGTTGCACTCTTTGCTGCCTCTGTGGGAATCGTGAGCAGGAGTTGGCTGAATTCACATTCTTTTTCCATTTGTCCAAATTCAAGGATTTCCAGATGGTTCTGTTATTCTTCTAAATCCAAGTCTCTAATCTACCACCCCACCCCAGAAGTGAAATTGCCAAGGATTTACAAGGAATAGACCTGATCCAGTGACAGCTAACCACAGTGGGATCAGGTCTAACCAAGAATGACTGCCAACATGTACAATTAAGAATGACTTCTCTCGAGTGTGGGCATGGGCATCAGAGGGCAAGCTCTATCCCTTCCTTGGCTGTTTGTCTGAGACTCACGAGTCCCCGAGGCTTTGGGTTTCAAAAGATGGTGTGTGATAGTGCAGAGCCTCACCCTACAAAACTAGAGTGTGCTGTCACCAGTTCAAAGAAACGTGGAGCACCAGGGGACCTGGCACGCTGTTGCGAGGGCTTAGTGCCACTGCTCAACTCAGTTGAAAATGATAAAAAGAAATGTTTTTTGAATTTGATTTGTGTCTATGTGTGTAAACATGTGTGTGCTGTTACGCACGTGTGCATGTTCGGGTCAGTGATGGACATGTTCAGTAGGTCTATACCTTATTTTTGGGACACAGGGTCTCTCAGTGAATTCATCTACACTGACTGATCCAAACAGCCACAAAGACACTCTTGAACCTGTGTCTCCAACTTGGGTTCCTGCCATGCCATGCTTTTTATGTAGGTGGGCTTGGGTCCTTGTGCCTGTGAGTCAGGTCTTTCTTGACCGAGCTGTCCATCTCCCCAGACCAATGTATGCTGAGTTTTACAGTAATGTCCATTTTTATCTCCAATTATGTTTTGTGTCCTGCCCCATTTTTTAAGTGATCTATGGAGTAGGTTTGCTTTTCCCAGTCCATGACAGGGCATATCTAATTCCTGTAGAACATTTCAGAAATGATCATGTCAAGCAAATCATAAAATACGTATAGCGGGAAGATGCTCGATTTGGGAAAAAACTTTGATGTTGGTAAAAAAAAAATGTTCAAGGAGATATTGGTAAATGACACTACTTTGTGGTTCTAGAAGCTAGATCATTCTAGAATGGTATCAGAAAGCAGAGTTTGGTTTTAGGGATTCTTGCAAAACTTGCTTGGGCCCTCCACAGCTCTGAGGGTTGGTTGTGATGTGTCTGTCTGTCTTGACTGACTGGAATTTTTACTCTTTTCTATGATGTACTGAGAGTGTGATGCAGAAATTACAGCATTTTATATTGTGGAACCTAATACAGAACTTGTCACCACAGAACTGAGGTTGGAAAATAAGGGAAACTCACATGGGATCCAACTACTATATAAAGAACTATAGGCAACCAATTGCTGCCGAGAGAGGGAGATTAGCTTCTCCAAGGAATGAGCCCACAGTAGGTTGTCTAATTTAAAGGGACACACACACACACACACACACACACACACACACACACACACACGCCCTTAACAATAATAATCAAAGAAAAGGGGAATATCAGTTTGAAAGTGAGAAACATAGGAGGGATTGAAGAGAAGAAAGGAAGTGAGGAAAGTGATATAGTTCAGTTAAAAATGAAAAAGAAACTGAATGAACAATCACCCCTAAAACAACAAAAGAGACACTAGACTTTTCTAGATCCTACACAACATGAATAGCATTAGGATTCTGACTTTCTATCATAATGCTCCTCTTACTTTCTTACTGATTTTTAGTTCATGTGCCTGTTTACATAAACATTTTTTATTTGTTATTCTCAGTTGTCAAAAATTCTTTGGGAAAAAAAAATGTAAGTAGATCAAAGAATGCATTAGTTGAAATCCAAGTAGTGATGCTATCTCTGCTAGAAATAATAACTCGATGAACGGCTTATGCAAAGATATGCTAATCACTGCAAAAAAAAAACCTGACTAGTTGATTTCTTCCTATAGTGACCCTGCAAAGCCACAGTCGCCATCTCCATTATACAAATAATGAAGCTTAATTTTAAAGAGATCAATCAGCCCGCCAAAGACCTCCCACCTCATAGGTGACAGAGTTGATCCATGTACCCTGGAGGTGTAACACTAATTTCTTTGATGTAAATATTCTTACTGTAACCCATTTCATGTTACCAGCAGTTAAAAGACAGCTGAGAGGACACCCCTGACTGTTGAACAATCTACTCCTGCAAGCCCACGGGACATAAACTAGCACATCCCAGAGAGCGTGTACACCCATCACCACTAGGTTATACTACCTCTGTGGGTCATAAGCTGAACATGGGGTGATAGAAATGAAATGAGAGAGAGTAAGAGTAGATTAAAAATCCATGCATGTATTCATTTATTTATACATGGCATGGTATGCATTCATTGCAAAGGCGTAGTGAGTCCCTGCTCCTTATCAGGACTTCAGCATGTACCTGTTCTTCAGAAAGAACAAGTGCCCAGGGGAAAAGAAAGAAAATTACAGGCAGACAAGCAAAAGAAAAGGAAAGGAAGGAAGGAGGGAGGGAGGAAGGCAGGGAGGACAAAAGGGAAGGGAGGACAAAAAAGGAAGGGAGGGAGGGACATGGGAGAATTTTAGGTAGAAATCACTAAGTTTGATTTGTGATGTTTTTTCCTTGCAAGAGGGCTCTGGTGGCATCAGAAAGGAAGCATGAGAGGGTTTTCGGGTCCTTGTTCAGTAAGCTGTGGGGTGGTAGAGAATCCCAGTTTCGACTGTCAGCAGACACATTTTACTCCCCATGCTGTCAGTGTGAGTGCACACCACAGCCTTTGGGAGAGTGGGTTTGTCCCCAGGGTCATGTCAATACACCAGAGCTGAAAACACAGGCGCTGTGGGTGGTGACCCAGTTTCCCTATGACCCAGTACCTCTCAGGAAATGATCTTTCTCATCCGAACAAAGGTGACTTGAGATGGTTCTGTGATATCTGAAAAATTAAGTGGGACCGTTTGAATTTCCTATTAGAGTCAACTAAGGGGAGCTGTATTGGGGCCCCAGGGCTGTGCTCCAGACAAGCAGCCCTAGGCTTTCCTTGACCACCTTGGAGTAGAGGTTGTTAGTGTGGGTGGGTGTGACTGGCAGTGCAGGGTCTGTTAGCATTTTCGGTAGATCATCTTGTCTCACTGACACACTTGTAGTCAGGCCGTCACAAGGACAGCATGACAGTGCCGGTGTGCAAGAATAGCACCTGGTGGAAGGTGCTCTGTTTCTGGATGTTTGCCCACGAAGATAAGATAAGCCACTGCTGGTTGACCAGAAAGCCTTCACCTCTTCCATCTTGGCCTTCACATTCTTTATGATGACACTGGATTCAGAAGACACCAGGATGGTGATGGTCTTGCCCATCAGGGTCTTCATAAACATATGTGTGTGTGGGTGTGTGTGTGGGTGTGGGTGTGCACGAGTGCGCGCGCCCGCATGTGTATTCTTTGTTGTTATACCCAAGGAGTTGGAGAACTCAAATAATACCATGAGTCTAAATTGCTTTCCCCGAGTAGTGTTATCAAGTTCTCTTCATATAGTTTCTAGATGTTATTCAAAATGTTTTTAAAACATTCCTTCTCTGTCGTATGCTGAGTCTATTAAAAATAGGTGTATATAAATGAATGTACTTCTGGACACAGCTTATAAAACATACAGAAAAGAGAAACACAAAAGGCTCAATATTCAGAATGAGGAAGGGCTAAACACAGGTATGGATACAAGTTATGGAAGAAGAAGACACAAAGCAGATGGCTCTTCTAGGACTATCTCTTTTGTGGAGCTTTTTGGTTTTGGTGGTGGATATGGGCATAAAAATATATTCAGTAGCGAAAAATATAAATCCAGTGTGAAGCTCCAGAACTTTCATCCTGAATGATTGCTGTAAGTGTTCAGAAGTTCCTTGAGCTGTATAAAGTCGTGCTATGGAAAATTTCAGTATGTGGGTTTCTTTGGGGGGGGTTATAATAAAGTTTTTCTAAAGAAAAACGTTTAGTATTCTTTCCAGGTGTGTGTGTGTGTGTGTGTGTGTGTGTGTGTGTGTGTGTGTTTGTGTGTGTGTGTGTTGGAGACACTGTCTCCTTTAATCCAAACAGTTCTCAAACAGTGTGTCAGGGAGGAAGAGAGGATGATCCTGAATTTCTGATCCTCCTACCTTTACTTCTGGAGAGCAGGTGCCTGCAGCCCATATTATGCCACACTGGGGAGCATTTTATTAACCGAGCTATGTCTTCAGTAATGGTATTCACACTGTGCCACTTAACTACTATGGTTTTGCTGTACTTTATTTCCAAATGAAGGAATCCAGCGTTTCTAGGCTGATTCTTTTTGCTTGGGATTGCTTTAATTTTCCCAGGTCTTTCCAAGTCCCTATGAAAGCAAGTGTTTGTGCTCAGGCATCTGTACTAGCCTGCCCCTGGGGTTCTGATAGAAATTGTACTCAGCTGCAGACACTAAGAGCACCACCTGGGCCCAATCAGTGTGTTCCCTTTTAAAAGGGCCCTGCCCACCTCGCATCTTCCTCTCTGGTTCTCTGCTGGTCTCTCTGTCTCTCCTCCCTTGCCTCTGCCTCTTTTCTCTCTTCAACTGCTCCCAAATAACCACGCAGAGACTTCATATTAACTACAAATGCTCTGCAGATAGCTTAGGTTTGTTACTAACTCTTACAACTGTAGTTGACCCATATTTCTATGCTCTACCATGTAGCTCAGTTCCTTATCCCAGTGTAGCATATTTATCTTCTCCTTCCTCTGTGTCATTGTTCACAACTCCTGAGACTCCGCCCCCTTCTTCCCAGCACCCTCCCATTCTGGCTCTCCTACCCAGTCTCTTCCTGCCCAGCTATAGGCCAGTCATCTCTGTACTAACCAATGACACTTTCATATTCACAGTGTACAGGAATTGCTCCACAGCAGCAAAAAAATGTGCTCAAGTGAACTTTCAGAGACAAGCTCCTGTTTTCCATATTGTGCCTTTACATAATTAGGCATGTATATAATAAAATCAGGTATGTTGTGAGAGAGGCACACTCACTAAAGAAATAGTTATATAATTGAATCTGTCAATCAAATTTGAGAACCACCAAACTACACTTCTTAGCTATCAAACTCCTGCTTGTGTTAACCCCTGAAAAGAAAGCCCTAAACGACAACTGGGGCCCTTGAGCACCCTCACTCCTGTAGTCTTTGTCAGTCTTGGCAGTGCATTTCTGACCTCTTCTATTTCATTGCTTATAAAGTTTCCTTGCTGCTTTTGCAAATCTGTGCAATGTGTAATTTGAGTCCTTCAGAATAAGTGTACAAGAACTCAGAAATACCTGGCCAAAACCCCAACCACAGACAACAATGTAGTACTTCACTAGAAATTTAGGCTTTGAACTGGCCATCTCCTGTGACCAGATTGGTGCCCAGACCAATAGCCATCAGAGGTTTCATCCTACAACTGATGGAAGCAGGTGCAGAGACCCACAGCTGAACATAACAAGGAGTTTGGGGAACCCTGCAGGAGAGAAGGAGAAAGGATCGTAGGAGCCAGAGTAGTCAAGGACACTACAATAAAGTTCATACCATCAGCTAATCTGAGCTCATCAGGGATCAAAGAGTCTGCTTGGCACTGACCCAGGCCCTCTGCATGTACGTTACAGTTGTGTAGCTTGGTCAGACTCTTGTGGGCTGCTTCTGACTCTTTTACAGTTTTTTTTACTCCTCATACTGGATTGCCTCTCACAGACTTGATACTTGGGGAGGTGCTTTGTCTTACTGCCATGTTTTGTTGATACTCACGGGAGGGAGACCTGCCCTTTCCTAAACGGAAATGAAGGAAGAGTAGATTGAGGTTGGGAGTGGGGACAGAGGGGAGGTGGGAGGAGAGGAGGGAGAGGAAACTGTGGCCAGGCTGTAAAATAAATAAATCAGGCCGGGATGTGTTACAGGCAGGTTTTCCCCACCGGTGGTCTGTTCCCAGTCTTTGTTCCTCCCTGCTGGCAGCCTGGTCCTGCTGTCACTCAGGCCCCAATAACACGCAGAGACTCTGTATTTGATACAATGCTGTTGGCTAGTTACTATTATTGCTTATGGGCTAGCTCTGCCTTAATTATTAACCCATATCTACTATTTTAAGTATTTCCTCGTGGCTCATCTTACCGGAGAGTGGTGGGCTGGCATCTTGCTTCCTCTAGGCTCTACATGCTGACTTCTCCTTACTATTTCCTCTTTCCTCCTGGTCTCCTAGCCCTGCCTATCTTGCTTTCCCATTGGCCCAACAGTGCTTTATTCATTAACCAGTATGAGAAACATATTTACAGAATAACATCTCCCATCATCTCCTCTTTTCTGTCTAAAATAAAAGAAGGGGTTTAACCTTAACATAGCAAAAATATATCATACAACAGATATCAAATAAGAATCACAGTTAACAATATTTAGTCCATTAACATTTTGTAAGACTTAAATCAAATATCTATCCTATCTTTGTGAGTCTAAAGTCCTATATGTAACTTATCTTTAATCCTAACTAAGGAAAACTATAACCATAACTATCTGTCTTCAATTCCTTCAAAGACCACAGAAGGGTAATATATAAACTCTAGAAATGACAGAGACAACTCACTGCCTGGTCAGTCACCCGAAATTTTTCTGTAATGTTCCATCTTCAGCCCATAGGTCATAGTGTGTGTCCAGACTCCTCATCAAAGTAGGAAACTTTAAACTGTCCACCTGTATTGACAGTTTGTCAGTCACTTTTCTCTGTGTCCTGTACACTGCCCGGCTGTCTGGAAGCCTCTTCCATGAAGCAGTAACCCTGTAGCATTGTTCATCTTGCATCTGCAGTCACTTTTCTGTGGGTCCTGCATGTTCAGTTTATACAGCATATAGTCAAACAGTCCAGAAGAGCAGTACCTTGACCAAATGGCTAGTCTTGCCATAATAGAAGCAAACTCCATAATGTGTTTCTTCCATGTCCATCTTT
Organism: Cricetiscus sungorus; assembly: GCA_030556225.1. Classification (NCBI taxonomy): domain Eukaryota; kingdom Metazoa; phylum Chordata; class Mammalia; order Rodentia; family Cricetidae; genus Cricetiscus; species Cricetiscus sungorus. Next base: position 39,835,139 of record JANBXA010000491.1, on the reverse strand, counting down.
CTTTCTGATGCAGGTGGTGTTACCAGAAGCAGTTATGCCTCACTGACAAGAAAAACCCTAAACCATTGTAAATGGCATATTCTGTAGGTCTTTGAAAGGTTTGAAGAATGCCTATTCATCTCAAATACATCTCTGTATATCTAGACATCCTAACTAACTTAACTACAAGTTTTGACTATCACAGGTAACTCTCTAATCTGTACTAAATAATCCATTACATTTTCCAATGAGCTATATAAACACAATACCTAAACAAGAGGAGAAATATACATATCACAAATTTGACCTTAAATTGTATCAATAAAAGAAAATCCATGACAAAGCAAAGTATTCATAGCTATATCATAATTCCCTTTTTACCTTTAAAAAGATTGTTTGTGGTCATAGCCATTTATAACCAAGCCCATTTAAATGAAAACAGACATTTATGAACAGTATTTGGGAATTTGGATGTCGTTGTTTCCAAACTGCTTCCTGCTGGTAGGGGGCGCTGTCATGGGGGATCCTAAGAAGACCGACCCAGAAATGTTGGCTCTAGTCTGCAAGGCTTTGTCTCAATTGCTTTGAATGTTGGATCACCTGGGGTGCTGTTTCTTTTATTAGTAGTTGTTATTTTCTTAGTAGTCAAATAATTTAAAGACAACAGAATTGCGTATAGTATCCAAAATTTCTCTGTGCTTTCCATCTTTATGTGGCTTTTTTTTATTACTCTATTTCTTCTGCTTCTATTTTTACATATTTTGAGACAGGGTTTCTCTATGTAACTTTTATCTGTCCTCGAATTCAGTGCATACCAGGTTCACTTTGAAATTATAAAGATCTGCTTGCCTCTATCTCCTGAGTGCTGGGATTAAAGGCATTCATTCACTGCCATATCCAGCTATTCTACTTCCTATTTTCTTTTTTAAACCATTGTATCCTGTTTCTTTTTCTCTCCCAAGTCAGCGTATTTTTAAAAACACATTGTAAACCTTCATTGCCAGCTCCCATACATACCAATGAATTGTTAGCAGAACTCTTTAAAAGAAAGGCGGTTTTTTGCCCCTTATGCTAATTTTGGAAACCTCCCTTAAAGGAGCCTCGCAAAACAAATCCAACCGAGAAAATGCTGCTAGTCTCTGTTCCTTTGTTTCTAAAAACTATTCTTCAAGATTTCGTTAAGTTTTAAGTGGAAGTTCTCAGTTCCACTTCTGACACCATTATGTTACCGGAAGGTTTTTCCCTCCAGTAGTCTAGTCCCAGTCTCTGTTCCTCCCCACTGGCCGCCCAGTCCCGCTGCCACTTGTGGAACTCCTAAGAGTGGAAACGGGCTGCTTCTGACACTTTTACAGGCTTTTGGGACCCTAGTCCTCATACTGGGTTGCCTCTCCCAGCCTCGATACTTGGGGCGGTGCTTTGTCTTACTGCCATGTTTTGTTGATACTCACAGGAGGGAGACCTGCCCTTTCCTAAATGGAAATGGAGGAAGAGTAGTTTGAGGGTGGGAGTGGGAACAGATGGGAGGTGGGAGGGGAGGAGAGGCAGGAGAGGAAACTGTGGCCAGGTTGTAAAATAAATAAATAAGTTCCAGACATAAAATAAACAAATAAATACATGTATTTAAAAAAAAAACAATAATGTTAGGCTTTGGAGCTGCCTGATAGGTGAGAATTAAACTGAACAATTGCGTATCTGCTATCAGTCATTTTTCGTGGACTGGATATGGACATCTTCATACTTGCACTGTTCAAGATCATAAAAATAGCTGAGGTCTGCTACAGTCGAGTTCAAGGAGAGTGGCTAGTTAAATCTTTCACTGTGCCAAAACTGAGAACAATGACGTGCTTAGTTTGGGAACCACTCGGGCCCTTAGGAACCAGACCTTTGCCCTTGGGTGAACTTGGAGTTAGCATTATCACTATGATGCAGTGTGTGATATTCTGGGCAGGGGACCAGGTTGAAGATGAAGACTACATGGCAATTTTTGTGGTAGCCTTGTAATGGTACCATAGGCCTAGGCCTCGTCACCTCTTGTGGAGGCTAGCACCTAGCTGCCATTCTCTTGCAAGGGACTCTTTGGATCACAGGAATTAATCAGAATAATGACATCAACTACCCCTTGAAGTCAAGCCTCATTCTAATCCTCTGGCTCCAGGGTCCCAGATCCCCTTGATTCTCTGTTGTCCTCGAATCTCGATACACATCAGCCAAAGTGCCTGTGGATAATGATAAGGAAGTAATATGAAGAGTCATACCATTTCCTCAGCCAAAAGGGTGCATCTGTCTGAGTGTGGAGAGGAGGGGACTTAGAGCAGGAAGGGGAGAGCTCAAATCAGAGACGGTGATTATTAGTTCGAGGTTTGAAGCAATTTTACTGATTAGTTGATGTAATGGATATAACGGTGAATAATTCAAGGTTATCTCAGTGTGACTCTTCATTGTAGAAAGACTGAAGTTGGGAGCTCACTCAAGCAACATGTTTTAGTCATCAGGAGTGATAAATTGATTTCAGGGCCATATTTAAGAGCCATGCATGGCCCTGGTATTTAAGGACCCTCCTTTCAGGTCTTGAGCATTGGAAAGGAAGCTGAACATGATACTAGATATCTGGTAACCCTGTAAAGAAAGACTCTGTATTTTGAAGTTTCAAGATGGGTGATAAGGGGATGGAGATATAGTTAGGATTACAAAGCTTTTCCTAACATATTCAAGGTCCTAGATTTGACCCCAGGAGCTATAAACACAAAACTTTATCCATTGATCTAGGCCTGGCTGCACATATTGCCTATTTTGTGTAGCAATGCTTTCCTCAAATGAGTGACACCCCCCCCCCACGAAACACAAGAAACCAGGGTTTCCAATGAGTCATGTTCAGTTTTCTAAGTAGACAAATTTCTATAATTTCATGTTTCAGGCAGAATGGTTGCTACCGTTGAGGAATCATGATCTCAATTTAAGCCTGTTGTAGAAGGTAGAATTAAAAATATCTGTGTTTCAAATGCAAGCGTTGCCATGTACCTCTTGTTGCAATTCTGAGACAGGTTCTCTATCTATTTCCCTGGCTAAACTAGGTACTGACTCCATAATCTGGGATGATGGTGAACTCTGAGCAAGCCTCCTGTCTCAGTCTCAAGAGTGATAAGACTGCAGGTCTGTGCAGGGATAGAGGAGTGGGCAGACACAGGCAATGCATAGGAGAGCCGAGCATACCCTTTCCCCACATTGTGATGATTTTTGTGTCTGCCGACTTTGGGGCAAGTGACTGGCAAAATAAGGTGCATCCTGTGATATCCACGAAGAAGCGAAGAAACAGCTCTTCTGCTTGTTTGAAATTCATCTTGCCAGGCACTTAGAGAAGACTGTTTTCTCTAGGTGAATTAATTAAATGTGGATCACTGTGGGCATTCTGTGCCATATTTCTCTAATGTGGCACTCTCCCTTTCTTGCCCATCTGCTGCATGCGCTTGGCTACTAATGCACACTGCGCTTAGGAACTACTGCATAGAATGATGAACCTTGTGGGAGGTGCACCTACCTACATCAGTAGCAGCTGGAGTGTCTGTAAATGAAATCACTGTGTTCCGAAGTGTCACACCATGTGGGATGTGAACGCCAACAGGCCACCAGTGTGAATCAAACAGAGCCAGGCAGAAACATTTCACTACTGCCACTAGGTGGAAATAGAGAGATTTGTGAGCGTCTTTGTTGGGGCCATGAGCTATTGCCACAGTACTTCCTAAATTGGGGCTCAGAGACAGAGGTAAGTTTGCTTCTCAGGTGACTAGAAGAAAAACTGCCCAGAATTCTCTATCCTTTACTTATTTCCAACAATAGAGTGACCATTTTTTACAGGGCTATTTTGGAGAATGGCTGGGTGTCCCCAGTACTGGGATTTTTCAAAGAATTGAATTTTTTAATATTCCTGTAAGAGTCTAAGGCCTTTGACATGGATTTCTTTGTGACTTCAAATTCACTCACAAACTTTAGCTCATTCTAGAAGCAAGTGAGAGCATTGTTATTAAAGCCACCAGCCCAGAGGGCACCGGCTGCTCCTAAGAGATCGAGGTTGATCATGCCTTGAAATTACTAATCCATTCACACCAGAGGTGGCCCTGTAGGTTGAGGGTGAACTCTGTGGGACAGAGATGTGTGGGAATCTGAATGTACCCACAGGCTAGTAGACGATGTCTATTTCAGGGATAGACTTGGAACTGGATGCAGATTATTCAGTGTGCTGAAAAAGAATGCTAATAGCAACTGTACTCCCAAACCGTGTGTTCAGGCTCTGGAAACGGTCACAGCTAATATTTGCAATGTGGGGTCAATGTGTGGAATCAGGGAACCCAGCATATAAAAGTGTGCAAATGTTAAGATTACCGTGTAGCTCTGTGTATACACATTCCCACAACATGGGCGAATAGGCAAATGCACATGGCCACAGGTATACACACACACACACACACACACACACACACACCTCTAGTTTATATGTACATATAGTTTAATCTTCGGATGAATGCTCGAGTGAGGTGTTGACTGTGTTGCCCCGATGATGTAGCAATAAACAAGGCCTTGCTGGTTGCATCAGACACTAATGGGTGTTTCAGCTTCATGCCTCTCTGAGATGTATTTAACTACAAAAGGATTAATTCTACTCATCACAGCAATAAAATAATAATAATAATAATAATAATACATTGATGCTGAATCTTGGCTAGCATTACCACTTTGGATCGAACGCTGGAGAAAACAGGTCAGGACACTGCATGATGGACTGGAGTCTGGGCACGAGGGAGCCGGCCTGCCAGGCTCCCAACCCAGAAGCAGAAGCACTGCCTCGAGCCAATGAAGTGCTGAGTGTCCTTCGGAACATCCTTGCTTTCTGAGCAGCGGGTGTGGGGGTCTCAGACCTTTCCTGGGATGGTAACATTGGTCAAGTTGCTGTGGGAATGCTGTGGGCTCCGCCCCCAGTGTTGGAGTAGGGTGAGGGGCAGGGAACTTCCTGAGGCAGGCTGGCCTTGGCTCGGATTTTAATGGTTAGTGTCTTGGCAGAGTGGCTGTGGCCTCTGTCTTCACCTTCCTGGCAAACACCTGTGAGCAGAAGACAGGCAGGTGTGGTCTTGTTTCGCAAGACTTTGGTGGGAAAGTCCTCCAAGCAGGTTCTACCACTCTGCAGCACCGACTCTTCTCCGCTCATTTCCCCTTCCCCCAAACTGGGATAACCCTCCTCCGCAATCAGTGACCTTAGAGTTCAGGGGTGCAGGTGCCAGCAAACAGCATGTAGGGCATGGTGGATACTTGATGAACTTACATCGTCTTCGTGGCAACAACTGGTCTGTGTGGCAGCATTTTCGTGTCAGTCCACATGGCCTCCAATGAGGTGTGGGAGCAACCAGTAAGATTCTGTGAAAAAGTGACACTCTGAAAAGACCCATGGTACACACACACACACACACACACACACACACACACACACACACACGATCGTCAGGGCAAAAAAAAAAAAGGTGAACTGAGGGGCTCAGTCAGGGTGGAATGTTTGGGCTCAGGACATATCACAGCAACCTACGACCTTAGTAGACAAAAATATGGCACACTTGTATGTATGTGGCTGGAATATTTTGAGCTAGTCTGAGAATCCGAGGGTTCCCAAATAGCTTTGAAATGATGTTGTAACTATAAATTGTCATGTGTGTGTATATGTACATGCCTGCATGTGTACACACTTGTGTAGAAGCCCGAGGCTGACATCAGCTGTTCTCTGCCTTGCTTTGCTTTTTAAATGGCAGGGTCTCTCCCTGAACCTTGAGCTTGAAAAATGGCTGGTCTGCCTGCACCAGTGAATGCCAGTGATTTGCCTGTCTCCAACTCCTCACCCAGTTCTGGGGGTGCAGACACTTGTACCCGGCTTTTACGTGAGTGCTGGGGATCTGAAGCAAGAAATTTACTCCTGAGTCAGATGGGAAGACATAATTACTGAAGCACAGATGCACCTCAATTTAGAGGGGCATATCTGTGAATAAGTTCATTCAGAGTTATTGTATATACCCAACCTTGTTTTAAAAAAAAAAAATCACAGCTCAGCTGTCCTCAAATGCTTGTAGTTGGGCAAAATCATCTAATACAAAGGGGTGCCATACCCAAGCATACACTAGAACAGGTAACTTATTAAATACTGCACTGAAAATGAAAATCAATAGTTGTGTTCACTAACAATGTATGCATTTTATTCTTGACTTTCTCTGTGCAATGTCAGTCTTAGCAAGGTGTGTTGGACATGCCTGAAATTCCTGCACTTGGTAGCTGAAGACGGATGGCCTATTGGCTCAAGGCCCCTTTTGGCTTCACACAAAGTTTTGAGGTTAACCTAGGCTATGCCAGACCCTGTTTAATACAGGTTCTCCATAACCTTTATTCTCGCAAACTGTGCTCCAGATGTCTTCCCGAATCCTCCTGTAGCTGGGGATGCCATCTATCTGTCAGCTCCTATCCCCTGACTCCCTGTGAAGAAACTTTCATATTTTGGGAGCCTTCTGTGCATATCAAAGTGATAAAATGATTTTTTTTAATATACATCGATGTATTCGAGGCAATTTACTAATTCATAGCTCCACCGGACAACCTTGAAGAATGGGGGGAAAGCAATAGTTTTGATCCCTGCTAGAGGACTGGAAACGAGTAATATTCTTCAGTGGTAACGGCAGCCACGTAAGCTGAAACTTGCTACAGTTTGGTGGAGGAACCCAATTTCCAGAGTCATTCTAATCCCACCCAGAAGCTGCTGCTAAGGTTGTCTAAGGCAACTCAGGCAAAGAACCCACAAGAAGGCCCTGGCCCTGATCAAGCCCCCCCCCCCGGGAGGCGGGAGGGTGGGGTCAGCCGCTTCTTTCTGAGGGCGAAGGATGCATGCAGGTTTGTCGAGCAAGGTTAAGGAGACTGCAGTTTACCAATTAACTCATTAGTCAGCCAATCAATGCCAGTAGCGCCATGCGTTGGGCAACCCAGTTCCTCTCGGGTACTTAGCAAAAGCAAATGTGCGCGGCATGGGCGGTGGGAGCATGGTGCGCAGGCCCCAGGCAGGGATCCAGGCTGACCCTGGATGGCGGCGGGCGGGGTGGGTTCCTGGGCGCCGACCTGAGGGCTGTGCCGGACCGAGCAGGGCGCGCCAGGTCCCAGCTTTCAGGAGCTGCGGAAAGCGCGTGGCCTCCCAGTCGGGCGCAGGCGGGGTGACACCTCGGATCCCAGGGCCCGGCCCCGGGGGTGCACGGGGGCCCGGGGCGTGGCGAGGGGCGTGGCCCGGGCGAGGCGCACCTCCTATTGGCTGTCCGACACCTCCCCACACCATGGCGATATAAGCCGCGGTGGCGCGCAAAGCTAGCCGCACAGCGCCCCCGCCACCGCATCTCCCTGCAGCTGCTTTCGTGCTCGCCCGCCCGCCGGATCGCCCGCCATGGCCAGCATTAAGGACCTCGAGGGGAAGTGGCGCCTGACGGAAAGCCACGGCTTTGAGGAGTACATGAAGGAGCTAGGTGAGGATACACCGCCGGAAACCCTGGGTCCTCACCCGCGTGCCAGTATCCCTTAGTTCCCTTCCACCACGCGGTTCCCGGTCACCGCGCGGCCGCATGATGGAGTGCGCGCCCTGGCCGCCCAAACCGGGACAGGACGGGGTGAACCAGCGCTTCCCGCCCCACGAGGCAGCCCCTCGCTGCTTCCGGACCTGCAGGGGCGGGTGCCATCCGTGCGTGCTGTCGTGGACAACCCCCCTCCAACGTTCCATGTTCGTTATCCTCACCAGGTGCCCCCCGCCCTGCCCCACCACACCCTCCATCTGAGTGGCGGCACCCACTCCTCCACACACACACCACCACCCCCCCCGCCGCCCGCATCTTTTGTTCCTCGGTGGCGCGAGTACCTTCCCCCCACCCCTCACCCCCCACTCCACCTCCGTTGGGGTTTGGGGGACACCGTGTGGGTAGTGCGTGGTTTCCGCAGGAGCCCCTTAGAGGCTGTGGATAAGGATGGTGCCCAGGTCCCTTTCTCTGCAGCATCTCCCAGCTCCTCTCCTCGCCCCTGGCTAGGCGTGGCTCCCGAGGCGCTGGACCGGAGCTGCTGGCTCTGCTCATTCTGGAGACAGCAGTGGTCAGGCAGCTAGTGGTCTGTCGGCTAATAATAAGCACGGAGAAACCCACTGGGCGTGGCTGTAGCCCTGCTCTGTCCCTTGAGTCTGGAGGGCTAGGAGCAAAAAGACCATGGGGTTGGCTGGAAAACCATAATCAGAAACTGCTGGCCTGTGGTTGCTCATCTCTACACGATGGGTGTGGCCTTGCAGCGGCCACTTGCTGGGGGGGGGGCACTTAAAAACCCATCCAGAGAGTGGGCACAAGATTCAGGCTCACTCTCACCGGAAATAGTGCCGGGTCTCCTGTTGCCACTTTTGCCTACGCTTAAGAGAGGGGTGACATGTAGACACATAGAGCACACAAACAAAAAACGAACCCTTTGTCACAGATGCCTCGCAGTGGGATGGAGTCAGCTGAGTAGGGATTCCCTCGGGAAAGGTGCTGCCGAGACCAGCAGGCAGCTGTACAGGCTGCTGTCCCCAGTATCCCAGTGACGCTGGGTCGACAACTCCCTGTGCACTTCAGAAGCCTTCCTTCTCTTTTAGCCAACACAATGTGGGGTCAGCCTGGCTCATGATGGATCATGCTTGCGTTCTCATTAGTGTCGGTAGAGAGCGAATGCAGGCTTTTGCCTTTTGCCTTTTACCCAGTGGAAGGCTAGATCAGAATGAGTCTGGAGAGTGCCTTTTGCTGACCTCGCCCAAGTCTTCCCAGGGGTTTGTGAAGGTGTACAGGTGTGAGCGAGGAGCAGTAGAGAGCACTGTTTGCTTATGCTTGAGTGGCTGGTCCTGGGGTTCTGGAGTTGGGGAGGTTATCAGGCCTAACCCATAGACACTGGGCGAGGGTGAGGGCGAGGCGGAAGGCTTGGAGCACATCACCTTCTCTCTTGTGAAAATATCCCAGGTTTCTTATGAATGTTGTCACTGGGGACAAGCTTGTAGATTACAAGCTAATTCGTAACTTAGTATGTGGAATTTCATACCCGTAACTACTGTAATACACAAAATAAAAATCAACCAGATGGACAAACAGTACATGTTTTTAGATAGCACAGGCAAGTTCCTGATACACAGGAAGAGCCTAACCATGGAAAATATTATATTGTTACACAGCTTTGAAATGTTTGCTCCTTTCCAGTCTGTCCCCCTACACACACACACTTATTAACATCACAGCTGTGTTACAAACTGAATACCTAAGGGGTGACTTTTTTATTTTTTTTCTTTGCTGTGTAGTCTGTTAACTGTTTACCAGGGGCCTGCTGTGTGCTGGCTGGAGAGTACAGTAGTTGACAGGATCTGGTGTGCAGAAGGGCTGAACTAGGATCCTTTAAGTACTCGTCTTTCACCATCTCCCACCTGCTCCGTAATTTTGTTTTATTTCGGGGGCTTAGACTGACCTCGAACTCTCGATCCTCCTGCCTTCACCTCCCGAGTGCTGGAGTTAATTCATGTGTGTGTCACCATGGCCTCCAGTTCTGTGACTGCTGCCTGCAGGTGCTTGCCCAGTTCTTTCTCTAGTCCATCCGAGACACAGCCACCCCACCCCCAAGCTCAGGGAGACCAGGAGGCCTACATGCATTACATTGCAACACGCAGGATGTGTGCATGTCAGTGAGTGCATGGGAATAGGCCAGGCAGAAGAAATGATCACAACTGAACCATTGCCTCTGTTGGGTAAATTGTAACTGGTCCTTATGTCCCTTCCCGTCACACAGGAGTGGGACTCGCTCTCAGGAAAATGGGTGCCATGGCCAAACCAGACTGCATCATCACTTGTGACGGCAACAATATCACCATCAAGACTGAGAGCACTTTGAAGACGACCCAGTTTTCTTGTACCCTGGGCGAGAAGTTTGATGAAACTACAGCCGATGGCAGGAAAACTCAGGTCAGCTATTACATGTCAGTGGTGAAATCAGTGAGGCTTCCAGAATGTCAGGTTAGCTCATACTGATAACATCTGTAACTTGCTGCCAAGAACGTAGTATGACAATTGCTTAACGAAGCTGAATTTTGAAAAAAAATTGAAAGAATTCCCGGGGCCATCAAATGGGAAACGTCTTAGGAGTTTTCTAGATTGAAAAAGTGCATAGTTACACTGAATAAAACCAGTATGGCTGACGCAATGGACCCACCCCCACAGAGGAAATGCTGAAGGTGGCCGGGTGGGGGTGGGCCGTGGGAAAGCTTGTGCTTTTGGATGATTAACTAACTGATGTCCCTGTGCTCCTGCAGACTGTCTGCACCTTCACCGATGGTGCCCTGCTCCAGCACCAGAACTGGGATGGGAAGGAAAGCACGATAACAAGAAAAGTGAAGGATGGGAAGCTGGTGGTGGTAAGTGCTTGGGTTGCACAGGGATTCGGGCTGGTATCACAAGGCGCCGTAACTGTTCTTTATGGTAGTGTTTTTTGTTTTTTGTTTTTTGTTTTTGTTTTTTTAAAGAGAGGGGGAGATTTAGGAGGAAAATACTCAAAATAACAATTTAAAGCTGAGAGCAGTCGCTACTAAATGGTGGGGGTAGGGTGAGGGGGACAGAGAAGTGTTGTGATTTCCCAGAGTGTAGCTAGAAACAGTTTCTTCCTGCTGTACCACCAAGAGCTTGGCAGGGTACCAAGCAGCCCTCTTGTACACACACACACACACACACACACACACACACACACACACACACACACAGCGTGGCAGGGTACCAAGCAGCCCTCTTGTACACACACACACACACACACACACACACACACACACAACGTGCGCGCGTACACACATATATGTATGTAATTTATTTAAAGTAAGGGATATTTGCCAAAAACAAATGAGTAATTCAGAGATCATATTCAGTGCTCTAGTCTTCAGGATAGCAAATGTGCCTGTAATCATAACAGCCATTCCCAGCTCTGCTCAAGTCCAGGGACCCTAAAACACACTCTCTCCATCCATCAGAAAGATCTGTGACAAGATTTCACAGGAGTTTGGCTGTGAGGTGTTCCTGTTTCCCCATGCTCTGGAAGATACAACCAGCCTGACTTTGTGTCCTTTCTCCTTCTAGGATTGTGTCATGAACAATGTGACCTGCACCCGGGTCTATGAAAAGGTGGAGTGAGGATTTCATCACCACCCTCGACAGGAATTAGCTGCGAGAGTGAACCCGCTCAGTTCAATGAGCAGGTCATGAATATCCACAGAGCTTCTTTTCTTCAGTTTTATTTCCTGTGACTGTTTTTTAGTTACCGTTATCACCAACACTTTACATGAAACCCATGCCGAAGTGTTGGTTTCCCTATGGTTAGTTCCTTTGGTTACTAAATAAATGTGTTTGTGCTAATTCGTGACTTGTGTGTTCTTCAAGGTAGTGGAAATTGACAATACACTGTAATAGTTAGGAACTGAAAAGCTCTGAGGTATTCTGGGTCCCTTGATAGCTGATTTATCCTAGCAGCTGGAAGGCTTGGCCTGCTACCTTTTGGGATGAATACATAACCAGTCATTTGAGCTTGTTCTGTGCTGTTTGAACTCTGTCAGCTCAGCAAACTGAGACTATTCTTATTGAAAGATAGCTTCATAAACCTTATAAAGGAAGATCCAAGCTCATACTTCTCAAATGGTGTGATCATAACAGTTATAAACTGCAATGGAACTTTCATTTATTGTACCTGTACCGCCAACTACTGAGTTTTCTGGGCTGGGAAAATCAACACTGGAGAAATGCAAAGACATGCATTTCTAGTCTAAAGTACATGGTGTACTGTGTGAAGAATTGAGTTTTAAAGACACTGTCTTGCCTTTGTCAATGTCAGATGCAAATACCCACAACCCATGTTTGAGAAATAGGTACAGATCTTTGTGTCCACATTCCCCAGAACAACATCAGAGGAGCTGACACTGTTATCTGTATTCTGCAAATAAGGAATGGGTGTTTGACGAGCTAACTTGTTCAAGGACGGGGGAAGTAGGGCTGGGTTGCAAAACTCACTTTGCCGTGTCCACTTAAAAGTATTTGGTCATTTCTCAGCACAGCTTCTTCCTGGCATGTGCTGAGTCTAAAGTCCCCTAAGGGAGCTCAGACTTCTCTGTGACCACCTTTCATGGACAGACATGTCAGAATTACATAGAATGTAACGCTGGTGTTTAAGCAGCTGGACTGTGAGTTTTATGTTAGCCTGGGCTACATACAGGACCCTATCTCAAAAGAGACATGCTGACCAATGTGTAGCCGTGAGCCACAGGTGACTACTGGGCTCTAGAACTGTGGCAAGTCTGAGTTGAGCTGCCCATAATGGGATGTCAAAACCTTGGTATGAAAAGTAGGCTGTATCTCAATGATTTTTTTCTTAGAAAGTGGGAGATAGGATCTCACTGGGGAGCCTGCAATTCTGCCTGGTTCTGAACACTGGGATTGCAATGCACCACCACACCCAGCTAATATGCACTTGGTTTTGATTGGCTAATGATTTCCATGGCTTAATCATCTCTTTTGGGGGGGGGGCTCCATGCCTGCCCCACTTTCTGTTTTCTGATGACTGTTGACATTTGTCCTCCTCTCTGACCCAAACACTGGGCTAAGTATTTAATGTGTCTATGACCCTGGCAAGCAGCTTGACTGAGGTGTGTGAATCGGGGCTCCGTGTTACAGCTGAACAAACAGAGATGCAGAGCCCAGGCTACATTCCCTTACTTTGCAAGCAAGTGCAAGTCAGAATAATGGTCAGGACTGGGTTCATCTCACACAGACTGCTTTAACTGCCTGTACTGACGTTCACAATGGGCCAATATTTTGTATATGGCAGAACAGCTAGCATTTTGGGTGAGGGGACCGACTTTGTTTTAGATTGTGGCAACTCTTGCAGGACTCTTGGCAGCTCATGGTTACAACTACGAAATACCCAAGGAACCTACCAATGTGTCCTAGGCACTCCATATGTTTTAAAACTCCCACTAAGCTTTCATATACCAAGCTGAAGATCACAGGTAGACCAAATATACCCTAATTTTATAGCAGCCCTGTCCTGCTTCTCTGTCAACCAGGAGCCTGAAGACCTGGAACCTCAATGGGGGCTGTTGCTTCCTTTTAAATGGTCGGACTTGCACTGTACTAGATATAGTATCAGGACGCTTTGACTCTCGGGGGATGTGCTTTTACCCCAGGCCCATCAGATCTGGTTTCTTGTCTACCTCGTAATCACTGACAGTGATTATGCAGGCCCCACATTAGCTGAGTGTTTATAACTACAGCTTGCTGATGATGTAAATGCTTGGACTTCAGAGGCAGGCAGCCCTAGAATGCAGCCCCTTTTCGTGCCCCCTCAGCAATCTTGTGACTTAAGGTGGATGACTTAATGCCAGTGAACTCTGCATCAAAGGAGCAGACCCTCCCTGCCTGACTGGTGGCACATTCTCAAATAGTAAGACACAGCGGCCAGCTCAGCATCTGGGATAGTAGCGAAGGTTTAAGGCCGCACCTGTGTTGCCCAATAGAGTGTTCTGTGATGGTGGTGGCCGAAATGCTCTCTATTGTATTTTCTGTTTGTTCATGATGGCATTCGGGAAGAACCCACACACCTGAAACGCGAGTGTAATTGAATCGAGGGGATTTGATGCTAATTCATGGAAATGCAAATTCTAATTCCTGCAAGTAGCTAGCCATTCCGATTTGAAAAGCCCAGGATGCTGGCCCGATGTATTTCCAAAGTCAGACTTCTCATTTTTATTCCAAACCCACTTCTCTTGTAGTATTCTCCACCCCCAAGCCACAGGAATGCACGCCACATCTAAAGTAACCAGGGAACGCTTTGAAGTTATCTTTGCTTCTGTCTTTAAAACTGTCCACCTAATAAATAGCTCAATTCATTTTGCCTTCAGCGTATAACAACTGCAATTACATCTCCATGCTCCCACACGCCATCCTGGGTCAGACCCAGCTTGCACCTCTCCCTATCTCTGCTTGTAGCTTACATCTTTTTCTTCCTGGTTGCCATTTGGAAAAAAGGTCACAGTACAGATAGATGTTCATTAACTGGAACAGGCGTATGTCCCCATAAGCCCAGCACAAGTAAATTAGTATAAATGTATGTAAGCCCAGCATAAGTAAAAAACTGCTTTGGTGGCCCATAGAGATGTTTCACAGTGTGTTTGCTCTGAAGGCATGGGGACCTGAGTTTGAATCCCCAGCAGTAGGCAGAGAGCCAGACGAACACACCTGTCATCCCAGCACCAGAAGCAGAGCCTGATGAATGAATCTCTACTCGGAAGCAGGGGTTTTCTGGTTCAGTGGTCTAGAGCAGTAGTTCTCAACCTTCCTAATGCTGAGACTCTTCAATCCAGTTCCCGTGTTGTGGTGACTCCCAGCCATGAAATTATTTTGTTGCTACTTCGTAACTAACTTTGCTATTGTTATGAATCATAATATATGTATCTGACATGTAGGGTATCTTATATGAGATGGGCAATGGGATCCAGACCCACAGCCCTGATGTGGAGGTGTAGGTGAGCAGTGGATACAGGAAGATTCAGACTCAGTGAAAGACCTTGTGTCAAGGGAATAAGGCAAAAAGTGATATAATTGGAGATTCAGTGTCTTATTCTAGACTCTGCATAGGCGCATGTATGTGTATATACCACACACACACACACACACACACACACACACACACACACGTAGGGAGAACGCCAGCCCCTCTGGCTGGTAAGATGAGACCACATGGAAATACTTGGATTAATAGAAATGGGTTAATATTTAAGACAGAGCTAGCCGATAAGAAATTAGTACTTGGCCAACAGCATAATATCAAATACAGCGTCTGTGTGTATTATTTTGGGGCTGGCACAGATCTGGGTCCAGGGCAGGCAGAAAACCTTAGTCCCTACACACACACACATAAAAGGAAAGAAAAATGCACAGAATACACGTGAGCTACTGACCCCACAGAGAACACTTCAGGGTCCCACCCCACAGAGAATGGTGCAGCACCCTGACTGTATCCCTCATTTCTTTCTGGGTCACATGGCTGACCAAGAGATTGGGCTCACTGCCTGCCCTGCCTGGCATCATGAGAACAGGAAGAAAGGAAAAACTGTAAATGTGCTATATGGTTCCTCTACCTGGGGCTGAGGGGAAGATGATTACTCAGTTGAGAAGAAACGTCTGGTCAAATAAATGGAACCCAGCTTGTTGTTCTTCTTTTTAACTTCTAAAATTATTTATTTAATTTTTATGGATTCTTTGTGGATTTCAAATCCCCTTCATCTCCCCATCCCTTTATATTTGCCTCCTGCCCTTACGACCACCTCCCAAAATAAATTAAAAAAAAAAAAAGCCCCAAACCAAAACAAAGACCAAGCAAACAAAAACAAAACAAAACATGGTATCACACAGCATACTCTTTAGTCCATATATGTTTACTTTTAAATGTTCATTTCAATGAGTCACTGGTCTGGTTCCAGCCCCCGGCTTATGCTACACCCTCTACACTGGGCCCTCACTGGGACTCCTCGGGCTGGAGAGATGGCTCATCCTTTAAAGGCTAGGCTCACAACCCAAAACAGGAACCCATATTCTTTGTGAAGCAGAGTGCAGCTTAGATAGGGGCCATCACCAGAAAGATGGGGAGACATGATATTCCCTTCCTCTCCCCAAAGAGGAATGCACAAGGACTGATGGAACTGATGTCAGGTTTGGATTATACCCCCCCATTTTGAGCCTTGCTATTAACAGGATGATATCAAACTCCCAATCATCCTGCTTCCTTTTCTCAAGTGCTGAGGTCATGAGATGTGCACAGTTCGTGTGGTTTGGAGATCGAACCCAGAGCGCTGGTTAGTTACGGAGGTGTCGCTTCCTTATTTCCTTCTTCCTTCCTTCCTTCCTTCCTTCCTTCCTTCCTTCCTTCCTTCCTTCCTTCTTTTCTTCTCTTCTCTCTCTCTCTGTTTTATTATTAACATTTTAGTTAATAGGTTGCTCACTGAAACTATGGGTTTAATTATGATATTTTCCTTTTTCAAGACAGGGTTTCTCTGTGGCTTTGGAGCCTGTCCTGGAACTCACTCTTGTAGACCAGGCTGGTCTTGAACTCACAGATATCCAACTGCCTCTGCCTCTCGAACGCTGGGATTAAAGGCGAGCTCCACCACTGCCTGGCTTCATTATGATATTTCATGTGTGCATATCATTGCACTTTGTCCACATTCATCCCTATCTCGCCTTCCCTCTTCCTGGTCTCCTTCATTCTCCTTCTTTTTGCTTTTATGTCTGCATTTAGATTTCACGAAGGAGAGAAAACACACAGTATTTGTTTTCCCTTTAATGTACATTACTCTGCCTTGTTCCCTCCTCTCCCTTACCTTTGGACCCCTTTGTCCTCATTTAGTTCCCTGTTTTCTTTTGTGTCACACACACACACACACACACACACTCACACACACACAATTTCTAGTGACAGCTGCCTTTCTTCATTTGGCTTCTTTTGCTTAACTCACAGAATGCCCTCCTGTAGCACCCTTTGCCTCGCAGATAGAATTATGCCTGTGAACACTGACAGCATCCATCCAAAAGTGACAATGAGTGCCCAACGAGGCCTAGAATCACAACTGTGAGGCCCTGAGGGTGATCGTCAATGTCACTAGTATGTCACACTCACTCACAATTCTTATAGTTCATATATTGCTGACATGCTGTCTTGGGCCTTAACGCCATCAACTGTCTCCTGTGTGTTTTTACTAACACTGAATTTTTAAATCTGTCAAGTCAACAGTTTTCGATGTTTTAGAATCAGCGGAAGTCTATTGCATTGTCTCTTCACTCAGGAGAGCAGTTCCAGCTTTCTCCTGGATTTCCTTCCTTTGGTTTCTCTCCCGGGCTTATCTGTTGTCCCCTTGGAGTTGAGTGCTGCGCAGAGGCACTTGTGTGCTGTGGCTGAGAAGACCCGATGAGGAAGCCAAGCCAGCAAACTTCTGGTTTAGAGAGCTGAGTGACCTGTATTTTGCAAGGTTGTGAAAGGCAGAATGGTGTGATTCGCCACGCTGGTCACACCTCTGCTGGAAAATAACTGGAGTCTTATGACATCTGGTCTGTCAGGCTCTGTCACCGATCACGAGGGAGTATTTTCTTAACAATCCAGTCCCCCTCTTCCTCCCACGGTGCATGCTTTGAAAATTTCTGGAAAGACGATTGTGTCTTTGGAAAAGATCATTTATTTATTATTTTGTTTTCGAGCCTTCACCTTAACCACCCAGCCATGACTATAATATTATTATTATTATTTAAGTTCCAGCAGTGTATGTAACACAGAGAACAAGTCAAGGGGGTGGGACAGGTTCTTTCTCCCAGAGCTAATACTAGAGAGAGGAGGTGAAGCATGCACAGCGGGATGCAGACAGCTGGGGGACAAGCACACCCAAGCCACGAGATACCGAGGGAGTAGAGGAGAAGCCACAAGATGGGGTGGTTAGCGAAGGCTCTCAAAGGTCGTATTTGAGCCAGGCCTGAGTGAAGAGCACGGGCAGTCAGGCAAGTATCTGGGCCCAGTGTATTCTAGGTGAAGAGATAAACAGTCATGGGAGCCCCAGATGGGGACAGAGGGCCGCAGGCAACAAACCTCTTGGAAGAAAGCTAAGGAGGGACATGAGTGACCAAGGCTCTCAAGTAGGAAGGGGCGGTGCCTGTTCAAAATAAAAAAAGATACTCTGGTTTTACTTTCAGGGATGAGAACAAGAAACTGACCTTTGGAATACCTCTTCCTAGAAACTGTTGAAAGTAACAAGGCAGAATCGTTTTTAGAAACCTCCTCAATGTACTGGTGGTTTAGTAAAATTGTGAGCACTCATGTGACTCATCAGATCTGGGAAATAAAGCAGCAACCCCAACAGCCCAGGCTGTGGAGGTGGACATGGCTGGGACCCTGTGCACAGGAAGCAATTGGACAGACAGACAGACAGACAGTCAGGCACAAATCTGCTGGTGAGTGCTGCCTTCACCAGCAGAGCATTGAAAATGACAACCTTGCAGAAAGAGGGGATCGGTTACGTAACCATCCTGCATCCACACGAAACAATTCTAGCATGTGTTAAAAAGAAAAAATACTAACAGAAACAGAAAAGTCACCGTAGAAAGAATGAATTATAAAGTGGAAAAAAAATAGCTTGGCTACCAAATACAATATACACTGTTGGTCCATTTTGTATATTAATTCATGCATATATAGTGAAGACTATAGAACAACGCTGATATTGTTTATCTCTTGGGGATGGAGTGATGTTGAATTTCTTGCTTTTCTTATATACTTATAATAAGAAAAATGCAAATATTATAACACAAATAGCTTGATTCACATTTTAATAATACATTTATACTAAGAAACACGTGAGAAGAGCACAAAGACTGAGATAAATACCCCTTCTTGAGCTAATAGAATATTTATGTTGGTATTTTACACTGATGTTCTAAAAGAATTCTTTCCACATTAGTATGAAAGGCAGCCAGACGTTTCATACCAGGATTATCATGCCATGTCCTTGAAATGACTGCTTTTCCTTTATACCCTAGTGAGTACGTACAGACTTGAGTCACATCCTTCTCAATGAATCCCATTTAACTTATGTCAATTGTGTGCCTCCTCGGTTTCCTATTTATAATCATGTTCCAGATTCTGAGTTTGACTTAGATTGTTCCCTAGTTTGAAGAACATCCTCACATGCTGTGTTGCAATGAAATCATCCTAAGACAAATAAAAACATTCACTTTTCAGTTAGACTCCTTAAAATGCTTATTCAGTTTAACTTGCAACACACGCCACAGGCAGCAGACAAGGATGGCCTGCCTCATGACCAAGAATGTGTTGGTCACCTGATTAGGGAAGCTTCTATACCACACAGTGTGTTTTCCCCAGCAGGTGGTTTAGTCACCTTAACAGAGGACCACATCTTTCCCTTCTGATTTAAATATCAAAAGCAGGGATCACTCGTTCTCAAGTCAATCCTTTAGACAAGCTCAAGAGCTGATATCTGATTTATAGTGGGCAACTGCTTGCTTTGTTGTTTATTGGCTTTTATGTAAAACCAGAGTGTGGGTACATGTGTGTCGGTCTCTGATGCCTTGGCACTTGCTTTTTTATTTTCCCTTTCTTTCTCTCTCTTTTTTCCTTCCTTCCTTCCTCCCTCCCTCCCTCCCTCCCCCCCCCCTCCTTTCTTATTTTTATGTTACTTAGTTTCTTGACTTTCTAAAAACTGGACTATTGCTGGAAGAAATATTAGGAAGGAAACTCCGGAGATGGATTTCAGAGCTTCAAACTAGTAGCAGTGAAAATGGCACTCACACGGAAGCTGGGGAAAGTTACACCGAAGAACAAAGACTTCTTTTATGACACCCAGCTGGTTTGCCCACAGTTCCAGTGACTTACACGGCCAAATACAGAAATGAAGCCTGCTGACTCAGTCTATTGCACTAAACACCAAACTCAGCCCCTCCTTCAGTTACGCAGGGCAGAAACACAGGACCCTCCCTTTCTGGAGCAGGCAGCCTGCTGGAAAATGGCCAGTTCTGGAGGCTTCCCTGTGTAAGGTGCCATTTTACCACATGAGTGCCACACCCAGACACCTTGGAGAGATTACCATGATGGAAATGAGGTCATCTCCAAGCTTTATATTATGTGAAAACAATTCCCAGTGCTAACAAAAGGCTCTTATGGGAAACTTAATGCTTTATTATTGGTTTCAGAATGCCATCACTGCTGGGTGGTGGTGGTGGTGCATACCTTTAATCCCAGCACTCTGGAGGGAGGCAGAGGCAGGCGGATCTTTGTGAGTTCGAAGCCAGCCTGGTCGACAGAACGAGTACCAGGATAGGTTCCAAAGCTACACAGAGAAACCCTGTCTCAAAAAACCAAACCAAATCAAACAAAAACAAAAACAGAATCTCCTCACTTATTTTCCACCAGCCTTCATATCTAAGAATGAGCCTGTAGAAAACTGAAGAGATGTATTAACCCACTGTGATTTATTAACTTACTGTGCTAACAGTAAGTTAGCACAGATCTGAGCATTTAAATATTTCTCCCATTTGCTATAAGATATGTGTATCATCTCACGCAGGCCTAATGTTGTCCACCCTGAAATGCCTTTCTTACAATAATGAATTGTACAAAATGATGGGTTTTATAATGGTGGTGTCATACCTGTTTATATCATACTGGGATTAGAAGTCTTCTCACCCTGTCTCATTCTAGTCTCTCTACTCACCCTTTTAAGTTTATCCCCCCTACACACCTCCAAAATCAGATCCCACATGTGATGGAAGACGTGTAGTATTTATCTTCCTGAGTTCAGCATATCTCACTCAGCATGATGATCCCCAGCTTCAGTTGTTTATATACACTTCTTCTACTCATTTGTCTCAATGAGCACCTGGGTCACTGTGGCGAGTATCCTCGTGATGAACACAGCCATGCAAATGTCTCCGTGGTTTTATGGACTGGGATTCTTTCATGCAGATATCAGAAAAGTCAGTTCACGTTGTTTGGACCCATGCACAAGGACCCAGCCTCACCGCGACTGAAGCATGTAACAGGGGGAGAGAGAGAGAGAGAGAGAGAGAGAGAGAGAGAGAGAGACAGAGAGACAGAGAGAGAGAGAGAGAGAGAGAGAGAGAGAGAGAGAAGGAGAGGGAGAGAGAACAGTAAAACCTAAGCCAAAGATCTACTCCTGCTGACCCCCTTCTGCCATCTAATTTTGAACTTCCTAAATTTTCAGGACTTCCCAAGATATTTCTAGCTGCTGGGGCAAAGTTCTCAAACACAGGAGCATTTAAAGGCAGTTACACTATAACTTTCTGCTTCCCCCCCCCAACTTTTAAAAGATATTTTGTTTGAGAATTTCAGACATTCATGTGATGTGTTTTGATAAGATCCACACTCCATCCAGCCCCTCCCCTCTGATTTCTCCCCACCCCTACCACTTTTTTTATTTTCTTTCAGTTTCACGTGTTTTCTTTCTCTCTTTCAAAATTCCACCGAGTCTGCCGAGTATTGTGTAAGTGCATGGGTGAAATACCATCTACTAAAGAAAGGATAGCCTTTTAGGGGCCACATCTGTGATGAAGACTTACTCCTGGACACCAGCAGGCACCTTGCCAATAGTCTCTCAGCTCCTGGTGGGACTGATCTCACATAGTACCTGTGTCTGCAGTCCCAGCTGCTGTGATGTCATACATGCAACATCTTCCTCACATTCAGCAAATAGTGTGTGGATGCAAATGGCCACTGCTTCTGTCTTCTGTCCCTTACCACCTTTCTGTGCCTTTTTTCGGTAGTGATTTCCAAGCCTTAGAGGGAGCGGTTGTGTGATATAGATGTTCCATTTAGAGCTGGGCATTCCACAGTCTCTTATTCTCTATGTGTTGCTAACTACAGTCTCTGTATTAATAGCCAGGTACTTCAAAAGAGACTTCTCTCCAATGAGGTTTCAGAAACGCACTAATACATGGGTACAAAGATTAGAACTCAGGAAGCAGTTTGATACTATGTTTACTTAGCAGAATAATAGTATCAGGTTCTCCATAGGGTCTATGATCTAACCAGTGTCAGACTTCCAACCCAATTAACAGCGACAGCATGAGTTCCTTCTCAGGGAGCAGACTTTAAATCCAGTTAAATAGAGTTTGTGTGCTCCAATAACATTTGTGAAATTATTGCACAATACATGCCTATCTTGCTCTGCCACTCATTATTGTAGCTCACAGGGTTCACAGATGATAAGACTATTGCATAGATAGCAGCATGCATAGATTATGGGAGAGGTATTTGTTCTTCTAGTATATAGTAGTTCCATTTACATTTAACTCTCTCTCTTCCTCTCTCTCTCTCTCTCTCTCTCTCTCTCTCTCTCTAACACACACACACACACACACACACACACACACAACACACACGTCTGTAGTGTCAGTTATCCCTCTCTAGACCCTTCTATGCTGGTCTCCCATCTCCCACCCCAGTTAGCCCTTTTGCTACATTATTATTCTCTCCCCTCTTCATACTATATCCTGTTTTCTATCTTCCTTCTCTCCCAGGCTTCTGCTATGTGTACTCCAATTTAAACATACACATATCTGAAGGTTCAAATATATTGTCCACATACTAAAGAGTATATGTGTTTGTCTTCCTGGGTCAGGGGAATGGGATAAGAACATATATCCATGTAAGCTTGTTCACTTACATGGCAAATCACTTTTAAGGACACAGTTACGCAAGTCTGAGATATGAGCACTGCTCCCATGATAATAAAATAACATGTAAAAGCATAACATCAGAAACAACAAGCAAGAGGAACCAGGGCCAACCCTAATAGGCTAGCACAAAGCGTTCTGATACGTGGGCTGACTTAGGAGTTTCTAGTACACAGTTTTTAGTAAGATGTCAGGGAGTTGCTGGCTCCTACCACAGGCTTCCCCAGCACACTCTGGGTGTAATGATATCAACCAACCCTCTCACACATTCACAGAACTCATGTTTGCTATTGTATCAATAGAGGGTTTAACCTGCTCGCTTTAAGTATTTGCTGAGTAGATTTAGAAGACACAAAGGTAGCAATGTGTTTTGGATATTTTCTGTTCCAAAGAAGACTTAGAATACTGTTCATACAGTGGCACCAAAAAAAAAAAAAAAAACAACCAAAAAACAAAAACAAAAACAAAAAAAACGAGGCATATACAAATTGGCCTCTCCTTGCAAACAGAGAGGCCCAGTAGTCTGTGGAACTAGGCATATAGTTAGGCCTCTGAGCCTCTGAGATTCCCTACATCACAGCCCTCCCACACCCAGTCTGCCAAAGAGCCAGACAAAGCCAGAGTGTAGAGGCTCTGGTTCCTCTTCACTTCCGGCTGGAATAACTGTGACAAAATCAGCTCTGCCTATTACCTGCAGGCCCAGCAGAAGTCAGCTCTCTGCAGAACCCTGCCTCTTTAATTGTTTTCGTTCGTCTCCCCTGCTTGTCCTCATCCCATCCCATCCCTATCTCTCCTGAGTGCTCCACGTAGTAAGTCACTGACACAAAAATTCTTGTGCCAGAGTTTGTTCCTGAACCCTTGGAAACTCTTGATTCACAGAAGCCTTTAGAGAGATAAGGAAGCATTGCTGTTTAACCACAGAGTGGGGTGAGTGTCACGATGCAGCAGCAGGTAGGCAGAAGTAAGTGCCGGGAAGGCACAGTGAGTGCATTCAGCAAGGTCTCTCTCTCCAGCCTGTCCTAAAGGTTCCCCGCCTCAACCTACCCAGGTCATGTCAGTGCGTCCCACATAGGGCCCCCTGCCCCTGCCCCTGCCTCTGCCCCCAGACTCCAGAGTATCAGGATGCAGGTAGCAAAGGGTACCTGACTTTGAAGGGTCTGGTCCTGCTGTAAACTACTGACTCCAAGTTTCTGGCTGGTAGACTATGGGAAGGAAAGTTCTTAGCTTGTGGGTAAAGCTGGGCCAGGGCTATAGTCTTTTCGGTATACCGAACAAGCACCACAGATCAGCCTGGTGGTTAACTAGGAATGCTATACAAACTCAAGAAACAGAGGTAGAATGGAAAGCATTTGGTCTATTTCTCCAATGGTCTCCTTGTTCCTTAGGACAGGGTATGTCCTTATGGCTCTGGGCCCCTCCGCTTTCGTGTAGTTTTGGCTGCTACTAGCTGTTGACCACCTTTGTGCAAGCTGTTTCTCTTTCAGACTGGATCAGTTTTGTGTGGCTCAGTGTGGCCCTGATTGAACTAACAGAAGCCGGACTGCCTCTGCCTCCTGAGTCCTGGGACTGCAGACATGTGCCACCACTGCCTGCCCTCTATGGCATGTGGCTAGCTTTGCATTCTGAACCGGCAGGCAAGCGTTATTAAACCATAAATAATGTATCACAGCCAAGCAGCACTTCTGAGACACCATGTTCTGCTCTTCCTCTTACCAGGCTGCCTGGCGCCGCCTGTCAGCATGAAACTGAATGCCAGCCTGCAGACAGGAACACCTCCTGGGAGACGTTATACTTTCTCCCCCAGGATCTGGCCAGGCTTCCATTCTCTCTCCCTGGCTTTCTGTCTTTTCTGCTTCAGAACCTGACTTTTCTCATCAGCCAGGGCCACAAGCAGAAGAAACAGAGAGAACAATATAGAGGTTTGTAATTCAGACCAAAGGGGGTGGGGGATACAAGGATGCCAGCTAATCATAAATTTCAGACGAACTAGAATTGTAGCCTGAGTTTGTCAAACCCAGTATTTGAGACGTAGTTACGTTTACACTTACTCATTGGTTCGCTGAATTTCCACGTGACTCCATGCCCTGCCTTGTCCCCCCTAATAGCCTCACTTAGAAAACTGACTCAGTGTGTCTAAATCTGTTGTTGACACTAAAGTGAACTAACCAGTTTGCATCTGTGAGTAACTTCAGTGTGAACACCAAAGGTTGTATGGTGAAGGACTGAGCCTCCCCAGGGTCCTTTCTCTTTATAGCAGCTGTCCTTACTTGTTCTCTAGTATCAGCTTCACACACACAGGTATGCCAGCATGCTGTCCCTTTAAAGCCACCCTCGGACACATGGTGCTGCTTTGCTCTTTTTAAAGGATTCCACACTTCCTGACTGCTCAGTCAGCAGTCAATTGTTTGCTCTTTCTGATAACCAAGTTCTAGGCCACACCCCTCAAGTTTAGGAAGAGAATCTGGAGTCTAGGTATGATTTCAGACTTCCTGGGAGATGGTACTGCTTGATGGTGCTGACGTGGGTTGCTGGGAGGAAGGCAGTGTGAGAGCTCAGTAGATGCTATCAGTTGTGAGCAATTTCCTCCAGGTCTGACATGACTGTGGGCCGTCATGGATCAGACAAGGCTGTGGTGACTATGACACCTGGGTCTAATAATAGCCTTGGCAATGAGATAAGAGCAGAATTTTTGGCTTTTGTAATTTGCTGGGTTTGGGGCTTAGCAGTGCTACACTTGGGTTAGAATCATCTTTGCTCCTCTAGGTTACCACCCACCCTTTAAGCAAGCCCTCAAACTCAAGGGCTCACCAAGCGGGACTGGAATGGAATCAGTTTTTTTTCCTGTCATTAGTTCCCTTTCTGGGGTGAGTAGGTATTTGTTTACACATCCCCAGGAAAAGCATACAATCCTGTCTGACTTTTAAAATGGTTCTGCCTCCTTTACAAATACATGGGAATTCCTTGAGTGGATATGAACCGTTTGAACCTAATCATTTACAAGAAGTCTTCTCCTTCCCAGGAGACTAATGACATTTTACTGTGAAAAACACAGGCGTGGGAACATGCTACTTAATGTCATCCAGGATTGGTGTGCTTTCTGTAAGCAAGCTTGCTGCTAAAATTAATTCACAAAGAGAAATAGCGTGTTCTGAAGGGGCCAGTACTCGGAAAGACAGTAAACAGAATGCCTTTTTCTGCTGCAGTCAACTTCAGGGGAAGAAGAATGGGCAGGTGAGTTCCCAGAAGTTTGTTTGGCCAGTAGGTAGCTGAAGAGGTGATTGGATACACATGATACCACTCTGCTCAGAGTGGTGATGTGTGGTGGCTTAGATGGCAGTGCCTTTGTGAAATGGGGTGTGGAAGGACAGTAACAAGGGACATAAGAAGAATTAATCAAAGGCAGAAACTGACAAAGAGTGAGTTTCATGAAATACATTGCCAGAAATAAAATAATGGGAATATTCTCAGAAAGAGGATTGTGCTACTTGGGGGGCTATTGGGGGTGGTGTGGAAACATCATTTTATAGCACTTGAAGGGAGTCTTGGTCTTAGCATTGTTGGCCTCCCAAGTGTGGCCTATACATCCTTGGACAGGCAGACAATTTTGATTTTGCCGAAAAGTAAATTGTACAGGGAAGTTTCTTTTGTTGAAGTCAGATGTTTGCTAAAAGCTCAATGGACTGTTGAGTGTGAGGCTATAGATGGCCCCGGGGAGACATCCTAAGCCAGGCTGCTGCAAATGATTAAAAATGCTGGTTTGTGGGGCTTGGGGCAGGGGATTTTTGTTGTTATATTTCCCCATGACAGAACTGCAAGGTAAATTATTAACAAGGATGAGGACTTTTTCTTTTGGAGCTAGGTAGGGACCTGAGGAGGGTAGTGGCACTGGTGATCTTCCAAGGGCTATAGAACCATAAGGTATTTCTATGCCTTGAGAGACATTTTGGAGAGGGGAGATAGTGGCTATTGCAAGAGGTTGAAGCTTAGAATGTGACAACATTTGAAAGGTTTTTAGTGGTGGGAGAACGGGGTTTATTTTGATGGTAATGGGTGCTAACCTTATAGACAATATGACCTTCAGTTTGAAGGTCTATAATGGCAATGCAAATTGTACTGGAAGATTAAGAAAATAATGGCCGAAAACAAAGCAGTTTAAAACTTAAACAAGAAAGGGCTATGGAAGCCAAGAGAGTATAATTCATCCAGAGAGAGTCAGCCCAGCCAGAAAGTCTGTTTAATTTCACAAAATAAATTTGCTTAGCCATTTAAGAGGCAGGGCTGGAAACAGAGAAGAGTAAGAAATTCCACTTGAGAGATAAGAGGGGTGAACCCTTCTAGACTGTTCAAACAATGATTAGAAACATTGGCAAAGAGGGGGAAGAACAGAGCAGCAGGCCTGCCAGGAAGGGAAGCTTCTACCCATCAGGGAAGACAGAGGAAGGAGAGAGCCTATTGCACCATGAGGCTCTCCTTGGACACATGAGATGCAGAGCAGCAGCAGCTTTCCCACTTCATAGCTTGCCCATTTTCGGGAAGAGCACTGTTGAGAACCCAACCTCCAAGGTCTCCAAGGCCTCTCTGATTCACAGGATAAGGGGCCTACTACTGGAGTTATGAGGCTCTTTTGGGGGGCTTGTCATCCTCAGAGTCCTAGATAACCTTGGAGGTCAATGACTAAAATAATGGCTGTCCTTTTGCCCTTTTTGTCCTTTAGGTCCCCAAATTTTGATTGATGAGCAGCCAGAAGAGTAGCGTCATCATCAGTCTTGAAAAGAAAGCCATGAATTTGTGTTCTAACTTTTTGTATGACCTTGGGACTGTGCAGTATAGTGTTTATGATTTATTAAAGCTTGCCTGAGGATTCAGAAAGCCAAGTCAGCCACAAGCCATAGAAACCAGGCATACACCTTTGATGGGAGATGTTATTCTGTATATATGTTTCTCATACTGGTTAATAAAGCTCTGTGGCCAATGAGATAGCAAGATAGGCAGGTCTAGGAGACAAGGAGGAAAGAGGAAGTGGGAAGGAGGAGTCGAGATGTAGCCCAGGGAAGAAGCAGGATGCCTGCCATGGCTCCCTGATAAGACGACCACGTGGAAATACTTAGATAAGTAGAAATGGGTTAATAATTAAGGCAGAGCTAGCCCATAAACAATAATGGTAATTGGCCAACAGTCTCTGGGTGTTATTTGGGGCTGGCGAGGCTGTGCGCCCAGACTGGCGGGCTGGAGGAAACATACACGCTACACACCTTTAATCCCAGCAGCCAGAAGCTAGGAGGTGATGGTCAACACGTTTAATCCTAGGACTCTCAGGATTAAGAGGTAGATGGATCTCTGTGGGTTCAAGGCCACCCAGATCTACACGAAAGTGAATCAGTCTAAAAGAGAATTTTAGCTCACACCTTTAATCCCAACATCAAGGAAGTACATAAGACAGAAAGCAAGGTCTCAGTAGGGCATTCATTCTCCAGCCACACTGATGATAGGAGCATTCATTCTCCAGCTACCCGGAGGAGAGGCAGAAGTCTGAGACCTGATGAAGAGCTCATTCATGGATCAGACCTTTTAGCCTGAGCTGGAGATGAGGGCTTAGTTTCTGGCTGCTTTGCTTCTCAGATCTTCATTAGCTTTGTAGTTTGAATCCCAACATCAATCTTGGGATATTTTATTAGTTCATGTTACAGGACAGAGCTTAGATAAAAAATAAATAGGTTCTTAAACAAGGCTCAGTTATTCAAGTAAATAAAAGCCTGGGAAATGAAGCAAAAATAGCAAGAAATTCTTTTGCTACACAGAAAATTGCTTGTAGGTGTTGTATGTATACATGTGCATGTGTGCATGTGTGTTGTATGTATGTGTGCATGTGTGTGTTGTATGTATATGTGTGAGCGTGCATGTGCACGTGTATGTGTGTGGGGTGTGTGTGGGGGGGTATAGGTTTGTGCAGCTACATGTTCAGAGGCCAGAGGACCTTAGATGCCCTTCACCGTAATTCTCTGCCTCATCCTCCTGGGACAGCGTTTCTCACCTACACTGAAGCTCAATGTTTCCTCTAGGCTACATGGCCAGTGAGCTCCCAGCACTCTGTGCCCTCACCCTGCAATAGTAACGTTATAGGCACACAAGGCTATGCCCAGCCTTTAAGTCAGGGCTGGGAATTCTCAGTCAGGTCCTTGCCCTTGAATGACAAGTCATCTCAAGCTTAGCTCACCCTGCTTGTCTTGTTTCAAAACACTTTTTTTTAAATTTAAATAAAATTTACCAAGAATAGATTAATTGCTCAGGAGATTTTTATTGTCTTAAACACAGGACTATATTTTGATTTCATTTTAGTATTTTGAACTTTTGCCTTAGAAATTTCAGTAACATCTAATTACCATACACACACTATCATTTAGTTTCACCTTTTGTAAATCTCCTGTGCCTTACTTGGATATTTTGTGATGTGCTTAAGCTTTCTGGTCTGGTTTTATCCTATTTTTTTCCTTTTCCTTTTCTTTTTCTTTTTCTCTTTCTCTCTCTCTCTCTCTCTCTCTCTCTCTCTCTCTCTCTCTCTCTCTCTCTCTCTCTCTCTCTTTTTAGAGAATGTTGCTCTATGTAGCCTTGGCTTGCCTAGAACCTGTCATATAGACCAGACCAGGCTTGTTTTGAGCTCATAGAGAGCCACTTGCTTCTGTCTCCTATGTGCTGGGATCACCAGACCTGCCCTTAACATTTTTTTTTTTGGAAAAAAATCTAGTCATTTTACCTTAGGATGAAATCTTATTTTATCATATAGAGTTCTTTCTTATCTAAAAAATTATACTTTTGTTGTTTTTCATTTTTTTCTCTCAAGAATAAAAAAAATGTCTCCTTTTTAAACAAAGTGGAATCTACATTGTACTATGTAATGTAGGGACTAATGCAACAAAGTAAGGTTAGCCAAATATATCTTGTTGATGTTTGAGGAGTTTTGTGCACTTTATTGACAATAATAAATATTTCTAGAAAGCTCTCTTATTTTCTCCCTTTGTCTCATTGAGTGGGAGAGTTATAGAACATGACATTTCAGTGAGAGCTGACCAAGAGAACAAAAACTCTAAACTAAACATTGAACTTGTGAAATTATCTTTCTAAGAAAAGGCAAGATAACATGGGCAAAAATCTTCATGTTAACCTTGTAATTATAATTTCAGATACAAAAGGCATCTATTCCCCCGAATAACAGTGGAGATAGCAAATGATTTTCCTGGGGGAGGCTGGGAACTTGCTATTGAAGGCAGTGGTGGCAGGCCAGATCCAGAAACAGTCTCTCTTTGTAATAGTGTTTTATTTTTATCAGAATTCTAGCTAGGAGTAACTTGTGGCCTATGAACCTGTGGATCTCCACACTTTAGGACTGTTTCCTTGGTTTTGTTGTCCCTGGTCCTGGGAACCAGTCCTGTCACAGGATTTGAAGGTCCTTGGATGTTGCCCTCTAAACTCTTAACATCTGTCTGTTTCTTCTCCCCTTTGAGGAATCATTCTTTTTAGTGAGAAGGAAGGAACAGCTGGCAAGGCAAGGCTAGGTTTTTAAGGGTTGTTCTTCACCATTCCCACGGGGGAAAAGAGAGTTAGTTTTCCTAGGAACTAGGAAGCTACTCTTTAAAAAAAAATGTACATTCATTTATCGTGTGTGTGTGTGTGTGTGTGTGTGTGTGTGTGTGTGAGAGAGAGAGAGAGAGAGAGAGAGAGAGACAGAGACAGAGACAGAGACAGAGACAGAGAGAGACTGCACACATTCTTCATAGTGCACATGCAGAGATCAGAGGATGGATTAGATTATCAGGGTTTGTTTTCTCCTTCTGACTTGTGGGTCCTGGGGAACAAACTCAGAGTAATCAGCCTGGACAGCAAGCTCCTATACTGCTGAGCTGTTTGCCTCCTAAAAAGCTGCTTTTGACACAGATCAACATGACTTGGTCCTGCTGGCCATCTGTGTGGAAAGCAGAAGCCATGTAAGGAAGTCAACAGAAAGAAGTTTGTTTCACTAGGACAACAAGATCCCCTCCCCCATGACCAATCTGCAAATAAGCTGTGGATTATGAATCTTCACATAGGGTGGTCCCATCTGGGCAGGCAGCAGTTGGTCCCATCTGGCTTCACCATTGTAGCTGGAGTCCCAGTACTATCCTTGGGCACTCAGGAAGATTTACTAGAGAGGGTGAGAGTTAACAGGCCAATACGTTAGGTATTTAGGTAAGCCTGAGAGTTTGGGGTCCTGGGTTTGGGCTCTCCCCCTCATAAAAGGCTTATGGTTTGCCTATTTAGCTTCAAACACACATAAAACTCAAACATTTTAAGAAGTTTTTCCAAGATGGCTGAACATTGGAAAGTCCTTGAATCCTACTATGAGTAACATGGAGACGTTCTATGGGAACAGAAACAGGACAAGGGTAATGGGCAGTGGCAGAGGAAGGGTGGGTACAAAGGCAAGAACAGCCACACCAGGCAGATGAAAACGGGTCCCATGGCAGATAAACTTTAGGCAATGTTTACTAGGCTAGACATGTTCCCTGCCCAAAATTTACAGTGCAATAGACTGGCATAGAAACATATACGAAAGCCGGGCATTGGTGGTGCACGCCTTTAATCCCAGCACTTGGGAGGCAGAGGTAGGCAGATCTCTGTGAGTTCGAGGCTAGCCTGGTCTACAGAGTGAGTGCCAGGCTCCAAAATAATACAGAGAAACCGTGTCTCGGAAAAAAAGGGAAAGAAACATATATGAACACTTGTGACTGTAATTCATGCTACCATCTATATTACATGTCTATCATGCATGACTTAGAGTTTTGCAACAGCTGTAATTATCTGCTAGTCACATGTCTGGACTAGTCCCTCAAGTAGTCCTCAACAATGGCAGGCCAAGGCTAAGAATTTAGATAAAAAGGGAATAGTGTACGTCTTCTGTTGCCATGTAGCCTGTGTTCCCCACTTCTCATGGGCATCCTTACTGCTTAAACAAAGAGAGAAATAGCTTTGAAGCACCAGATGAGTATGCAGCATTTTAAACTGAGTTTCTTGGTAACCTGGGCAGTTTAGCCCCCTGAGATTTGTCCTTGTATTTTCAATCGTCTTGTTTCCAGATGCCCATTGGTATGGAGCAGCAGCTTCTTCTGAATTGTGTGCAGGGCATAGGTGCTCTCACTTTTAGTCTATAAGCTTAAATAAACAACAGAAACCGAACACTCCACCCCTTGAGTTCAAGAAGAGTCTTTGAGCAGAGTTTATGCTTGCACTTCCCTGAGAAGTGCATTGTAAATACTCAGGCTCAGGCCATCTACTCACAGTGCTTGAGTCAAAGTGAGGGAGTCTCCTGGATTGGAGGGAGAGCCAGAACAGAAAAAAAAAGGGGGGGGGGACGGGAGCATTTCTGATGGGAGATGTTATTCTGTAAATATGTTTCTCATACTGGTTAATGAATAAAGCACTGTGGCCAGTGGGAAAGCAAGATAGGCGGAGCTAGGAGACAAGGAGGAGAGAAGAAGTAGTTAGGGGGAGTCAAGATGTAGAGCCTGGAGAGAGCAGATGCGGGCCGCCGCTCGCTCTCTGGTAAGATGAACCATGTGGAAATACTTAGAATAGTAGAAATGGGTTAATCATTAAGACATAGCTAGCCCATAAGCAATGATAGAACTGGCCAACAGCCTTATATCAAATACAGAGACTCAGCGTGTTATTTGGGGCTGGTGTGGCTGTGGGACCAGACCAGCAGCAGGCAGGCTGGCGGAAAACATACTCGCTACAATTGGCACCCAACGTGGCTAATAAGAACTTTCATTTAAAACTAAAAAAAAAAAAAAAAGAAATGTTTTAAAAACAAAGGAACAGAGACTAGGAAGACATCTGGGTAGCAGCATTTTTCTCGGTTGGATTTGTTTTGCTTGTAGACAGAGATATGCATGGCTCCTTTAAGGGAGGTTTCCAAAATTTGCATAAGCGGCAAAAAAACACATTGCTTTTAAAGAGCTCTGCTAACAATTCACTGGTGTGTACAGAGCTTCAATGATGGTTTACATTGTGTTTAAAAATATACATAGGCTTGGGAGAGAAAGAGAAAAGAAATAAAATGATTTTAAAAAGACATATTGTGGCTGGGTCCTAGAGGCAGAGACAAACGGATCTCTATGATTTCAAAGTAAACCTGGTATGCAGAAGGAATTCCAGGACAGATAAAAGTTACACAGAGAAACCCTGTCTCCAAATATATAAAAATAGAAGTAAAAGAAATAGAATAATAAAAAAGCCACGTAAAGATGGAAAGCACAAAGAAACTTTGGATACTATACGTGATTCTGTTGCCTTTAAAATGTTTGATTGCTGAGAATATAACAACTATTAAAACAAATGCTGCTGGGTTAATTCAATTTATATATTTTAAAAATGCTTTGACTCCAAAATTTAAGTTCAAGGACAAGTTACTGGAGAAAAGGATTTTTATTTTTGTTTCCACAGAAAATGAAAAGCTGTGGATCCTTTCCAGACTAATGTGGTTTGATCAAGCAAGACCCTCTGAAGCAGCAACAATGGGAAAATGCAGCCTTGCAGACCACTACAGCCAAGATTTCTGTGTCTTCTTAGGATCCCCATGACAACGCCCCCTACCAGCAGAAAGTAGTTTGGAAAGAACGATGCCCAAATTCCCAAATACTGTTTATAAATGTCTGTTTTCATTTAAATGGGCTTGGTTTTAAATGGTTAATTACCACAACCAATCTTTTTAAAGGTAAAAAGGGAACTATGGTAGAGATATGAATGCTTTGTTTTGGAATGGATTTTCATTTATTGATACAAATTTAAGGTCAAGTTTGTGATATGCATATTTCTCCTCTTGTTTAGGTATTATGTTGATATAGCTCATTGAAAATGTAATATATAATTTAGTACAGATTATAGAGTGTTACCTATGATAGTTAAAACTTAGAGGTAAGTTAGTTAGGATGTCTAGATATACAGAGATGTATTTGAGATGAATAGGCATTCTTCAAACCTTTCAAAGACCTACAGAATATGCCATTTAGAATGGTTTAGGGTTTTTCTTGACAGTGAGGCATAACTGCTTCTGGTAACACCACCTGCATCAGAAAGGAAGATGGACATTGAAAAAACTTGTCACGAAGTTTGCTTTCAACATGACAAGACTAGCCATATGGGCAAGATACTGCTCTTGTCTAGACTGTTTGACTTTATTCTGTATAAACTGGACATGCAAGACCCACAGGAAAATGACTGCTGATTCAAGATTGACATTGCTACAGTATTCCTGCTTCATGTAAGAGGCTGCCAGACAGCCAGACAATCTACAAGACACAGAGAAAAGTGACTGGCAAACTGTCAATACAGATGTACAGTTTAAAATTTCCTGCTCTGCTGGAGTCTGCCAGACACACTATGGCCTATGGGCTGAAGATGGAAGATTACAGAAGAACTTAGGGTGACTGACCAGGCAGTGAGTTGTCTCTGTCATTTCTAGAGTCTATATATTATCCTTCTATGGTCTTTGAAGAAGTTGAAGATAGTTACGATTATAGTTTTCCTTAGTTAGGATTAAAGATAAGTTGCATATAGGACTTTAGATTCAGAAAGATAGGATAGATATTTTTTTTAAGTCTTACAAAATGTTAATGGACTAAATATTGTTAACTGTGATTCTTATTTGATAACTGTTGTGTGATATATTTTGCTATGTTAAGGTTAAACCCCTTCTTTTTATTTTAGACAGAAAAGAGGAGATGATGGGAGATGTTATTCTGTAAATATGTTACTCATAGTGGTTAATGAGTAAAGCACTGTTGGGCCAATGGGAAAGAAAGATAGGCGGGGCTAGGAGACAAGGAGGAAAGAGGAAGTAGTTATGAGGAGTCAGCATGTAGAGCGTAGAGAGCATAGAGAAAGCAAGATGCCGGCCCGCCACTCTCCAGTAAGATGAGCCACGTGGAAATACTTAGAATAGTAGAAATTGCTCGTAACACATTTCTTTTAAAAACAACAGCAGTGACATTCACTTTTTCTTCCAGGCAAGCCCCTTACAGGAGCTTACAGCTCCTGTTTCTGATTGCTTGCTTTTCCTAGGTTACCTGTTCTTTAATGGTTCCTCACCAGGTAAATGCAAAAATGAAATTAAAGGGCAACAATAGAGAAGTTTTCCTTTATTCTTAAATTTCTTCGCTGCCTTGTCTTCGTTATTCCACCACTGCCTTTCCAATTTCATTGGTCACCAAATCAAACAGACCCAAACCCGGAGTGGAGGAATTAGAAAAAAAAAATCTGTTAGGTCTCAAACTCAGGACAAATGGCTAACTGGGGTGCCTACTTAATATTTACTAGCAGACCCCCATGGCTAGTCTCCCTCAGTCCCTGATCATTGATGCCTGTTACAGAGTCATTCTTGCTGGCATACCCACCCCAACCCCTAAATTCTCCAGCCCAGAGTCTGGGCTGGGCTTCCCTTCCCCCAGGCTCTGAACCTTATATAATCCCACCTTCCTAATACAGTCCCCCCAACCATAAAATCATTTTTGTTACTTCATAGCTGTAATTTTGCTACTATCATGGATTGTAGTGAAAATACAGGATGTGTAGGATATCTGATGTTCAGCACCTGTGAAAGGATTAATTAACTCCAAGGGGGTCATGGCCCACAGGTTGAGAAGCACTGCTAGCCTTTTTTTTTTTTTTTTTTTTTTTGCTGCCAGTGTCTTCGTGTTCTTTATCTCTAGGGCTCTGGGCTCTCAGGTACTCTTTGCTACCAATCTCATTATTTCTATTATTTTCAGCTTGCTTTAAAATTCTGTTTGACCATGTGTATTCTTCTAAAATTTTAGGTAACTTTCTGACTCTCACCATTTTCTAAGAGATGAGGTATTGTGTTGCTTTTATTTAAAAGGGCCTACAAGAGTGCATGTGTGTAAGCTTACACGCCCATCTTTATCGTACAGAGCTTTGCCTTTAAAATGAAGTCACTCAAGCCACAGGTCATTTCAGTGCGTCCCTGTTCTAACAATCCCTGTCTAAAGCACCCTTGGTGTGGAGGTCAGGCTGCACCCTGCTCTAACTTGTACCGTACAACTTAAAAGCTTTTCTTTTTCTAGCTGTGTTTTGCCTTGAGAGAGTACATGTTGCAAACAGCATTTGACAGGGTTTTGGCTGCAAATTCGGAGGCAGGGTATCTATGT
This sequence comes from Cricetiscus sungorus, assembly GCA_030556225.1. NCBI lineage: Eukaryota > Metazoa > Chordata > Mammalia > Rodentia > Cricetidae > Cricetiscus > Cricetiscus sungorus. Next base: position 39,799,633 of record JANBXA010000491.1, on the reverse strand, counting down.
ACCTTGCTGTGTATGTAAATGGTGCTATTTGTTAGCCACAGCCCACATGGCACAGACAGACACTCAACTTATTCTTATTCTTAGAAGCAAAAGGAGTACTACCTTGTGAACTTAAAAATTCACATTTATAATATATTTCATTTACACATGATTTATAAATATGTGTAATTCTGGAGCATATGAGGGTATTAACAAAAATCAGGCTTGAGAGCACACTGAGCACTGTAGACCAAGGGAAGCGTATGGCACTTTCACATAGACCTCATAAAAGAGGAGGCCACCTAACAACGGGATGCCAACAGCTCCCACCAACCTGTCATCTGACCATCTGGTGGGCACAAGGGACAGACAGACAGACCCTTTGTGACTCTTCAGGGTGCTCTATCTTGGCTCAGTTCTCTCTGCTCCATCAGTCTATGTGAACCGCTGTTAGTCATACTCCAGCCCACGTTCTGTACTAGCACTAATGTGTACTGTTCTGGGGCCTCAGTTGGATGAATAGGGAAAATGGAGCCATGGAATTGTGAGTTTATTAGTGCTCAGTAAATTCTGACTTTATTGAGAGACACAAACATGCACACCTGCTTCTGGCAAGGAATACTCATGACACTGTTTTTCCTACAACATTTCCCAAGACTGTGTTTACACGGGGAATAGAAAGACACTTATGCCTTTGCTCATGATGACTGTGGTTCTGCATATCTACTGGGCTGTGCTCAGTCACAGGCATTCTCCAATACTTTTCTCCACTATTTAATTGGGTGGGGGAAATATATATGGATGAAGTTCTTTTCCTATATGTGTTAAGATTCTTGATTCATTGGGAACATTTTTTTAAAGGGTCATTTAATTTCTTATATACTTTTAATCTTCTAATTGCTTCTTTTCATGTGAAGGCTCTAAGAATGATACACCTGTATGGATAACTGTTTTTCTAAAATTAGCTCCTTCTCTGCAGCTTTTTCTCTGTTGGGCCATTCCTATTTCTTCTTCCTTGAGTATTCCATTCCCCAGTCATCTTTCACCACTAGGTGTCATATGCATTCACACAAATGCCTCCAGGGTGTAACAACAAGCATTCTTTTAAAATATGCTCTGGTTCCCTGAGCTCTGAGGGGAGAATGGAGACATCCCATTTAGGGCTGAATGTTCCAAGGTCTCTCTCATTCTCTGCACACTGTCTGGCTGTGGGTTCCCATCTGCTGCAGGAGGATGCTTCTATGATGGTGGTCGAACAAGGCACTCATCTATGAATATAGCAGAATGTCATTAGTAGTTATTTTGTCACTACTTATTATTATTATTATTATTATTATTATTATTATTATTATTATTATAATAGAGCAGTAGTAGTTCCTTTTACCTTAGGTCATTAGACTATTTATTGAGTCTCTGGCTCAAATTATGTAAGAGCCAGGGAGGTGAAGGACACTAAGAAAATAAGGCCTCTAAATCAGCATGAGCAAAGCTCACATGAGTTCACAGGGTCTGAAGCAGCATGCACAGGGCCTGCATGGGTCTGTCCTTGGTCCTCTGCCTACGTATTTCGTGTTCCAGTTCAGTGTTTTTATGGGATTCCTGAGTGTGCAAATGAATGGGTCTCTGATTTTTGTGCCTTGTCTTGGACTAGTGATAGTTGTTGTTTTACCTTATTATATTTTACTTTGTCATATGTTATTATTGTCTCTTAGAAGCCTGTTCTTTTATGATGAGAGATAGAAAGGGAGTGGATCCTGATGGGGCAGGAGATGGGGAGGAACTGGGAGGAGTAGAAAGAGGAGAAATCATAAACAGGATATATTATGTGAGAAAAGAGTCTATTTTTTCACTAAAAGGAAAAAAATAAAATTAAAAAATGTTCTGCTTATCGGGGCTCACCATACAAAAATCTTGCTTTGCATGGACATGCATGTTAGCTTACCTTTAGGCAAGAGTCCACCTCAGAACACAAACTTTTTAAAACTGTCTTAAAATAAAGAAGGGGGTGCCAAAATGGAAATGTGTAACATTGCACTTGAACTAGAGGCTCTAAAACACCTTCCATGCTGTCCCCAGAGGTGCCCTGTCACCTCTACCCCCTCACTCTGAGCAGTAACGAAGCAGCTCCTCCTTTAGCCGGGGCCTGGAAGAGCCCACTGGAAGCCCTTAGGCACCTATGCACCGGTGTAATGAGAAAACACAGGTTCCAATCTCAATCTGCTGTTTTGTTTTTCAGGTAAAGGAGTTGAGGTGCTAATAATATTTCTCATGTATGGATTCTTAGAATGATCAGTCTTACCATTCCTTTATTTAGGGAAATAAAGCTTGGCATGGCTTACTCATTCATTGTTCAAGGTCCATCGCAGAAACAGGTCTGTGACAAACACCTTCTAGGTTGCTAGACATGACAGGTCCTGTCCACATATATTATTAGTATTGATCTATTCTAGAACTTTGAAAAGATAGTTATAAACAGAATTTCCATAAGACTGGGATCAATATTATAAGACTGTTAGCTTAATAAGCCTCCTTGGCTTATTAAAATTAGAATTTGGGCTGTTGTTACTCTGCTGTTGAAATACTAGATAGAAAACTAATTTTTTGGGACAAAACTTAGAAGCCAGCGAGAAACTGTTTGAGAAGTTCCTCCAGCAAACAAAAACAAGCAAGCAAATTAAAAGGTTGTGAAGCTGAATAAGTTAAAGAGTTAGGGTTGCATACTTAAAACCTAGCCCATGTTTACACTATTGTTACACAGACTAGAAAATTCTGTAGTTAACAAACTCAATCATTTGCTGTTAAACTAACACTTTCTAAGTACTATTGACCAGAAACTGTTAAGCCATAAATAACATCTGGTGGAAAGCAGGTTGCAAAATTGTGATTGCCAAGTGACAGAATACACTTGCTTCATAAGTCAGCTATTATTACATGCCTGCAGTATGCGACTCTCCTGTGTGAATTTTAGCTCATGTACTACCAATATCTTGGCTGTGCCCTCCATGCCTCCAGACCTACTTGCTGACTGATAGCAAGATTCATGACTTTATTGCCCGAGGCTGGAGATCTGACAGGTTTCTGTGTGACTTCCTAGCTCTCAAAGCTTGACAGATGGGCCATTTTTAAAATATAATTTTCATATTTGTTGTGAAATGATATATTCAGCTGATTTTATCCAACCCATTTGTTTTTCTCTGATTAATGTAAAAAAATTTCAGTGTTACAGAGTCCAAGTCCAAATGAGCCTAGGCCAGAAAGGCAAGTGGTCCTGTTTCCTGGATGTTGGTGTTATAGTTGTTACCAGGTGGTAGAGCAGGTAATACATTCAATATAAAATACTACTGAGCATGATATAAAAGGCAATAGGTGTTTCCTAAGGAAAGTAACATCAGATGAGGTGATCTAGGGTACCATTTCACACTAAGACATTACCTCACCTGTGACTATTTCAACAACTGGACTATCCATAAAGCTTGTGGATAATTGTAACTATTTTTTACATGGTTTAAGATGTAAGCTTAAGTGATTATTCCTCCTATGAGCAGTCTTCATTTGACTAAAATGCCATCATCCCATGTGGAAATTTGCTAGGCAAAGTTTTATCCTAATATCCTACATAGGCTGTTGACCACCCTTAAGTTCAGATTCAACATGGAGCTATTGAATTATATCTGGCAAGACCCATTAAAGACGGGCTACTCTTGGCATGTTTAGGAACAACAAAGGTGAGATGGCCTGTAGACAAGCTAGAGGAGTAAAGTTCTAAGTAGAAGTAAAGTTCTAAGTAGAAGTAAAATGTGCTGTCGGAGCAACATCCTCCTTTATGTAAGTTACATGTGCTTAAGTGTAGCCTTGCCTACATTCTAGTATCTTCTGTACTCTGTTATGTTTCCACTTTGGGGTAATGTGTGGGAGAAATCAGATATTTTATAACTATAGTTTTATGATGAGCATTATTAAATAACAGACATATTTTTTGTTACTAAGAATGCAGTATTAGAAAAAGTTGTCCGAGCCCAGAGGGCGGCTTAATGGAGAAGGACATAAAAGCAAATAAGCAACAAACCAAATACAATAGCAAAAGAGAATAGTTATGAAGAAAACTATATCCATTAGATTTCTTAAGCTTCTGTATGCTTAGTCCTATGCCCAAAACACAATTCAAATGTTGTCTATTGTCATTGATGTTAGGAAGGGTGTGGTCCTCTTTTAAGGATGGTTTCTGGAAAGAATGACAGAAGATTGCTGCTTGGGAAATTTTTAGCCTCCCCCAACCTCAATATTGTTCCTTTAAGATCTGCTTAAATATCAAATTATGTCAGTGCTCAAAAGGACTGACCATTTGGGGCAAATTAGACCTCTTTTGACCTGCAGGCCAGGATAGAAGAACAATTCCTAAGATTTATGTGATTAAAATGAAATAAATGTGTGTGTGTGTGTGTGTGTGTGTGTGTGTGTGTGTGTGTGTGTGTGTGTGTAGTCAGCATGGATAGCACTGTGCATTTATCTGAAATTTAGCTTTGACCCATTAGGTTCAGCATTTTTCTTCTAGACAGATAGATGTTGGAAGTTATCTGGTTTTTATAAAAACAGTACTCAATTTTAAGAATAAGCCATAGTCTTAATCACATTTGGAGTAGGTATAAGCACACAATGGCATTTACTTGACTATAGTACTCCTGAGTCTCAGAACAGACTCAGAAGCCCTGGGTCTTAGTAAGATAGGCGTGAGATGATGGGCAGAACCTGCCATAAATAGTTATAGCATCTCTTACCAAGAGTTTGCTCTTCCTACATTCAGAAACAGGAGAAGGAGTATGTAAAATCCACTTGGGATGTGTCTTACTCTACTCACATTCCACTCATTTGTGTGTATACATCATATGTGTCATATCACATAGACAAAATATATTACATCCAATATGTCCAATAAGAGCTGTGGGTTCAGCCCCATCTTTACACAAGCCCTTATAATCTTAGTTCAGAAGACACGAGGGTATAAATTATAAAGGTGGATGCCATCTGTGACACAGGCTAGGTGAGACCCAGTGCATCAGTGTCCTATGGAAAGTGGATTCCATGAGGAATACAGAAGTGGGTTGCTTTTAGCACTTTAGCTGATGTTAGATCCCGCATTGTTCATTTGCTGTGTAGCTTTGTGTTCATAATTGTCCCACCATCTTGCAATTTTCCCTCTGGTTATACAAAAATATACAAAAATCCAAACCAGGATTTTTGAACTTAGTTATTAATAATATGATTTTACCAGTTATCCTGAAATCCTTCTAAGTTGTAAAGAGCCATCACATATGCCATGTAGAAGGGAAAAAATAAATTTAAAGCCATGGCTAAGAGAAAAGAAAATAATATGGAGCCTTCAATGTGAAAGACGTGGGCTCCATCTGTGGATCTGAGCCATTTCCGGATCATGTTGCTTCCTCAAAGGCATGCGTGTGCATGTTGCCCTGAACCTCAGGAAGCAAAATCATGATCCAGGCAGGGTGGAGGAATAAAATTGTCTAAGCTAACATTGGGCTTTTCAAATAGCCTTGGAGACTGGGTGAGTGAGAACAAAACTGTCTTATAAATATCACCTTTTTTTTTTCTGTCCTGGTTTTACATAGAACACAGTAAGTGTGTGTGTCAAAGCAAGCATTTCCATGTGGAAACATTTTATTCTTCCAGTCAATGCCCCAGAAGGACCCCAACTTTCATTTCACTGAGAAAAAACTGATGCACACACAGGTGAAGATTTTATCTGGTAATTCTGGAACCCAGATTCCCTGGGAGATGGGAGTTCACAGGACCCACAGGTTCTGACAATATCCTCTCTCTGTCTCCTCCTGAGAACAGGGTAAGTAGGATAATACCTGGGAAAATCATCTGGGGCCCCAGGCAGGCCACAGTTTCATAAGTAATTAGACATTCTGAATCCCTTGATGAAAATTAGTTTAATTTAAAATGTTAAATATTTGAATGTTCAGATTTAAATCAGTAATACACTGTTACGGCATGTTTTTCCTTCCCACCTGCCGTCCACCAGTCTGGACCCACAGCCGCTCCAGCCCCAAGTAACACTCAGAGACTCTGTATTTGATACAATCCTGTTGGCCAGTTACCATTATTGTTTATGGGCTAGCTCTGCCTTAATTATTAACCCATTTTTACTTATCTAAGTATTTCCACGTGGTCGTCTTATGGGGAGCCACGGCTGGTGTCCTGCTTCTTCCCTGGGCTACATCTCGACTCCTCCTTCCCACTTCCTCTTTCCTCCTTGTCTCCTAGCCCCGCCTATCTTGCTATCTCATTGGCCACAGAGCTTTATTAACCAGTATGAGAAACATATATACAGAATAACATCTCCCATCAATACACAGCCAGATGCTACATGAGCTCGTTAGTAGGTCAGTCTCTGGGAAGCCCAAGGGTCCCTGCCATCCACTCACAGGGACCACAGCTTGAGCACATGGGATTTTTTTGAATCCTAGTACTACTTGTGTCCTGGACCTTCACCAGGACAGGCTGTTTCTGCCTTGTGCTCTGTGCCAGCTCTTGGGTCCTGTATTTTCCCGATGGTTGTGGCTGTGAGATGGCTTCTGATATTCATCCAGAACTTGCAAATGAAAAGGGTCTCTATTGTTGCAAATTTCATGTCCTTGAGGGAAACAGAGGCAGGAATCTATGTGGGAACCTAGAGGTGGGGAGGAATACCAGCAGACACCATGGGGGAATCACTGCTTACTGCTTTGCTTTTTATGGCTTGCTTGCTTGCTTGCTTGCTTGCTTGCTTGCAAGATCTAAGACTGTCTGCCCAGGCACAGCAAAGCCCACAGTAGGCTGAGCCCTCCCACACTAGCTGTTAATCAAGAAAATGCTTACAGACTTGTCCAAAGACCAATCTGGGGGATGGGAGTACAAATAATCAGCTCAGGTTCCCTCTTCCTAAGCAACTCTTGTTTGTGTCAGAAAACCTAACTTTTAAACTCAATTAACACTGAGTTCCATGCTGTCCCATTTAGACCACATGAGCTGAGAAAATAGTTCTGCTCTCAACATCAGCACCATAACTTCTGGGTATTCGTTTGTCTGTGGAACGTTCTAGCACCAGCACTAACTGTACTTTTGATGCTATTCTAGAACAGTATTTGGCTTCCTTAAATGCCAGTCAAATACTAGAGGAGATGAAGTTTAAAATAATGAACAGGCAGGTTAACAGCTCTGAAATATTCACCCATCTGCCTAACAGGAAGATTGCAAAGCTACCTTTTCCTTAGGTTAAGTTAACTCACAAGCTTCCTTTTTCTCAATACCAGGACCTTAGTCTGATGTTTCAGTTGAGCAAACAGGTAGCATCCTCCTTACACCAGTGGGGACCTGGTGTAAGCAACAAGGGAGGAGAATTTGTGTTTAATAGAAGACAAGACCACAAAGGAAAATCCTGGAATGTTTTCCCCTAGGAACTCTTAAAAACAACATTAGACATTGCTTGACTTCAGTGAGCTATCTGCAAATGAAGGCTTAGCTAGGCAGTAGGAACATTTCTTTTGTTTGAGAGAAAGAATTTTACGTTTCTTTATCATGAAAACATTTCTGTAACTGGGAGCGGGGACTGAGACTCTTGTACAGCAGGTGAGAAAAATGCTCAGCTTGATGCAGACTCTGGAAGTAAAAGGAAAAGCAACAAAACACCATCAAAAGACCAACACTGAAGTCTTAGATCTTCTGTTTTCCAGTTGTAGCTTGGAAGAAGAGGCATTACATCTAAGCTTGGTTCCTTGTGCTAAAATTTAAACATCTACATGCAGGGTTGTAATGGCTGAAAAAAAAATGATTAACTCAAGCAACTTTTGTGTGACAGACTGTCACAAGGTAGACTGAAGTCAGCCATAGTTTCACTATTAGGGACACATAGACACGTGTTCTCCAGAATCTAAAGAAGAGATTCAAGTTTATTCAAACAATGGCCCTTTTTATGATTTTTGTAATGCCTTATCCTGTACAAAATCTAAAACTTTGTTCTTTGGGATAAAACATGTATTGTAGGGACCAGGAAACCAAAAATATACTCCGTAGCCCAGCTCCAATTGAAGAACTCTATGTCTTTTGTGTCCTTGTCTATCAGACCCACTAATGTAAGATGGCATTGTGTGAATGTAATGAAAACACAAGTGAGGAAGGAGACAGATATAGAGGGGATGGCATGCAAGAATTGGGGGCAGGGACAATTGGAAACCAGCAGTGAAAACCTCTCCTTAGAGTTAGAAGAGGGAGAAAGCCTTTGGTTGTAATTCAATTGTGTGACTCTTGAGTTTTAATTTTGTAGATGGTAACACGGTGTTGCATATCAAAAGATTGGACACCCCTGATAGACTCAGCACCTGAGTACTGAATTTTATAGTAGGGGTAAATTGAACACACCCTCCCTCCTTTCCATTCCTAGGTGTCAAACCCAGGGCTTTGTACATTCTAGGCAATCACTTCACCACTGAGTCAAAGACTTCCTGAGCCCCACGCTTGCTCTCCTACACACATGAAGATTCAGATTTATGTACTCAACTTTGAAGTTATGTTGCAATGTTTTGAGTTCATCTGCTTACATATACTTTAATGTAAATAGAAATCAATGATGTCATTTTTTTCTTTACTTGTACATATGTTTAGAATTAAGGGAATGCAAATTAAGACTTAATATTACAACCGACCAGAGTGGCAAGAATTTAAAATTAAGTGACACTGGCACGTTCTGGCAAAGTGCATTACATCGGCACCTTGAAAAATTGTTTGTACCTACTTGTACAGTATGATAATTACATGCCTAGGCAGCTCTCCAGCTGGATTGTCTGCATTTGTCAGAAGACAATCAAGTCTGCTCAGGGTGGCAGCAAAGGTAACAGCCTCCTCGTGGAAGCACTTCAAGCCAGTAAAGAGCAGAATCAATAAGCAGATTGTGGCACATATACGGTGGGCAAAGAAGAGCAAAGAAGAGAGGCCTGTGTGCTTGGGAACCTGGGGAATACCACAAGCATAATGCCCCACTACACAAGCCATTTGCAATGTGAAACATGGTGTACAAAACATGGTGTATAAAATTCAAAAACAGGAAAAGCAAATTGGTGGAGTGAAATGGTGCATCAAACAAGAACTCATGAAGTTGAAGCAGCAGGATTACGAGTTTTGTGCTAATATCTGTACAACCTAGTAAACCCTAACCCTAACACTAACACTAACACTAAACCTGATTATGAGTTATGTGCTAATATGAGGGCCACATAATAAACCCTAACACTAACAATAACCATAACCCTAACCCTAACAAAGCTAACCCTAAGCCTAAACCTAAACCTAACCCTAACCCAAACCCAAATCATAACCCACACCCTAACCCTAAGCCTAAACCTAAACCTAACCCTAACCCAAACCCAAATCATAACCCACACCCTAACCCTAAGCCTAAACCTAAACCTAACCCTAAACCTAACCCTAACCCAAACCCAAATCATAACCCACACCCTAACCCTAAGCCTAAACCTAACCCTAACCCTAAACCTAACCCTAACCCAAACCCAAATCATAACCCACACCCTAACCCTAAGCCTAAACCTAAACCTAACCCTAAACCTAACCCTAATCCAAAACATAACCCTAACACTAAACCTATCCCTAACCTTAACCATAAACCTAACCCTAACACTAACATAACCCTAACCCTAACCCTAACCCAAACGCCAACTTCAATCCTAAACTTAACACTAACCCTAACCCTAAACCTAACACTAAACCTATCCCTAACAATAACCCTAACACTAACCCTAACCTAACCCTAAACCAAACCCTAATCCTAAACCAAACCCAAACCCAAACACCAACCCAAACCCTAACCATAACCCTAACACTAACACTAAACAGAAACCTAACCGTAACCCTAACCCTAAATCAAACACAAACACAACCCCAACACTAACACTAACCCTAACTCTAACCCTAACCCTAACACTAAACCTAAGCGTCACCCAAAACTTAAAAGCAACCTTAACCCAAAAACTAACCCAAAAAACCCTGACCCTAACCGTAACCCTAACCCTAACAACCCTAACAACCCTAACCCTAACACTAACACTAACACTAACACTAACACTAAACCTAAACTTAACCCTAAACCTAACCATAACACTAAAACTAACCCTAACCCCAAACATAAGCTAACCCTAAACCAAACCCTAACACTAACCTTAATCCTAACACTAACCATAAACCGAATGCTAACACTAACCCTAACCCTAAACCTAAACCTAACCCTAACCAAACCCAAACCCAAACCCTAACCCTAAACCTAAACCTAACCACAACCCTAACACTAACACTAAACCTAACCATAACCCTAAACCTAAACTTAACCCTAACCGTAACCCAAATTCAAACCCTAACCCTAAACCTAACCCTAACCCAAACCCAAAACCTCACCCTAACCCTAAACCTAACCCTAACACAACCCCAAACCCTAACCCTAACCCTAAACTTAACATTAACTCTATCCCCAATACTAACCATAATCATAACCATAACCTTAATAGTAACCCTAACAATTCTAACCCTAACCCTAACATTAACCCTAACACTAACCCTAACCATAAACCTTACGCTAACCCTAACCCTACCCTAACTTTAACCCAAACACTTACCCTAACCCTAACTCTAACCATAAACCAAATTATAACTCTAAACCTAACCCTAACCCTAACTCCTGACCCCAAACCCCTAAACATAATGATAACCCTAACCCAAACCCAAATCCTTAACCTGACCCTAACCCTAACACTAACCATAACCCTAAATCCAACCCTAACTCTAACACTAACCCTAACCCTAAACCTAACCCAAACCCTAAACCTAACCCTAACACTAATCCTAAGTTTACAATAAAACTAACCATAAACCTAACTCTAAAAATAACCCTAACCATAACCCAAACCCAAAACCAAACCCTAGCCCTAACCCTAACCCTAACACAAACCCTAACCCTAACCTTAAACCCTAACCCTAACCATAACCATAACCCTAACCCTAACTAAAACCCCTAACCCTAACCAAAACCCCTAACCCTAAACCTAACACAACCCTAAACCCTAACCCTAACAACCCTAAAACTAACCCTAACCCTAACCATAACCATAACTCTAAGTCAAACCCAAACCCTAACCCTAACATAAACCATAACCATAAACCCTAATCCTAACACTAACAATCCAAACAATAACCATAACTATACCCCTAAACCTAACCCTAAAAATAAAACTAACCCAAACCCAAAACCTAACCTTAACCCTAACTGAAAATCTAACCCTAACACTAAACTTAACCCTAATCCTAACCCTAGCCTTAATCCAAAGCCTAATACTAACCCTAAACCTAAACCTAACCCTAACAGAATCCCTAACCCTAACCCTAAAACTAACCCTAACCCGAACTCAAACTCAAACCCAAACCCAAACCCAAACCACAATTTCAACCCTAACCCTAACCGAAACCCTAACCCAAACACTAAACCTAACCCTAACCCTAGCCCTATCCAAAACCTAACACTAAACTTAATTCTAAACCTAAGCCTAACCAAATCCCTAACCCTAACACTAACCCTAACCCTAAACCTAAACTTTTCCCTAACCCTAACCCTAGTACTAACACTAAAATAAATCTAACGCTCACCCTAATCCAAACCCTAACCCTAACTCTAAACCTAAACCTATCCCTAAACCTAACCCTAACCTTAAACCTAATACTAACCATAACCCTAAACCTATCCCTAACCCTAATCCTAACCATAAACTAACCCAAAACCCTAAACCTATGGATAAACCTAACCCTAAACCCAAACTTAAACCAAACCCTAACACTAACCCTAACAATAACCCTAAACCTAACCCTAAATCTAACTCAAACTTTAACCCTAAAACTAAACCTAACTCTAACTCTAAACTTAACACTAACACAAATCCAAATCCAAACGCAAACCCTAACCCTAACTCTAACCCTAATCCTAACAACCCCAACCCTAACACTAACACTAACACTGAAACTAACCCTAACACAAATCCAAACTCTAATCCAAACAACCCTAACCCTAACCCTAACACTCACCTTAACCCAAACCCTAAACCTAACCCACACCTAAGCCTAATCCTAAACCTAAACCTAAACCTAACCCTAAACCTAACCCTAACCCAAACCCTAATACTAACCCGAACCCTAACACTAACATTAAATCTAACCCCAAATCTAACCCTAAACCTAACCCTAACCTAACCCTAATCCTAGCGATAATCCAAAACCTAATACTAACCCTAACCCTAACACTAACTGAATTCCTAAACCTAACTGTAACCCTAAACCTAACCCAACCCCAAACCCAAACCATAACCCTAACACTAACACCAAACCTAGCCCTAACCCTAACTCTAACCCTAAACCTAACCCTAACCATAACCCTAACCATAACTCAAACCCAAACCCAAACCCCAAATTTAACCTTAAACTAACCATAACCCTAACACTAACCGAAACACTAACCCCAACCTTAATCCAAACCTTAACATTAACCCTAACCCTAACAAAGCTAACCCTAACCCTACCCTAACCCTAAACCAAACCCAAACCATAACCCAAACACTAACCCTAAGCCAAATGTAACCCTAAACCAAACCAAACCCAAACACCAACCCTAACCCTAACCATAACCTGAACCATAATCAAACCCAAATCCAAATCCCTACCCTAACCCTAACCCTAACCTTAACCCTAATCCCAAAACTAACCCTAACCATTATCCTAAACGAAACCCAAACCTTTACAGCAACCATAACACAAACACTAACCCTAATGCCCCTAACCCTAACCCTAACCCAAACCATAACCAAACCCACAACCCTAACCCAAACACTCTAACCCTAACCCTAACAATCCTAACAATAACCCTAACCCTAACCTAATCCATAACCCAACCCCTAACCCTAACCCTAACACTAAACCTAAACTTATCCCTAAATCTAAACCTAACCCTAACCCTAAACCTAAATGTAACCTAAACCTAACCCTAACAATAACCCAAACCCAAACCCTAACACTAACTCTAATACTAACACTAACCCTAAACCTAAACCTAACCCTAACCCTAACAGAAACCCAAACCCTAACCCTAAACCTAACACTAACACTAAACCTACCCTAACCATAACCTAAACATGAAACTAACCCTAACCCTAACCCAAACCCTAACCCTAACCCTAATCCTAACCCTAACCCTAACCCTTACCCTAACCCAAAACCAAACCCTAAACCTAACCCTTACCCTCACATTCACGTTCACAAATCACCTTCACCCTCACTCTCAACCTAAGCCATTCCCTAAGCCTAATCCTAACCCAGCCCAAACCCAAACCCAAACCCTAACAATAACCCTAACCCTAACCCTAAACCCTAAACCCAAACCTAACCCTAACCCTAAACCTACATCCTAACCCTAACCCTAAGCCAAAACCTCATCCTAACCCTAACCATAACCATAACCATAATCCCTAACTTAACACTAACCCTATCCCTAACACTAACCACTATCCATAACCCTAACCCTAACCCTAAACCTAAACCTAAAAGTAACCTAACCCTAACCCAACCCTAACCCAATTACTAACGCAAAAACTAACCCTAACACTAACCCTGAAACCTAATCCTAACCCTAACCCTAAACATAACCTTAACCATAGATTTAACCCTAACCCTAACGCTAACCCTAACCCTAACCCTAACCCAAAACTTAACCCTAACCCCTAACCACAACTCCAACTCCAACCCTAACCCCTACCCCAACCCCAACCATAACCCTAACCCTAACCATAAACCTAAACTAACCCTAACCCTAACCCAATACCAAACACTCACCATATCCCTAAACATAACCCTAACCCTAACCCTAGCTAATCTTAACTCAAACTCAAACCCAAACCCACACCCAAACCCAAAATCTAACACTAACTCTAACCCTAACCCTAAACTTAACCCTAAACCTAACACTAACCCTAACACTAACCCCTAACACTAACCCTAACCCGAAAACTAACCCTAACCCCCTAACCACACCCCAAACCCAACCCCAACCCCAACCCTAACCATAAACCCAACCCTAACACTAACACTAACTCTAACCCTAACTCAAAACTTAACCCTACCCTAAACACTAACCATACCCTAACCCAAACCCAAACCCTAACCCTAATCCTAACCCTATCCCTAACCCAAACCCTAACCCAACCCCTAACCACAACACTCACCCTAACCCTAAACCTTACCCTGACCCCAAAACAAGCCCTAAACCTAAACCTAACTCTAATGCTTACCTTCACCCTCACAAATGCCCTTCACCCTCATTCTCACTCTAATCCTTACCCTAAGCTAACCCTAACCCTAACCCAAACCCAAACCCAAACCCAAAGCCAAACCCAAACACTAACTCTAACACTAACCCTAACCATAACCATAAGCCTGACCCTAAACCCAACCCTAACACTAACCCTAACCCTACATCCTAACCCTAACCATAAAGGTAACACAAACCCAAACCCTAAACCTAACCCTAACCCAAACCATAACCGTAACCATAACCCTAAACCTAAACCTAAACATAATCTAACCCTAACACTAACCCTGAACCCTAATCTTAACACTAACCCTAAACCTAACCATAACCATAACCATAAACATAACCATAATCATTAACCTTAATCTTGACCCTAACCCTAACCCTAAACCCTAAACCCAACCCTAACAATAACCATAACCCAAACCCAAACTATAAACCAAACCCTAAATGAAACCCTAACCGTAACCCTAACGCAAAAACAAAAGCTAACCATAACCCAGAATCCTAACCCTAACCCTAAACCTAAACCTAACCCTAATCCTAACCATAACTATAACCATAACCCCTAAACTTAACCCTAACCGTATCACTAAACCTAACCGCTATCCATAAACATAAACCTAACACTAACCCTAAATCTAACCCTAAACCCTAACCCTAAACCTAAACCTAAATGTAACCTAACCCTAACCATAACCCTAACCCATTCCTAAAACAAACACTAACCCTAACCTTAACTCTAACCCTAAACCCTAATCCTAACCCTAACACTAACCTGAAACCTAACCCTAACCTCTAACTACAACCCCAACCCAAACCCCAACCCCAACCCTAACCCTAAACCTAAACCTAACCCCAATTCTAACCCTAAAACTAACCTTAACCATACCATAAAACCTAACCCTACCCTAACCCTAGCCCATACCCTAACCCTAACCCTAACCCTAATCCTAACCCTAACCCTAACCCAAACCCTAACCCTTACCTTAACCCTAACCCTTACCCTTACCCTGACCCTAAACCAAACCTTAAACCTAAACCTAATCCTAACCCTTAACCTCATCCTCACCTCACTAATGCCCTTCACACTCATTCTCACCCTAACCTTACCCTAAGCTAACCTTAACCCAAACCAAAACACAAACACAAAGCCAAACACAAACCTAACACTAACCTTAACCCTAACCCTAACCATAACCATAACATTAAACACAACCCTAACCTTAACCATAATCCTAACCCCACATCCTAACCCTAACCATAAACCTAACCATAAATCATAACCCTAACCCTAACCATAAACCTACCCTCTAACCCTAACTCTAACCCCAACACTCACCCTAACCCTAAGCCAAACCCTAACCATAAACCTAACACTAACCCTAACCCAAATCCAAACCCTAACACTAAACCTAATCCTAAACCTAACCTAAACCCTAACCCTAACTTTAAACTTAACACTAATCCTAACCCAAACTCAAACACTAAACCTAACCCTAATCGTAACCCTAACAATAAATCTAACCCTAAAACCAACACTAACCCTAACCCTTCTTCATAACCCTAACAATAAACCTAACCCTAACCCTAAACCTAAACCTAACCCCAAACCCTAACTCTAACACAAACACTCAACCTAACCCTAACCCAAACCGAAACCCTAACCCTAACCCTAAACATAAACCTAACACTAACCCTATCCAAAACCCAAACCCTGACCCTAATCCTAACTCTAAAACTAAACCAAACCCAAGCCCAAACCCTAACCTTAACCCTACCCGTAAACCTATCACGAACCCTACACTAAACCTAAACATAACCATAACCCTAACCCTAACACTAACCCTAAATCTAACCATGACCATAACCATAACCCTAACCCCTAACCCTATCCCTAACCCTAACCCCTAACCATTAACATAAACCTAACCAAAACCCTAAACCATAACCATAACCCTAACCCTAACTCTAACCTTAACCCTACCCTAAACCCTAACCAGAAATTAACCCTAACCCAAACCCTAACACTAACCCTAATCCTAAACCTAACCCAAACCCTAACCCTAAACCTAATCTTGAACCTTACCCTTGCCCTCACCCTCACCACTCAGCTTCACCCTCACCCTCACCCTAACGCTAACCCTTACCCTAAGCCTAACCCTAACCCAAACCCAAAACTTAACTCTAAACCTAACCCTAACCCTAAACCTAACCATAACCCAAACCCTAAACTTAAGCCTACCACTAGCCCTAAAACTAAACCTAAAGCTAAACCTAACCCTAACCCAGAATCTTAACCTAAACCTGACCCTAAACCTAATCCTAACCTTAACCATAACTATAACCATAACCCCTAAACTTAACCATAACCCTATCCCTAACACTAACCACTATCCATAACCCTAACCCAAACCATAACAATAACTCTAGACCCTAAACCTAAACCTAAATGTAAATGTACCTAATCCTAACCCTAACCCTAACCAAAATCCTAACACAAACACTAACCCTAACCATGACCATAACCCCTAACCCTAACCCTAACCCTATCCCGAAACCTAACCCTAACCCCTAACCACAACCACAACCCCAACACTAACCCAAACCCAAACCCAAACCCTAACCCTAACCCTAACCCTAACCCTTACCCTCACACTCATGCTCACAAATCACCTTCACCCTCACTCTGAACCTAAACCATTCCCTAAGCCTAAACCTAACACAGACCAAACCCAAACCCAAACCCTAACACTAACCCTAACCCTACATCATAACCCTAACAATAAACATAACCCTTACCCTAATCCTAACCCTATCCCTAAACCTACCCCCTAACCCTAACTCTAACCCAAACACTCACCCTAACCCTAACCCTAACCCTTGCCCTAAACCTAAACCTAACACTAACCCTAACCCAAACCCAAACCCTAACCCTAATCCTAACCCTAAAAGTAACCCAAACCCGAACCCTAATCTTAAACCTAACCCTAACCTTAACCCAAACCCTAAACCTAAACGTAACCTACCCCTAAACATAACCCTAACACTAAACCTAAACCTAACCGTAACCCTAACCCTGAACCCTAACACTAACACTGTTATGGCATGTTTTTCCTACCCGCCAGCGCCATCCCGCTTGCCTGCGCTATCGCCCGCCAGTCTGGGCCCACAGCCGCACCAGCCCCAAATAACATTCAGAGACTCTGTATTTGATACAATCCTGTTGGCCAGTTACCATTATTGTTTATGGGCTAGCTCTGTCTTAATTATTAACCCATTCCTACTTATCTAAGTATTTCCACGTGGTCGTCTTATGCAGGAGCTGCGGCTGGCTGGTGTCTTCCTTCTTTCAGGTCTGCATCTCGACTCCTCCCTACTACTTCCTCTTTCCTCCTCTTGGTCTCCTAGCCCCGCCTATCTTGTTTCCTATTGGCCATGGTGCTTTATTAACCAGTATGAGAAACATATATACAGAATAACATCTCCCATCATAACACCAACACTAACCCTAAACCTAAATGTAACCATAAACATAAACATAACCACTAACCTTAACCCTAACCCTAACCACTAATCATTAACATAACACTAACCCTAATCCTAAACGTAACCTAACCCTAACCCTAAAACTAACCCTGAACCAAACCCGAACACTAACCCTATCCCTAACCCAAACCCAAACCATAAGCCAAAACCTAACTCTAACCCTAACCCTTGCCCCCACCCTCACAACTCACCTTCACCCTCACCCTCACCCTAACACTTACCCCAAGACTAACCCTAACCCAAACACAAACACAAACCTTAACTCTAACCTTAACTCTAAACCTACCCCTAACACAAACCGTAAACCTAACTCTAAATCTAACGCTAACTTAACACAAACACAAATCCTGAACCTAACCCTAACCCAAAACCTAAACATAACCCTAACCCTAACCCTAACATAAACCTAAAACTAAACCTAACCCTAACCCAGAATCCTAACCCCAACCCTAACCTTAAACCCTAACCCTAACCCTAACGATAACCATAAAGATAACCCCTAAACTTAAAACTAACCCTATCCCTATCCCTAACCACTATTCATAACCATAACCCTAACCCTCCCCAAACCCTAACCCTAACCCTAAACCTAAATGTAACCTAACCATAACGCTAACCCTACCCTAACCAAAATCCTAATGTAAACACTAACCCTAACCCTAACCCTAACCCTAGCCCTAACCCCTAACACTAACCCTATCCCGAAACCTAACCCTAACCCCTAAACACAACCACGACCCCAACACTAACCCCAACCCTAACCCTAAACCTAACCCAAACCCAAACACTAAACCTAACCCTGATCTAAACCCTAACCATAGCCCTAACCATAAACCTAACCCTAAACCCAACCCTAACCCTAACCCTACATCATAACCCTAAAATTAACCTAACCCTAATCCTAACACTAACCCTAACCCTAAACCTACCCCCTAACCCTAACTCTAACCAAAACATTCACCCGAACCCTAATCCAAACCAAAAACCTAACCCTAACCCTAAACCTAAACCTAACACTAACCCTAACCAAAACACAAACCCTAACCCTAAAACTAACCCAAACCCAAACCTTAACCTTAAACCTAACCCTAACCTTAATCCAAACACAAAACCTAAAACTAAACCTAACCAAAATCCTAACCGTAACCCTAACACTAACACTAAACCTAAAACTAACCCTAACCCTAACCCTGAACTCTAACCCTAACACTAACCCTAAACCTAACCGTAACCATAAATATAAATATAACCATAACCCCTAACCTTAACCCTAACCCTATCCCTAAACCCTAACCCTAACCCTAATCTTAACCCTTACCCTCACCCTCACCCTCACCCTAACCCTTACCTAAGCCTAACCCTAACCAAAACCCAAACTCAAACCTTAACTCTAACCCTCACCCTAACTCTAACCCTAACTCTAACTCTAACCCTAACCCTAATCTTAACCCTTACACTCACCCTCACCCTCAAAAATTAACTTCACCCTCACCCTCACCCTAACGCTTACCTAAGCCTAACCCTAACCAAAACCCAAACCCAAACCTTAACTCTAATCCTAACCCTAACCCTAACCCTTACCCTAACCCTAACCCTAACTCTAACCCTTACCCTCACACTCATGCTCACAAATCACCTTCACCCTCACTCTCAACCTAAACCATTCCCTAAGCCTAAACCTAACACAGCCCAAACCCAAACCCAAACCCTAACAATAACCCTAACCCTAACCATAAACCTAACCCTAAACCCAACCCTAATCCTAACCCTTACCCTACATCATAACCCTAACAATAAACATAACACTAACCCTAATCCTAACCCTAACTCTAAAAATACCCCCTAACCCTAACTCTAATCCAAACACTCACCCTATCCTAAACCAAACTGAAACCCTAACCCTAACCCTAAACCTAAACCTAACACAAACCATAACCCAAACTCTAACTCTAATCCTAATTCTAAAACTAACACAAACCCTAAACCTAACCTTAAGCCTAAACCTAACCTTAACCCAAACCCAAACCCTAAACCTAAACCTAACCCAAACTCTAACCGTAACACTAACCCTAACCCTAAAACTAAACCTAAACCTAAACCTAACCCTGAACACTAACACAAACACTAACCCTAAACCTAACCGCAACCATAAACATAAACATAACCATACCCCTAACCTTAACCCTAACCCGATACCTGACCCTAACCCCTAACCATTAACATAACCCTAACCCTAAACTCTACCCCTAACCCTAAACATAACCTAACCCTAACCCTAACCCTAACACTAACCCTAACCCAAACCCAAACCCAAACCCCAACCCTAACCCTAACACTAACCCAAACCCTAACCCTAACCCAAACCCTAAATGTAACCCTAACCCTAACACTAACACTAAACCTAAAGCTAAACGTAACCCTAACCCAGAATCCAAACCCTAACCCTAAACCTAAACCTATACCTAACCCTAAACATAAATGTAATCTAACCCTAACCCTAACCAAAATCCTAACGCGAACACTAACCCTAACCCCAACCCTACCCCTAACTCTACCCCTAATTCTAACCTTAAATCCTAACCCGAAACTAACCTTAACCCAAACCCTAACCCTAACCCTAATCCTAACCCTAAACCTAACCAAAACACTAACCCAAACCCTAACCCTAAACCTTAACCTGACCCTAAATCAAACCCTAAACCTAAACACAACCCTAACCCTTACACTCACCCTCACCCTCACAAATAATCTTCACCCTCACTCTCACTCTAAACATAACTCTATGCTAACCCTAACCCAAAGCCAAAACCAAAACCAAACCCAAAGCCAAACCAAAACCTAACACTAACTCTAACCCTACCCTACCCTAACCCTAACCCTACATCCTAACCCAAACCATAAACTTAACCATAACCCTAATCCTAACCCTAACCCATCCCTAAACCCACCCACTAACTCTAACACTAAACACAACCCTCACCCTAACCCTAATCAAAACCGAACCCTAATCCATACCCAAACCCTAACCCTAACCCTAACCCAAATCCTAACCGTAACCCTAACCCTAACCCTAACCCAAATCCTAACCGTAACCCTAACCCTAACCCTAACCCAAATCCTAACCGTAACCCTAACCCTAACCCTAACACTAAACCTAAACCTAAACATAATCCTAACCCTGAACCCTAATCCTAACACTAACATTAAACCTAACCCTAAACATAAACATAACCAAAACCCTTAAACTTAATCTTAAACCTAAACCTAACACTAACCCTAAACCCTAACACTAACCCTAAACCTAATAGTAACCCAAATCCTAACCCTAAACCAAAACCCTAAACCCAACCCTAACAATAATCCTAACCCAAACCCAAACCGTAACCCTAACCCTATACCTAACCCTAAACGTACCCTAACCCTAACCTTAACCTTAACAACCCTACCAAAACTCTAACCCCTAACCCTAACCCTAACCCAAAACCTAACACTAACCCCTAACCACAACCCCAACCACAACCCAACCACAACCATAAATATAACCCTAACCCTAACTTTAACCCTAATCCTAACTTTAACCCTAAATCTAAACTTAACCCTACCATAAAACCTAACCCTTACCATAACCCTAACCCAAACCCTAACACAAACGGAAACCACATCTTAATCCTAACCCAAACCCTAACCCTTATCTTAACCCTAACCATAAAACAAACACTAACCCAAACTCTAGACCTAACCCTAACCTTAACCCAAACCCTTACCCTAACCCTAACCCAACCCTAACCGTAAACCTAACCCTAACCCTACATACTAACCCCAACCATAAACCTAAACCTAAACCTAATCCTAACCCTAACCCTAACCCTAAACTTACCTCCAGCCCAATTCTAACCCCAACCCTCACCCTAATCCTAACCTAATCCCAAACTCTAAACCTAAACCTAAACCTAACCCAAACCCTAACAGTAACCCTAACACTAAATCTAAACCTAACCCTAACCCTAAACCCTAATCCTAACAATAACCCTAAACTTAACCCTAACTATAAACATAAATATAACCATACCCTTAACCTTAACATTAACCCTAACCCTAAACCTAAACCTAAATGTACCCTAACCCTAACCTTAACCTTAACAAACCTACCCAAACTCTAACACCTAACCCTAACCCTAACCCGAAACCTAACCCTAACCCCTAACCACAATCCCAACACCAAACCCAACCCCAACCATAAACTTAACCCTAACCCTAACCCTAACTCTAACCCTAACTCCAACCTTAACCCTACCCTAAACCCTAACCCTTACCCTTACCCTAACCCAAATCCTAACCCAAACCCTAACCCTAACCCTAACCCTTATCCTAACCCTAAACCAAACACTAACCCTAACACTCACCCTCACAAATCACCTTCAACCTAAATCACTCTCAACCTAAAACATTACCTAAGCCTAAACCTAACCCAAACTCAAACCCAAATCCCAACCCAAACCCAAACCCTAACACTAAACCTAATCCTAACCCTAATCATAACCCTAACTCTAAACCCATACCTAACCCTAACCCTAATCATAACCCTAACCCTAAACCCATACCTAACCCTAACCCTAACCCTAACACTAACACTACATCATAACCCTAACCATAAAACTAAACCAAACCCTAATCCTAACCCTAACCATAAACCTATCCCCTAACCCTAACCCTAACCCGAACGCTCACCCTAACCCTAATCGAACCCTAACCCTAACCCTAAAACTAACCCAAACCCTAACCCTAACTTTAAACCTAGCCCTAACCTTAACCCAAACCCAAACCCTAAACCTAACCCAAATCCTAACCATAACCCTAAACCTAACACTAAACCTAAACTTAACCCTAACCCTAACCCTGAACCCTAACCCTAACACTTACCCTAAACCTAACTGTAACTATAAACATAAACATAACCATAACCCCTAACTTAACCCTAACCCTAACCCTAAACCTAACCCCTAACCATTAACATAATCCTAATCCTAAACGCTAACCATAACCCTAAACGTAACCTAACCCTAACCCTAACACTAACCCAAACCCGAACCTCAATTCTAACCATAACCATAATACCTAACCCTAACCCTAACACTAACCCAAACCCGAACCTCAATTCTAACATAACCATAAACCTAACCCTAACCCTAAACCTAACGATAACTTAACACAAATACAAACCCTAAACCTAACCCTAACCCAAACCCTAAAAGTTACCCTAACCCTAACACTAAACCTAAAGCTGACCCTAACCCTAACCCAGAATCCTAATCCTAACCATAATCCTAAACCTAACCTTAACCCTAACCATAATGATAACAATAACCCCTAAACTTAACCCTAACCCTATCCATAACCCTAACCACTATCCATAATAATAACCCTAACACTAACCCTAAGCCTAACCCTAAACCCTAACCCTAACCCTAACCCTAAATGTAACCTAACCCTAACCCTAACCCTAACCAAAATCCTAACTCAAACACTAACCCTAAACATAACCCTAACCCTACCCCTAACCCTAACCCTAACCTGAAACCTAACCCTAAC
The DNA here is from genome assembly GCA_030556225.1 of Cricetiscus sungorus. NCBI lineage: Eukaryota > Metazoa > Chordata > Mammalia > Rodentia > Cricetidae > Cricetiscus > Cricetiscus sungorus. The sequence goes on along the minus strand of JANBXA010000491.1, from coordinate 39,776,109 downwards.
CCCTAACCACAACACCAACCCCAACCCTAAACCCAACCCTAAACCTAACCTTAATACTAACCCTAACTCTAACCTTAACCCTACCCTAAACCTAAACCTACCCTAACCCTAACCCAAACGCAAACCCTAATCCTAACCCTGACCCTGACCCTGACCCTGACCCTGACCCTGACCCTGACCCTAACCCTTACCCTGACCCTAAACCAAACCCTACACCTAAGCCTAAACCCAACCCTTACCCTCACCCTAACCCTCACAAATGACCTTCACCCTCACTCGCACCTTACCCTAAGCTAACCCTAACCCAAACCCAAACCCAAACTTAAAGCCAAACACAAAAGCTAACACTAACCCTAGCCCTACCCCTAACCCTAACCCTAATCCTAACAGTAGCCCTAACCCTAAAGCTACCCCCTAACCCTAACTCTAACCACAACCCTCACCCTAACCCTAACCCAAACCGAAACCCTAACCCTAACCCAAACCCAACACTAACTGTAAACCTAACACTAACCCTAACCCAAACCCAAACCCTAACACTAAACCTAATCCTAAACCTTACCTAACCCTTACCCTAACCTTAAACCTAACCCAAACCCTAACCCAAACCCAACACTAACCCTAACCTAACCCAAACCCTTAACCGTAACCCTAACTCTAACCCTAACACTAAACCTAAACCTAAGCCTAACCCTAACCCTGAACCCTAACACTAACCTAAAACTAACCCTAAACCTAACCCTAACCATAAACATAAACATAACCTTAACCCCTAACCTTAACCCTAACCCTATCCCTAACCCTAACCGCTAACCATTAACATAACCCTAACCCTAAACCCTAACCCTAAACGTAACCTAACCCTAACACTAACCCAAATCCTAACCCTAAACCTAACCCAAACCCTAACCTCTAATCCTAACCCTAACCCTAACCCTAACTCTAACCTTAACCCTACCCTAAATCCTAACCCTACCCTAACCCTATCCCTAACCCTAAACCTTACCCTAAACCTAACCCAAACCCTAACCCAAATCCAAATCATAACACTAACCCTAATCCTAACCCAAACCTAACCCAAACCCTGACTCTAACCCTAACCCTAACCACTAACCCTAACCCTAACCCTAACCCTAACTCTAACCCTAGCCCTAATCCAAATCAAACCCAAACCCTAACCCTAACCCTAAACCTAAACCTAAACCTAACACTAATCCTAATCCAAACCCAAACCCTAAACCTAAACCTAAATCCAAACCTAACTCTAACCCTAACCCTAACCCTGACCCTAACACTAACACTAATCCTAACCCTAACCCTAACCTTAACCCCTAACTTTAACCTCAACCACAGGACGTGTCAACACATTCCTGAAAACAGTGATAGAAAGTAGCCAAAGCAATCGGGGAGCAGTAGAACCTCTAGGAAGCTGAGGCTTTTTGAGATGAGCATATCCCGATAGGTGTTAGGATGGCAAGGGCAACATCTTGCACTGCTGGGGGCCATATTTTCCCTAAAGCCTAGCACACCCACAAGCTTAAGCTCATTAAAGGATCTTGTACTCTCTTTCTTAGCTCCTTGTGCCCACATACCCCTACTTGGAGAAGAATTTTGTTCACTGTTTGCCAGTTACTTGCAGCCACTTCCTCCCCCCTCTCCCCCTTGCATCAGTCCCTCTTTGTGAGGGACACTGATGATAGGATCTGCAAACGCTGGCTGTTTGCAGTGCTCTGGATGGCTTGAGAGCCATCAAAACAAATCCTTCATCATCTTTTGAACATAGTCACTGTTTTCAGGAGTGTGTTGACACGTCCACAACCACTTCCCATGTCAGACTGTAAAAGCTGTGTGATAAAGGTCACATTGGATGGTGAATGGAGGTGCCAGCTAGCCAGCTAGTTCCATGAAAGCAGACAGGTGCTCTGTGAGCCGCTAGCAAGTCTGAGGAATAATCTGATGCAAACAGTCTTAGCCTGACCTTACTGTCCTCTCTCTCTCTCTCTCTCTCTCTCTCTCTCTCTCTCTCTCTCTCTCTCTCTCTCTCTCTCTCTCTCTCTCCTCTCTCTCTCTTTCACCCTCTCTCATTAACGTAGAGCCTAGATATATGGCTCAGTGGTTAACAGTGCTTGCTGCTCTTCTAGAGGACCCACCTGGGTTTGTTTTTTCACCATCCATGTCAGACAACTCAAAACAGCCTGAAACTCTAGTTCCAGGGGATCCGGAACCCTGTGTTGGCTTCTATAGGCACCTGCACACATGTGCACGTAAACACATGGACACACACACACACACACACACACACACACACACACACACACACACACACACACCCCCAGTAAATACTTTAAAAAAAAAAACTAAAGAAATTAAACCATTGATTTTTTTCTTCTGCCCCACAAAAAGCTTCTCTGATATCAGTTTATGGATGCTGTCTTAGAAGTATCCATTCCCAAAGCCTCTGTATCCTGCGAATACGCACTCTGGTCTTTTCTCTAATCGAGTGTCTCCAATGATCTAGCCAGTTTTGGGCCTCTCTACATGGAGGCACTAAATGCGGAGAAATTGCTTACAGGGTGTGTATGCAGCCTTGGTGGGCAACCTCATGGCCACAGCCCTTGGTACACATTACTGAACACAGTCTGCCTTGGGTACTTGGGGGGGGGGTGAGGAATATCAGGAATATAGACACTGCCTTGGGAAAAGCCACACACGTGAAATAGGGAGCTATGTGCATTGTCACTCAAGGGACCAGAGGTAAGTGCCTAATTAAAAGGCAAAAAGCACAAGGGGAATAAGCCTGGGGGAGTTTCCAGAGAGCTCTTTAGGAACCTCTGTAGAACTGGCTATGAAATTCATACTGTTGTCATCATAAAGATTGTTATTTAATAAATTCAGCCCCCTTCGCTGGCAGGACAGTTGGTTGCTAGTTTTTAAGTGTCTTGCCAAAAGTCAGAGTTTGCAACAGCTACAAATTATGAAGCCTGGGAAAGAGCCAGTCAAGTGGAAATAATTATGAAAAAAAAAAAAAACAAATCATCACCACTTTTTACAACGTTGTTCAAACAGGGAAGGGACTTTTTGAGCAAAGTTTAATTTAATTCATGCTTCGGAAAGCAGGGGATTATCCAACAGCACAAGGGACTCACTCCATAACCAATACTCCGTCACAGACAGCCAATGACTCAACTCCAGAATTTCACTTCTGGCTTGGAAGGCATGGGGTTTCTTGGGAAGAGCCTGAAGGCCATCTGTGTGGAGTGGAGGCGTCTCCAGGCACAGTTTTGGAGGGAGGGAGTGGGCCGTGTTTCCCTCCCTGTTTCTAGCGCTTTGCATGTCTGAGCTCACATCCTTTTCTCAGATGCTTCCCTTCAGGGAAGTAAACTCTGAGAGATCTCAGTCAGAGAGTAGACCCAGAGCCTACCCGTGCACTCTGACTCCCCACAGCCTCTGCTGCCCCTGGGTCAGACGGAGAAGTCAGGGCATCCAGGAAGAGAACACAGAACCTCGAGGGGCTGTCCACAGATTTGTGAACGAATGAAGGCAATCTGGAAGGAGCACGTTGACTCTACAGTCCTATTTTAAGCCCGCCCAGTTCTCTGTGGCAAACCTCTATACACTGGGTCTGCTGACTCCACCATGTCTAGTGCTCATTTGGCCACACTCCAACCCGTTTGGTTCCCTTGCCTCTGGACTCTTTGAGCATCCAGTCTCGTCTTTCTGTCACCCACCTGTACCGCCCTCTCATTCTGGCTTCTGTAGTTTCTCTCCTGTGTCTTGCTTTCGTCAGGATTCCTAGCTTTCAGCTTGTCAGTCTGCTCCTTTCTTGTACCTATGAGGCTGCTGGGCAGGGTCAGTTCTCCATGCCCTCAGTCAAGAAGATATATCCGTGGACCAGAGGCATATTTAATCACATCATGCCATTGCTTTTGAAACTGATAGAGCCATCTCACATTTTTTTTCCAAATAACTAATTTTGTCTGGTTGGTCGTTTGGCAAATTCCTACCCCTGCCCTCATTACAGCTGAGAAGTCATGACTAAACAGCAACCCAATCTAGCATTGACTGTCTGCTAACGGGTTTTCCCTTCACTTCCTGGAAGTAGAGGCAGAGTTTTTGAGAACTGGAACCTAGGAACAACCTGGCAGGGACTTTGGACATGGAGTCATCCCTTTGGGGATGCTGAGGCAACATGGCTAAGCAAGGTATGGAGTGTCTTGGTTGGCAGGCAGTCCTGTTGTTGTTCTATCATTTTCCTCCCTGGTCTTGAGCCTATGACAAGGGCTTGCAGCCTGATGCTCTGCAACCTGTCCAGATCTGACAGCCCTGTTTTCTCTCTCTGACAAATGACAGTGGTTCTCAACATGTGGGTCATGACCTCTTTGAGGGGGTTGAGACCATTGGAAAACACAGACAATTTGCACCATGATTCATAATAGTAGCAAAAACGGTGATTACAAGATAGAAATAAAATAACTCTATGGTTGGGGGGTCACTACAATATGAGGAACTGTATTAAAGGATGCAGAGACTAGGAAGTTTGAGAGCTGATGGTGCTACGGTGAATGGCTTACAGCCAACAACTCACAAAGCTGTTCAGGTACAGCTGTGATGACTAAACCATATTTTTACTGAACATAATTAATATTCAGCATTTGAAGTGGAAACAGCCAACAGTTCACAAAGCTGTTCAGGTAGAGCTGTGATGGCAAAACCATATTTTTACTGAACATAACTAACATTCAGCATTTGAAGTGGAAATGTTTCAGTTTATGGTAATTTTTGTTCTCAACTCTTAAACCGTGCTTTCAATTTGCTGACATGTTAGCTTCTAAATTCTTCTATCTTTCAGGATACTTTTTAGTTTTTCATTTACAGTTGAATATTGGCTGAGTGATACTCAGAAACTGAAATATGAAATATCTGGTTTGTTAAAGTGTTGATTTATAAATGTCAATTCCTGATTATACAGCAATGCTATATATTGAAACTTTCCTCAAATTGTGTCTCACTTTTCTGTTTCTGAATTTCTTATTAGAAATGGAAATAGCAATGTCTGTTCTTTGACAGGTCCTTTGCCAATCCTAATTTAAATTTTTAATTTAATTAAAATGCAACTTGATTTAAATTGTAAGTGAACTTTAACTAAATTTAAATTTTGTTTTTAAAATTTAGATTAAACTTTTAAAAACTGCGGAAGTATAAATTAAGGCTAACAAGCTATTTTCAAAAATAATGCTAAATGTGATTAAATTTGGGGGAAAATATTTTTTTTATAATGCATCCTGATAAATCCAAAGTAAAATATCAAATGCCAAAGTTTTGGGTGCAGTGAAGTGTATCCTGTGGGCATTTTCAGCGAATTTGCTATCGTTTAATATACTGCATCAGTGACCCAAGAAAGCAGTCTGAAAGACCAGACTGCCAAGTTCCCATTCTGTGTATGAAACACAGAACAAAATTACCCACCCTGCCCTAGTTCCTTAAAGGCCACCATGAAGATAGAGCCTACTCCTGCTTTGCCTGAGTTGGGGAGACAAATTACAGGTGGGTGGAATGATTTGTTGGGAGCAGGTGTGGATGCAGAAGAGGCTGAAGGGATGGGTCAAGCCCGGGAGTCTGCTGCTGGGTAGAGTGTGTGCTGGTATCAACAGACTGTCAGTGACTGTGGTTCTGCAGCCAGAACTCTACGGTGCCTTCTGCTCCTTGACTGTGCAGCAATGTCCTTCCGCCTTCTCCTGTGAAGACAGAAAGCAGGGCCGCCTGGCGCCAGCTGGCTTCCCGGAATGAGGTGTCATCCCTGCCTAGTTATGGAGGAAAGTAAGAGGATGTCTCCTTGACTTATTCTTCAAAATGCAGAACTCAAAGACATAAGCCCAGCCAAGGCATCCGGTGGGAATGTGCACTCTTGGGATGCTTTGACTAGGTGTGGTGTTAATATGTCCACCTGACACCTAATGAACCTTTATGTGGATTTCTGCATTGATTGAGAGTGGAAGACCCACTCTAACTGTGGACAACACCATTTCTACAAGCTGGGGTCCCAACTACAGAAGCCACATGACCAGTCTCACACTCTTGCTGCTTGATGGACCCTGTCTCCAAATCAACCCTCCCTTCCTTAGTTGCTTTGTCAGTTATTTTGCCCAGGCAGTGGGATGAGTAAGTTATATACCAGGTGCTGGTGAGCTTTCATGTGGGTACACTGGAATGACATATTTGTGTGCTGGGATGCTGTGTCAGCCTTAGACATTCATTAGAACACAGCTGAAAAAGGCCTCTCCCTTCCCTTCCCTGATACCTTCTGTAGCTGTCATCACCAGGCTAGAGGGATTATGGGGAATTTCCATCCTGCAGTGACCCCTCTGGGGAGCAACAGGCAAGTATGTGTGCATTCAGTCATATTGCTCCTGACAGGCTGCTTCCCCTGTCCTACTGCAGCCTGGGGAAGAATGAGTAAGCTTGAGAAGTAAGAGTAAGGAAACTAGGGAGGCTTCCTCTGCCTTCTGCTGAAGTTGACCAGATGTCCCTGTCAGATCGTTCATCTGCTCCTATCACTCCTCTCACACCCCTCTCAGGTTTGCAGGTCAATGTCTCTACTTAGTGACAAGGAGGGTTTTATGTGCATGTAATTCTATGTGTTCATGTGCTTGTTCACGTGTCTGTATGCACGTGTGTGTATGCATGTGGAGGCCAGAGGTTGACATAGTAAATCTTTCTAATCTCTCCTCACCTTATATTTGAGGACAGGGTTCCACACTGAACCTAGACCCACCACAGGCTGTTCAGGAAGCCCCAGAGAGCCTATCCTCACTGCCTCAGAGCTGGGTTTATAGGCATGCCCTGCTGTGCCTAGCTTTTAAAAACTGCGGCTCCTGAAGAATTCACCCTAGATCCTTGCAGGACAACCACTTTACTGAATGGGCACCCATCCCTGTCCCCAACAATTTTTGATATTCAGTTTACAATCTGGGGATTCCTAACACATTTACAAAGTTGTACAAGAGTCACCACTGTCTAATTCCAGAACACTTTACAACACTTAAACACAACCCCATTGTCATTAGCAGCCATCCATCCCCCTTCTCAAGCCCTTGGCCACAAGCCTCCTATGTCTTTAGATTTCTGCTCTCCATCTCTGATCTACTTTCTGTCTCTGTATATTTGCCTATTCTGCATATTTCATAAAGATGAAATCACAATACGTGGACTTTTTTTCTGACTTCTTTCACTTAACACTGTCAGTGTTCATTGTGTTGTAGCTAAATTCAGCACTTCATTCCTCTATGTGTCTCGGAATTATTCCGGTGTATTGAGTAAATCACAATGTCTTTACGTATGTCATTCTATGGACATGTCAGTTGTTTCTATTTTTAGGCTATAAGCATTCATCTACAAAGTTTTATATGTTTCTTAGGTTTTATAGATGATATTTAAGGGTGGGCTTGGCAATCATAGGTAACTCTTCAATTCTTATTCAGTTATTTTTCACGAGGGTTCCTGTTTCTCTGCTGCTCTTCTTGCTTTTGCTTGTGTCCATTCCAGTGGATGTGGTTACTTTAACTTGATTTCCATGAAGACAAAGGATGGACATTTTTGTATGTGCTCACAGATCATTTATATGTCTTCTTAGAGAAATGTGTGTTCAAACTTTTGCTCATCTAAAAATTTAGTTTATTGTTGATTTTCATGACTTCTTTAAATGTTCTGAATATGTATGACCTAGTGGGTATGCAACTTATAAAATTCTCTGATCTGTGGATTGTTCTCCACTCTAATGAAATTAGGAGCCCTAAGATAATTGTTTCTCAAAAAGGAAAATCTTCATACAAAAGATGACATCTAAGCTAGGAGTTGAAAAAAAAAAAAGCATACATAGGATAACACTAAAAACCACCAAGATAAAAAAAAAACCCATGCTTTGCAGTATGTATTAAAGCTTGATTAATGGGTGTGTGTGGCTCAGATAGCTTATTTGATACCTTCAATTTATATATATACCTTCAAATATATCTGTGGTTGTATAATCTGCCTTCAACTGGAATTAACTAACCAGAGCTAAAACAGTACCCCTCAGACCTTAAAGCCTATTAATAAAATATCAAAATCCTATAATTTGTTTCAATGGCTTTTTGACATGGTGAATGCAGGCTAATGTCAATCAGCATATTGCTTCAAGAATGTTTCTTGTCTGATACAAGACTTCCTGTTCCCCTAAGAGTTCCTCACTGAATGTCCCACGGACTTTGCCCACTAGTTATACAAACCAAACAAAGCTTCCTTCTTAAGTAAATAAATGCATGCTAAGTGGTATCTTTATGCTGTGGGTTTGTTTGTGAAGCCATGGTAACTTTTATTTCTCCTATTCCTCATTTATTATTATTTAAAGACAAGGTCACATAACATGGCTAGCCTTAAATTCCTGGTGCTCCTGTCTCCACTGCATGTTACCACTAGACGCAAACGAAAGACCAGTAATCTGTCCTACAATTTCCATCTATCCTCCAGAAGTACAATTTGCTAGCTATTGATATATACAGCTGTAATTATGTAAGGATAAATAATAGAAATCACATCTTCCTGGATTTATTAGGAATAATTCTCAGAGATGTCAAATAAAAGTAATGAGGAAATTTGATTAAAAAGAAAAAACTTTGCTTTCCTTTATAAAATTTGGAACACATATAGCAGATCATGAAACAGATATGCTCTTATACATAGTCATGCACATATTCAGGATAATAGAACCAGAAAAAAAAAAAAACCCTGCAATTCCTAGTGATGTGAGCCTGCGATTCCTAATGATCCAATATGGGTCAGAATGAAGCAAGATAACGGATGGATGCCAAGTACAACAAATAAGCTCACAACATTTAAAAGTGACAACAGCAGCAATGTCGGAGATCAAAATGAAAAGCTCTACTGTTTGTGTCTGAGAGGTCAAAACTGAGATGGTGCTGTCTAAAGGAGAAGAAGAAAGCTTCTGGACTAATTGCAGGGCGGTGACAGGTGGCATCTGTGTTGTGCTTAGCTGACAGCATGGAGGTGGGAAGGCGATATTTACGAGCTAGAACAAGAAGCTTGGAAAGGGGAGGATATCCTGGAATATTCAAGGAAGCTTCCCTCTTCTGTCAACCTGAGACATAAAAATAGGAGGTTATGAGGAAGAGAGATTTTAATTCATTGCACACTGTTCTGTTTTTCTCGGAAACCTCTTGGGGGGTAGGCAGACAAAGGAAATCAATATAAACAATGGAGGATTCTGATACATTTAGGAAATGAAAAACAATGTTCAGCAGTAAGGATTGGACAGATCCAAACTGATACGAAAGTAGTGGAAAATTCCACTGCCTTCTGAATATTTATCTGCCTTCAGGATAACAATAGACTATTTATTGACTGTTAACACTGAAATGAGTAACCATGCTAACATTGAAATGATTTAATCAAACATACTTTTATTTTTTTTTTAACTCTATGGACCAAAGCTACTCCCAAATCCAGGAGAGGCCATCTTGCAAAGATGTTCTGTTTACATACAGGATCTCATGGAATTGAGGCATTTCTGGAGAAGTCTGGATTATTATTACTCAGAGCTATTCTAGAAGTTCTGACGCATTAGGCTTCATTATTATGTTGCTTTACATGAAGCAATAGGAATTAAGATAGAAACTTGGCACTATTATGATCTAGGACAGAATTATGTACCAAATAACTCCACAGGGCTGGATTTTGTAAGGGCAGGGCAGAGTTTGGGCTCTCAGCTGTGCAAGTTAGAAACATGCTAGAACTCTTTACACAAGCCATTCACAAAACTCCATTTGTATTTTGGCTTGTACATGTGTAGATGGATGCATAAATAAATAGGTAGACGATAGATTTTTGCTTTTTGAGATGGGGGTCTTACTACATAGACATGGCTAGAATTGAATTGTGATCTTCCTGCCTCGGTCAGTCTCCTGAGCAGCTGAGATTACAGAGACTACAGGTAGAAACCACGATGTCCATTCTCCCATCAGTGATTTCTGAGATTAAGTTTCATCACTTAGCATGGAGTCCTAGGACATCAGTGGCTCAGACATGAAGAGTTGTGTTTCTTTCCTCTGACTCCAGAAGGGAACAAAGCAGCTTTGGTTGGGTAGTCATGGTCCACAGTGGCCTTGGGACAAAGCCTTATCTTGGACCACCACACTATCTCCACGGGCATGTCTTTTACCGCAGCTGTGTTCTAGCTGTAGATAAGAAAAAGAGCTGAAGAGCAGTCACAGGGTAACCTGGCTCATTTACAAAGAATCTGCCAGAAAAAATTTCCACCTACAGCTCATCAGCCAGAAAATGGAAAGAAAGGTGGAAGATGCAGTCTGCTCAGCCAAGAAAAGAAAAAGAAAGGACCAAATAAAGGAAATAAAGGGAGACAGACCACAGTACTCACTCAGTATCTGCAACACTGCATCTCAAAAGTAAAGACCTGAGTCCTGTTTTCTAAAACCTATGCTACCTGCTTTGCATTTGAGTGTTAATTCCTGCTACTGTAACTTGCTGGGCACTTGTTGGGATGAAATCAGGCTTGCCTGAGAGCTTGGGCTGTTCAGCTGGGTAACTTGGTTTAATGGGTTTCCTTTGATACTGTGCTAGTGATACTGAGGCTATGTTAGCCTTTGTGCACTCTCCTTGTCATAATAAGTTTTAGTTGGCTAATTTTCCCCATCGAACCTCTGTGCAGATCACCTTCCCAGAGGGTTCCCAAGCTTTTTTTCCTGCATTAGCTCAGCAGCCCTCACCACGTCTGAACATGTTGGCTGCTTCATCTTTGTCTTTCAAAGCATGGCAGTTCCTTGCAGAATGGAGTGAAGATGGATTTGCCTCAAGGGACAGAGACATTTGGGAAACCAAATGCCATCAACTATTTGGCTAAGTTATGGAATAGAACATCAAAAAAGTTGTTCATGGGCAAAGAGACAGAGTGAGACAATGTATTTAAATGTGTGAATGTGATTATAAGAAGAAGAACTGTAAAATTGTAGATATTTAAAGGTTAGAGAAGAATAGATTCGTTTTTCATATATTCACATATAGTCTATTCTAACTATGTAAGTACTAGAAAGATATTTAGTAGGAGAATTTGTCTTAGGAAGTATACGGTGGAATCAGTTTATTTTGTAGACAAGGCCACTGGGATACAGGTGTGTGAGCCAGAAGCAGTCACAGAAGAGTTATAATCTTCTGAACAGAATTGATATTTTTACCATTATTGAGAAATAATCACCTGTAGGTCTTATCGGTTTCCAACGAACAGGTGCAAATAACTACAAGTAACCTAAAGTGTGCCGCTACTTTTGTCTGCAATTGCATTTGGAGGTCAAATGTCAACCTCAGGTGCTGAGCCATCCACTTTCTTTTTTGAAACTGGGCCTCTTATTGGTTGATCGTGATCTCACCAAGTCAGCTGACTGGTTATGGATGAGCCCCAGGAATCCATCTATCTCTCTCTGCCTTCCCAGTGCTAGAATTGCAACCCTAAAAGTTGGTGAACAAATAATTATTAATTTTTAAATCTTGCACAGATTTTAAAGCACTAAAGATGAGAAGAAAATTATAACTTTATAAAATGACATGGCAATTATGCCCCATGAGCATCATCTTTTGGGCTAGTCAAACATAGACTTGCATTCAGTCCTGTTCGATCCACCACCACTACATATAGATTGTTTCACAAATATTGGAAAGGAACTCCTGTTCTTTGACAGTGGCAAGCATAAATGGCAGGTGGCTCTATTATTCTATTAGTTAAATAGAGTTTTCATTTTCAGTTTTGTTTTGAATAAAAAGTCAAGTTATACTTGGATTACTCTTCTTAAAATCCTGTTTTTCTCCATTAAGACTCAGGTGGAACCAATTTGGGGCTAATGGACTCACTTAGGCTCGGAACCTGAGTCCCCGAGCTGATTAGCAAAATCCTGGAAGATGTTACTTTCTCTTTTCAGTCCTCATAAATTTTCTTTTCCTTTTTAATATTTACTAATGTCCTTCAGATTCATCCATGCATGACAAAATGGCCTTCTTTGTAAGAACTAAGTAGTGAGAGAGAGAGAGAGAGAGAGAGAGAGAGAGAGAGAGAGAGAGAGAGAGAGAGAGAGAGAGGCATCACAGTCTCGGAGCATCTCTGGCCATGGTGGGTAACGCCATTTCAGCTGTTACACATTTCTTCCTTAGCCTTCCTAGTTTTTTACCTCTTTGCACTTTAGCAATGCTTTGGCTATTTCTACTGCTAAGAAGGACCTGGTTGACTTACTTGCTAGCTCTACAAACAAAAATTTAAGAACTGGAGTGCCACAGACTGCTCAGTGGGTTGCAGGTCTGCGTGGAGACCAAGACTTGGATGACCAGGTCAGGAGTGGCTTCGGCTTGACAGACAGACACAAACACACCTGAGGAGGTTTGCGAACTGCTGCAAAGTTTACTTCAGAATATCAGGTTTTTATACAGAAAGTTCAAAGAACAGATCTTTGGTCACAGTTTAAAGATAAACAGGCATTCTATAGATGTCAACAATTCCCTTTGAAGTTTCTCAGCAAGTGCATAATTGGGAACCTCTGTTTATTTTGGCCTGCTTGTGGTCAGCATATCAGAGATTTGATTTGTTGAGTTTAAAGGATAATCTTTGTCTCTAGATAGTAAACTTTTATAGTGTTGATTTAGGGGCCCTAAGATCTCAAATTAGAGTATTGTTGTGAATCCCACAGCAGGTTTGTTGTGGGCGGGTTAATTACAGGCAGGGTCTCATTGTGGGCTGCTTCCTATAGCCTTAGCCCTAATTGATTTATCAGGCCCTGGCTGACATCTGAAGTCACAACTGGTGCCTAGGATCTGTGTCTGAAGGCACAGAGGGCAATACCCACCTATTGACTGCTGATCTGTATCCCTTTCAGTTCCTGAAACTATATCTAAGTGTTCTCTAGGCATCTCTGAATTACTAGTGGAGCTACAGGCTAAAATATCCAGGAATAAAAGGCAATATTGTTATTATAGCACAAAACACATCTAGCACCCATTCCAAACAGCCAGCCACGCAAGCACCTGCAGGGACCTGAACCACTTTTCCCCAGGAGGCGTAACCACGTGTGGTGCGAACCTCTGGACAGATAGCCATTGAGATTTCTCTCAGCCATTGCTACACTGTCTCCACTGGGGCTGGTGTAGCACTGGAGAATTGTGGTGGTGGGGGGGTGGATACAATAAATTATTTTCTCCAGAATTATTTTTTCGTTTGGCCTTATTATAATAGCAGTTTCTGTTGTTGTTTGTTTTTAGTTTTGGTCTGTTTTTATTTTTATTCATGTGTGAATGTCTGTGTATCTACCATGTGTGTGAAGCCACCTTCAGAGGTCAGCATAGGGCCTTGATCTTTTGTAAATGAGTTACAAACAGTTGTGAGGCAAATGTGGGGCCTCTGGAAGAGCAGTAAGCAGCCTTAAATGTTGTATTATTTCTCTAGTTTCAAACAGCTGTTTTGGTTTAAAATTTTTACTGTTCATTAATATTAAATAAGCATTGATACTTTATCTCTTTCTCTTTGGAGCTTAAATTAATGCCTGATATAAAATAATCAAATGCTATTTATTGCTTCAGGCCTCAGAGAAAATGTTTCTCATGAGCTAAGTGGCTTTCCCTTATATTTACACCTTCCCCAAAGATGAACACACAGCCCAGAGTGTTTAGGGTTAAATGATCCACGAGACAGTGGCAAATGAGATTCTGGTCTTCCCTTTGTGGTGGCCTTCTATTCCAATAAGTCATTCATTGTTGGTTTTAATGACTTAATTTTTTTCACAGAAACACAACAAATGCACAAGCTTATACCTCAACAATACAAAATGTGTGAAGTAAGCCATCTCCACACACTGATACCCAGTTTCCTCGTTTGTTTTTTGAAGGAGTTTGTGTTAGTATTTAGGCATCTGTACTGGCCAGCCTTTGGAGTTCTGACAAGCACACCCTCAGCTGCTGCCACTAAGAGCACCACCTGGGCCTATTTGGCCCTGCCCACCTCCCATCTCTCTCTCCTTTTCTCTCTCTCCCTCTGTTTTCTCTCTCCCAATGCTGCTGTCCCCAGAGGCCTGTCTCCCTCATCCCCTTTCCACTTTTTATGATCCCTTTCCCGTAATAAAATCTATTTGAACTCTGTCGCATGGCATCTTTCTCTCTTGAGCTGTTTTGTTTGTTTTTTATTGCAGTGGTGTGTCCAAACCCTTTTGTTACAGAGATCAACTCTGTTCCTTTAACCTAAATTTAAAGAGCTCTCCTCTCCTCACTCAGACTTCTTTCATTTTTTCCCCCACACAGCTTTTCCTCCCCTTTTCTTTCATATTTCAGGCTTTTATATTTACACTCCCCTGCTGCAGCCTCATCTGATATCCAGTCCCTAACTCTAGGTTTTGTTGAGAGAGAGGGGGGAGGGGGCACAAAGAAGTAACAAAAAGTAAAAAGAATAAACCATTACCAAAGTTGAATCTATTCTTGAAATCTAGGTGTCTGCCACCATGTCCATTTTTTTCCACATAGGTTCTGGGGATTGAACACAAGTCCCTATACTTCCAAAACACTTTAACAACCCAGCCTTAACTGCTTGTTTTGGTAGAAAAACAATCTTTGGGGGAATCTTTTTCTAGTTTATTTTGAAAAAGAACAAGTATGCCTCATATATGCATCAGTATAAATTACTCCAAATGAACCAGTGTTCTACATATAAATAAGAAAGGAACAAAATCAATAGATACATACATAAAATATAAAATCGAGTAAAGGAGAAAGACCATTGTAACAACAGACTCAAATCTGAAATGATGGATGACATCACTACACTAAAACAAGACAAAACCTGCATTGGGGTTAAAACACACACACACACACACACACACACACACACACACACACACACACAGCAAGTAATTAAAGATAGGCAATGTTGCAAAAAAAATTGTCACTACAAATAAAGGGTAGATTCTTTGAGCAATGCTTTGAAGTACACACAGCAGAAATGGGAGTTAAAGAGGCTAATGAACATCCTCCCTGCAGATATCTGGTCTACTGCCAGGTACATTATTGTATTTCTAGGCTCAAAGGGATAAGCATGAACATGAATATTTAAAATGCAAAATACAGAAGTAGGTGCATAAGATTATTATTTACATATGCTCATTATTTAAAGTAACTATCAGAAGAGAAAAATAATTAAAAGGACTACCTGTGAGGATAGGAATAAGGACAAAGGAGATTAGCCCAGTAAGGGACTATGGGACTAATGGCATGGGAAGGAGCAGAGAGGAGGAAGGCTGGATGGACATGATCAAACATGGTATATGCAAGTATGGAAATACATGATGATATGATTAGTGTATACATGTAATACATGTTAATGATCAGAGAACTGTAATATGTGCTAATGAACTAAATGAGGTTAGCAAATTCTTTACTTTTTTACTAAATGTAAGTCTTAATTTCTGAATAGATAGCTCAGGGAGCACATGAGTCACAATCTACATTTTATCATTTTGACACTCAAAATGAGAGCCCAAAAATTGGTTCTGACTGAACCTCGGTGGTGAATTTCTGGCATCCTATCAGCAAGCTAATTCTTGAGTGTAGCTCCAAGTGCTATGTGTCTGTGAGGGGTACTCTACATGCTCTTGCTCTCAGAACTGAGATGACAATTAATTAAGTCACCACTAAATGCTCTTATTTTCCTCTCCATTTTTTCACTATCTTTCTGTATGTGGAAGGTTCCCAGTGCTGACAACCTGCTCCCAAATACACACTCTGTGGCTTATAACTAATTACAAATGCTTGGTCCATAGCTCAGGTGTATTATTAGCTAGCTCTTACAGCTTAACCCATGTCTGATAATCTATGTATTGCCCTGGGGCGTGTAGCTTTAATCTCTATCCGATTTCGTGTGTCCAGCTAACCTTACGTCTTGAAGCCCATTGTTTGACGTTTGTTTTGGTTTCTCTCGCTGTGATAAAAACTGTGACCAAAAGCAACTCAAGGAAGAAAGGGTTCACGTCATCTTACAGGTTATCGTTTGGGGAAACCAAGACAGGAGTGCGAGGCACGAATTTGAAGCAGGCTTTGTGGAGGAATGCTCCTTACTGGCCTGCTCCTGGGCTCACGTTCAGCTACCTTTCTTAACTGGGCCACACCCACCTTTCTAGGAATGGCCCGCCCACGGTGGGGTGACCCTCCTGCACCAATCAGCAAACAAGGTAATGCCCCATAGTAAATGCCCCACAGTCTGATGGAAGCAATTCTTTAAGTGAGTTATCCTCTTCTAGGTGTGTAACTTGGCAAACAAGATCACCGTTTTGGGGGGTTCTGGGGGGGTGCGTTAGAATTTTAGGTTCTTCTAGAGAAGTTTGGAGTTGTTAATGCGAATCAAATCTCTTGAATCTCATGTTCTAGTTTGGCCTGGAATATGCGGAAAATTCCAGGCTGGGGCCCAGAAAACATCACCAGAACAGCTGAGCTATTTAGAGGGACTCTTCTCTCATGCCAGGACAACTGTCCTAAGACGATGAATACTCTGGGGTGGTGTTGGTGATGACGATATGAAGATTTCTGATACCTCCCTCCTATCACACAGCCAGATGGCTCCACTGTTTGCAGGGGCAAAAATATTCAAGATATTCACTAGAACAGCAGCTTTCAAACTTTGGATTCCAGAGCTTCTTCACATGCTCTGAAAGCTTTAGGGGCGTTGATACAAAGAACTAACTAAAAGTGGCATCTGGAAGAAGGCACAAATAGTACCCAAATAACAAAACACAATAGCAATGTTATAGTTCTGAGATGGGAAGGTGACTTACTATGCATCAAAGTAAAGAACTATAGAGATGAACTCACTCATTCAGAGATCGACACAGTCTGGGGGCTGCTGGCCATTTTGAGTTGTTGACTGAATCACACGGAACGTTTTAATGGGACATGGAGGTTCACTCCATTACCCCAGCACTTGGGAAGTAAAGACAAGGGTCACACTCTGCTGCTATGAAGCAAATATATGTCAGCCTGGGCTGTATGAATGCTGTTTCAAACGGTAAGAAAATATAATCTCAAATATTTCTGTGATAATCCCAGAACTGTGCACATCAGCAACAGTCAGGAAAAGTGGCACCTTGCACTCATCTGTGGTAAAGACAAGACTTTGGTCAACTGTCAGCGTGAAATAATCAGATAGCGGAAGTTCCCAACTGATCGCGGTTGAATAGAGAAAAATAAGCTTTCTTCAAGGGAGTGACACAATATATAAATAACACTATTGGGTAGAGTCCATGTTCGAGAGCAGTTGGCCAATACAAAACAGACTGCATGTTTTTGCTTTTATTATTGTTTAAGAGAAAGAACATAAAGTTGGGGGTGGGATCTGGGAGGAGTTAGGGAAGGGGAAATAGTATGTCAAAATATATTGTATGAATTTCCCAAAGAATAGATAAGAGCATAAGTTAAAATAATTTGTTCATGAGCAAGTTGGGACTTGAACTGTTATCAATCAGCGGTATGAAAAACTTGGTTATGAGAACATAACTGCAGTGATGGAGGAGAAAAGAAAACTGCCCAACTCAGTGGCTGTTGTGCTTAAAAGGCATCTTACAATAAAGAACAATCTAGGTTTACTCCTATTTATAACCAAACCTCTGTTTCTCAAAGAATTGGGCTGTGCCCCACCTGTGATCTTAACTACAGATGGTTCTGTATTCCCTGTTCCAGGAAATGGCAACAAAAAGTTGTTAGGACCACCTAGTCTTTGTTTCCAAAGGTTATTATGACCACCTGTTGTTATGACTACCTTGTTATGTTCTGCTTCTATAACCCCATCTATTTGTCTGCCAAATCCCCCATTCTGAAACCCCCTATTCTTGAGCTATAAAAGCCCCATGTCAAATACTGTCCTCATGAACCCTACCTTACGGGGAGACAGCCAATGTGTGTGAATAAAAAGGCTTGATTAATAAATTGCTAGCTTTAATTAGATTAGCCACGATGGTTCAGGCAGGTGGTCTTTCTCCTCTCATCTTTGGGGTTAACAGTTGACTGAGGAAAAGTGTGTTTGGAGGGAGCTAAAGGTAGTAACCAGCAGTGTGCACACTGTGCACACACAGTGAAGGGAGATGTCATTCTGTAAATATGTTTCTCTTATTGGTTAATGAATAAAGCACTATTGGCCAACAGGAAAGCAAGATAGGTGGGACTAGGAGACTAGGAGGAGAGAGGAAGTAGTAGTAGGAGATCCAAGATGGGGGGGGTGGGAGAGAAGAACACCAGCCCCTCTTTCCAGTAAGATAAGACCATGTGGAAGTACTTAGATGAATAGAAATGGGTTAATATTTAAGACAGAGCTAGCTGATAAGAAACTACTAACTGGCCAACAGAATTATATATTAATACAGAGTTTCTGTGTATTATTTGGGGCTGGCACAGTAGTGGGCCCAAGCTGGCCGGGGGGTGGGGGGTTGGGAAACTACTCATAACAGCTCTGAATGAGCTTGTAGAGGACCTTTGTGTCAGCAAAGGAATTTTTGATGTTAGCCATACTGTTCCATATCTCCTAGACACCCCTGATCTTTATGTATCACCCTTTGTGCCTGCAATGGGATACTACCTCTTGCTCCAACAAGGCTGTAACATCCTAGTTGGCCTGTTTTGGTCTTCCACCTTTTAAATCTGTCCTCCTCTAGCGGTCAGAGACTCCTCTGAGGCTGGAGAGAGTGCTCAGTAATTAAGAGTGCCGAAAGCTTCCAGAGGACCTGCGTTTGGAACCCAGTACCCTGGTCAGAAGGCTCACAAACACCTGTGACTCCTGTGTGAAGGAATCTGACACTCTCTTCTGGTCCTCGCCTACACACATGTGGCACACACTCACACAGCCACACGCATGAACAAAAGCAAAGATTAAAATGTCTTTAAAGAGAGTGTTCTAGAAAGTCCTTTCATACAAACATCATGCTCTTTTATTTTTAAGAGAGTCAAACTCCAAGTCAGGAACTGCAATAATTAATTGTTAAACAGAAACTTAGTCTTTTGATATACTCTTGTAATAATAAATATTTGTGCTTGTGTGTGCATGCATGCGCATGGATGTGAGCACATGTGTGTACCACGTGTATGGATACCTGAAGAGGCCAGCAGAGGGCATCAGATTCCCCCAAAGCTAAGTTTTAGGAGTCATGAGCTAGACAACATGGGGGCTTGGATCCAAACTTGGGACCTTAGGGAAGAGTAGCAAGTGTTTCTTCCTATATCTTAAAATGAGTAAATATATGTGTGGTATATATATATACATATATATATATACACATATATATATACATACATATATGTGTATATATACATATATACATACATATACATATACACATATATACATATACATATACATATACATATACATATACATATACATATACATATACATATACATATACATATATATAATCTCTGAGATTCCAAGCACATGAGGTCATGCCCCTTTGGGTCTTCACAGTCTCTCACGGGAGATTTCATTCCTCAGACATAGAACACTAGCACAGCTGAACTGTGTTAAGCACTAACAAATGAGTATTTGGCCACACTCATTTAATGTAGGTTTTCTTAAACTTTTTCCACTCACAACTGGGAAAGTTTTATATAGTGCTGAGTATAAAGGAATAAAAGAGTCAAGATGTAGGACATGAGAGAAGTAAGATGTCCAGACCCTCTCTCTGGTAAGACAAGATGACATGGAAACACTTAGATTGATAGAAATGAATTAATATTTAAGACAGAGCTAGCCAGTAAGAAACGCTAGTAACCAGCCATCAGGTTCATAATAATAATAAATAAATAAATAAATAAATAAATAAATAAATAAATAAATAAATAAATATGCATACAAATGAAATTTACTGATGTAAGTCATAAAGACTTGTTCTAAAATAATCTACATACATTTTTACTAATCTTAAAGGCTGAAGAAAATGTGGACACTAATAACAATACTCTGGCATAAATAATCAAATCCTGGCTGAATATTTGATGCTGCAGGATGCATAGAGTCTTTAACATTTTCAGAGTTGATCGATAATTAGATTTTATAGCCATCAATGCTGAAAATGCTGCCTCACAGAAATAAATACATTTAAGGCCATTTCAGAAATTGCTGGAAATTCTGTTCTGATGACAAGCCAAACTTTGTCTAATGAATTTTTGAAAGAGACTCAAGTCAGCGAGAGAAATATCAGTGTTTTTTTTGTTTTTTTTTTTTTTTAAGGTCAGACATTTAGACACCCTACAATCCCAAAATCAGGTAACTTGATACTCAAGTGCCAAGGATTGATGGTAGGAAAACGTCAACATCTGTCTCCCTCTATTAAACTATTTTCTGCCTTTCTGTAAGAACAGAAAGGTTAGTATGTACACTAAAGGTTAGTATGTACAACTTACAATGCAAGTAGTAATGTCACCCGCAGCGTTTGTTGGGCTGCAAGCTCAGCACAGAGTGCACGGATTGTGTATTCAGTACCAAGACGTCACTAAGTGGGACAGAGAGTCATGACAATTGCTGCTAGACACTCCTGGGCTCAGCAGGCACTTGCTTCTGAATTACCTTTTTCTATTCAAATTGTTCACTTGAAACTTCTATCTTGCCTGCAGCTCCTGAGACCATGGGGGCTGGTGCAAAAGTTGGCAAGCTGTGTGTGGCAGGTCTCATGAGTAGGCCACGGGATAATCTGACTTGGGGAAAACTGACTTGGTGAACCCATGAGACCTGTCTAGGACCAGACAGCTGTACCAGCCTTTTTTCTTTTGGGCCAACTAGCGCCCAATTCATATTATTAGTTTTGAATGTTTGGCCTTAGTGTGTGGTTGTTTCTGGATAGCTTGTTTTCTTCCTTTTTTCTTTTTCTTTTTTTTCTTTTTTCTTTAAATTAACCTGGTTTTTTTTTTTTTTTTTTTTTTTTTTCAGCTATGTCTTTCTGTATGTCCTACTCCACATAACTGGCAGGCAGGTGCCTAGCTGACCAGCCCTAGGGTTCTCCCTCTCTTTCTCCCTCATTCATCTCCTCCATCTCTCTTTTTATTTATTCCCTCTGCTGGCCAGCTCCACCCATGCCTCTCCTGCCCAGCTTTTGGCTGTTGAGCTTTTTATTAGCACAATCAGGTGCCCTAGGCAGGCAAGGTGAAACAACAGCACATCTTTTCACAATTAAACAAACACAGCATATGCAAGTGTAACTCACCTTTACACAGTTAAAGTAATATTCCATAGCACAAGCAAATGTAACTCGTCTTTGTCCAGTTAAAATTATATGCTTCAACATACAGCAAGAGGATTGACAGCTCTCTGCACGCCTGCTGCCCAGCGCTAACTAGGCGAGCAGTGTCTACTAAGCCCCAGTCCTAGGCAGGGAGTTTATAACTAGCCCTCAGACCCTCCTCCTTTCCTTCTGATAGCCACACATTGAAAACTGCCCTGTGCACTCCAGACAGTGACAGAAACATTCCAGAGAAGTCCATGTCTGCTTGTGCGTGCGTATGTAAAGTAACAAAAGAGCCGGAACAAAGGATTTTTCTTTACCTGCTCCAAGTGTGTTTGCTCCAAAGAGGTGTGCACCTGCACATGCTCCTGTTACAGGCCAGCAGCCTCCTGGTTGGAATTTTGGACACACTGTTTTGTAAGCCCATGACAAAGTGGTAATGGAGAAGAGGAAGAAAGTTGTGTTTTAGGAAAGCGAGCAGGTTCAACAAGGATGGTCAGCAACAGTCACAAGGCACACAGGAACAGAATGACGGAGAAGGCCCAGGCTGCCCAGGAGAGCATGCACAAGCTTTCACGAGGGACTGCCTTGTGCCTGGGGCCTTCCCTGTGCCTCCCTCAGTCCTCTCCCCCCCCCTCCCCAGGCCTTCTCACTGTGACAGCCTTTGGGTCAAGGACAATTTCTAACACTGCTGTCATGCCTACACATTCAGAGTTTGCTCTTTCCATATTTTATGTGTTTCTGCCTGTTTTCTACTTCTCAAGAATTGTAACTTGCTTTGCTGTTTGTTTTTTTCCTCTCTATTGCTTAGAGTAAAATTCAAACTTCTCACATAGCTCTGTATTCATAAACATATTAAATGAGAAATATTTACAATAATTGCTCCATATTCCAATTTTTCCTAAAACACTTTCACAAAGAACATAGATATCAAATATTTCCCCTAATTATAGGGGTTAACAGGAGGAAATTTCTTTTTTAAAACATCCAGGAATAAGATGGTGAAGCCAAGAGCATTGTATTCCTTGGCCCCTTGTTTTGCCTGTAGCAGAGTTTTGGACAATCAGTTTTGTTTTCACACATATGAGAGACAACATCCATGTATGCACACAGCATATATCACCATTTGTCATATCACTCTGAAGTATACCAGGTCACATGCATGGGACGTGAGGCAGTGTGAATACCCTCAGAGCAAATATACAGGGAGTGGTATGGTTACACAATAGAAAGCATTTTGGCCTTGAAAAAGAAGGAAATCCTGTCATATGCAATAATACTCATAAACTTAGTTGACATTTAGTGGAAGAAGTCAGGCAGAAAAGACAGAAAAAAAAATGGTTTTGACTTATTTCTGGAATCTGATCCAATTGAACTTACGGAAGTACCCAGTAGAATGTCTTTGCAGAGGCTGAGGAAATAAGCGATAAATATTTAAGATGATGAGTCCATTAGCTTAACTCAGCATTCCGTATGGGGTTTTCCTGTTTTATACACTCACCCTGTAAGTATGGAGTCACGGTTTTTCAAGTCGAAAACAATGATGCATGTTTGTAGATGAACAGACCCAGATCTGAGTCTAAAACCTGAGACTTTCAGGTAAATTGATGGTTCACTTTATAAAGCCAATTCTCACCTATTTAAAAAATCTGTAAAACAGAAAAATCGAATCTAGGTCTATCAGTTGCACAGGCACAAAAGGAGGTGGTTATAAAGTTCAGCCCTTGCCAGCCTTTGTCGTGTGTGATCAGCACTCCAAAACACCCGCACTGGAAACATCTTGTCATTTAGTTCAGCATTTCCTCGAGAGCTGGAGTTCTGTTTCAGTGACAAGTTCTTCGAGGCTCAAACTCCTCATGAATCCAGGCACACGTCTGTGTGATGGTGTCACCTTCCAGACAAGACAGCTGTGAAGTGATTAATGGAGTAGCTGGGCCCCCTGACTGAGTTCTCTCCAGATGAATCCAGAAAGGACACAGAATGTGGCAACCAATGGAGTAACCTGTCACAGTGCTCACTAACTGTTAAAAAGTGGAAACGAAGGAAAATGACCAAAGCCAAGGCTTCGGTAAACAGTGGAAGTAGCCACCATGGTAGATGAATGCAGATGGCATCCAACATTCAAGGCGTTATTCCAACAGCTTAAATGCCATATTTAAATAGGATTAATTTTTTTTAAGTATGAAACTGTGGCATCATCTGGAGCCACATTTCAGACTCTGTTCCTTTTCGTAACCAGCAATAAATCCTTCAGCAACTTACAAGGTGTCTGAATCTCTCTCTTCAGCTATACAATGGGAAGGACAACGAACCTCACAGGCTGGCTAGGCGTGGGATCTGGTAGAAGGCCTGGAATGGCCCTGAAGATACTCACACCCTTCAACCTACTGAAATCGCTTCTCCAGCTCTGTGTTTGATCTCTTGAATTATTGTAATGTCTGTATGTAGTCTCTATTACTTTCCCTATAACAAATAGTCTTAAAGACTTCTTGTGTCCAAAGAAATGGTGTCTACAGCACAGAAATAATTTCCATTGTGGAGTGAAAAGGGTGACAGAGAGGACATAGTGTTTGGATTTTTTTTTTTTTTTTTTGAAAAGCCTGAACGCCTGAACTGGGACATCAGACAGGAACTGCTGCCAACACTTTTGGTCATACCAGGAGTAGATCTGATCAAATGGGTGACCAGGAAAGATCTTCAAAGAGGTCCTGGCTAGCTCTCAATTCCACATTCTCATTAGCAGTCACAAGGAATAGACAAGCTGGCCATGTTCTGAAACCTTCTAATTTGTGCAGGAGAAGGTCTCAGAAAACAACAAAGAGTCGTTTGAGTCTTCCAGTCACGCCTGGGAACATCGGCGGGCTGCTCAGTGAGATTCTAATCCGGATCACAGTCTGGCATGTGCGAACTGCACTGTTCGTCTCGGCATTTTTAACAGCAGGGTTTTAGTAATCACACTGGGGTGCTTTCAGGTAAGACAAACAGTAAGCCAAAACTACCACTGTAAATTAAGGAGCCCATGCTATGAAAATAAGAATTAGCAAGCAGCCTGCAGTGTGTGTCTTCCTAAGGGAGGATTTTATGAAAAAATCTCAGCGTCAACCTCCATCAACCAAAGATGTCTCTAACAGTTGCCCCACTGCCTGGATTTCTGAGCTGACAAATGCTCCTCCCATCTTCAGTACCCTTCAGCTTGCCTGCCAATGCAACTGCAAAACCAGCTGTGCCTAGAATAATCCAGATAGCCACTGGAAAACTCAGCGATGTTGACGGGCATTGGGTGCAACTTTGGTTTCCGAGACTGTCCGGAATGTTTTCAAAAGAGGTAACTGTAAATTGTGGCCTGAATTGCTGCTTGGCATACTTCTCAGTCAGCCCTTGGTGCTGCTTCTATTTTCTCTTAATCCATTTACCCACCCCCATCCCATTTATTTATCCAATTGCTTCAGAAACACACACACACAAACACACACACACACACACACATACACACACACCCAAAAACATAGACCATAGTATTCACACATGTATCATATTTATTTTGCCCTTCTTCAATATTCCTTTTATTAAAATAATTTATAAAGGGTAGGTTTTATGTACTAGTATTTAAACTTAATCGCAGGTGGTTGTGTATTCGTTAACTGGAGAAATCTAGGTTGTACATAAGAGATGGTCTTCTGTGAGTTACCGCACACACAATGCACAGTAAAGGCAAGGAAGTTAGAGAGACACTTGTAGCTGTCTGTTGTAATTTCCCATAAACTAGAAACTCTTTTTTAGGTGATGATTGGGTCTACTGTCTTCCTATTATTGCATCACCAACGCTTAAAACATCCAGCAAATGACGAGGGTCAGGAAGTATTTGCAAGGTGGATCGTCTCCCTCATACTTGCTGTTTACTAAGAACGGATTCAGGTTTTAAATGGGATACTGCTTCACCCCTGAAAATTTCCACAGTATGCAGAGACCCAAGGGAACACAGAGAAGTCTTTCTGGATTCTCCTAATCAGGCCTTAACCAAAAACATGCGGAGAAGGGAACAGAAGGCCCAGTGGGTAAAGGCACTTGCCACCAAGTGTGACCACCTGAGTTCGATCCCAGCACCTACAAGGCCTGAGGAGAAAAATGACTCCTGAAAGTTGTCCTCTCACCACCACAAGTATGTGCCATCGCAACTTCCCCCGAATAAATCAATAAATGTAGTAAATATTTTTTTAAAAAAATGAAAGACTGGAATAATATGGAATAATAGCAGAAGGGGACGGGTTAAGCTAGTTATAGACCAGGAAGTACCCGTCAGCCAACAAAATAAAAGAATGAGGAGAATATTCTAGACAAAAGGAATAAGGTGCTTAGCTGGGCAGCGGTGGCACATGCATTGTTTGGGAGGCAGAGGCAGGTGGATCTCTGAGTTCAAGGCCAGCCTGGTCTATGGAGTGAGTTCCAGTACAGTCAGGGCTACACAGGGAAACCTTGTCTCGAAAACAATAACAACACAAAAGAAGAAAGGGTGCTTATGGAGCTTTGAGGCTTGAGAATACAACAGGGAGCATTAGTAAGAAACATTGCTAGTGTTCCTGCCCTGAGAAGGTGTGAGGCAAAGGCTACAAAGATGACCAAAAAGTTAGGATTTCAGCCAGTTAAGGAAACTATTGAGCATCATTGCACCAGAGAATGTTGGACTCAGGGCGTAAGTGGACGTAGGATGAGGATGTGGGAACAAACCACCCTGTTTGGCAGGGACTATAGAAGAGACACAGTGCCTGAATGAGAAGGTACTGACTGACCGGACGGGGACCGCAGTGGTTAGAGCCAATGCAGGAGTCGGGCCGGGCGGGGGCTGAGTTAATAGGATCCGCTAATTTAAGGAGGCGTGGACTCCATGCCGCCGCCCAAGGCTTCTGCGTGCAGTGACAAGTGTACTCAGGTGACATTAATTGTGTCAGAAGATGGGAAGATCAGGAACAGTGTCTGGGAAAATGAGTCTGTCTTGAGGATGATGTGGTGGGCACCAGCTTTAATATTTTCATGGCGATGAATACCACGCCACTGGAAGGTGGCTTCAGAGCTCCCGAGAGAGGTCAGTGCTGGGGACTGAGTCAGGAATGGTTTTCTTTAGGAGTAATGAATGATTAGAGCGGTGAACGGCATCACAGGGACAGGGTATGCCAGCAGAAGGGACAGAAGACTAAGGGCTGGATGTGGGGGTATCGTTTGCAGATGGGGTAGGGAAGTTATTTATAGGGCGCTGTAGTGGGAGTGGAGGGGGAGGATGTAGTCATAGAAACTGAGAGAGGGATGCCTGCCTCACTTTAGTGGGATATTCACTCTGTCTTCTTCTATGGCACTGACCACACCCATTGGGGGTGGAGCCAGGGGCGGAAGTGACCCATGGAACTACGTCTGAGGAAGAGCCAGGGAACACTCTCTTTCTGGCAGGTCGGGAGAGAGGATCATCTGGTTCCAACTGCTGTGTTCATCTGTCTGTGTTGTGAGTTGTTTCTCCCTTAATAAACATCTATTCGGCCTATTTGTTTATCCTGACCCTTATTAAGCCACAATACCTCACAGAGGAGAGGACTCTGCAGCATCTCATGATGGGGAATCCTAGTGACTTGGAATGCTGCCGGAGCTGCAGATCCATCAGTGACTCTGGAAAGCATGGCGGGCTGGTACCTGTGGACTGGCAACCACCAGACGTGAGTGGAAGCCAGCCGGGAGCTTGTTAGCTGCTCTGAAGCCATTCACGATGAGAGAAAGACTGAGAGAGCTTGAGTGGTCAGTGTCCAGGACCATCTTTACGTTGCAAGAGGAAACCTTTGCTGGAAAAGTCTTTATTGGAGCTGGAAATGTTGACAGTTCCAGAGAGAACACTAGACAGAGTGGGTGGTTTGTTCTTCTTGAGCCTCAGGAAACTCACAACCTGCACCCCTTTCAGCAGCAGGATGGGTTGCGTTTTCATAAAATCCAAGCTATAAATAAACCAACTGTATGAAGACTCATCCATAGGTCACACGATGTGCTGTCAATACAATCAACCAGACTCAGGGCATGTATGACACTCACCTTTTATCTTAGCACTTGGGATGCAGAGGCAGGTGGATCTCTATGAGTCTGGGGCCAGCCTGGTCTATATAGCAAGTTTTGGGCTAGACAAGGCTATATAGTGAACTCTTTCTCAAAACAAACAAACAAAAACAACAACAACAAAAACCACAGACAAAAACATAAGCAAAAAACAGACCTACTTAGAAAGAATAAAAGATCTAAGCTGTAAACTGAAATGGGGCACTAAACTCCAGCTGTCTGAGGCCAAGGCCATGTTCCCTTTTTTGTTTATTTCTGTTTGGTTGTTGTTGCTGCTGCTGTTGTTTCTAGGAGATTTCATGGTTCCTAAGATATGGAAGTCTCCTAAAAGGTTATTTGACAATCAGGTATAGACTATGTTGTGCATGGTCTTATGAACACATATGCTATGGTGATGAGCATATCCAGGGAGAGAAAAAAATCCCTGCATCTAGTAAAGGAAAGTCTGCTAGAAGGGGTTGGGAGAACACAGAGGAAGGCAGGGGTTCAGGGCCAGGATCTGTGTCCCAAGAGAACAGAACAGACTTAATACTGAGGTGTTGATGCTGAAGGGAATTTGCTCAGTTGAGCCCAGGCCTAGAGAACAAGATAGGAACCCAGCTGTGGGGCTGGTTATGAAGTCCTTCACTCCCTGGTGGGCTGTGTGTTTTGTCTGCCAAGCACACTTCTAGTGTCAGAGATAAGCATATACTCTGTGCTAAAGGAAGCAGGAAATGTGAGAATTAAGTACAACTGTAAGAACAATATAGGAATGTAGTAAGCAATAGAAGGATTGTGATTTTTAAACCAGGTGTTGACATGTCATCGAGGGGCCGTTGAATAATGATATACACACAGGAAGGCAGTAGAGATACACTTTGAGGAAGAGGGAGTAGGTCCTATGACTGTGGAGGACTTGGTATGTTCTAAAAACTGGAGGCTTGGAGAATTGGAACTGGGTAAGATAAGAAGGCTAGATAAGTTTGGCCTCATGAGACAGCATAGGCATGCTGAAGCCTTGCTTCTCTGAGATCTCCAGACCAAGGTGAGACACAGGCCCCTGAGAAGCCCTACTAGGGCTGGAGAGTGTGGGAAACAAGAGAGTGCTGTCAGCTAACCTCAGTCAAAAACATTGGAAAGCTGTTCTCAGCCTCCTCCCTTTGCCCTCAGCAAAGTCCTGAGGGACTCGTGTCCTCTGTGCACAGAGCATTGGCCTCTCACCCTTGAATGAAGCAGAGGTTACTCAAATCAATAACCATGCTGTAAAGGTCTTCAAAGCTAAAGAGGTACAATAGTGAGATGAGGGGCACTGGCAATAGCACTTTTGGATGTCTGCCTGGCTATGGTGAACAGTAACATGAGCAGAACTCCCCCTTTCATAGCCTCTGCCAGTGAATGGATTTTATGCCACTTATGACCCACATTAGTAAGCCGTGTTTCTTGAAGCAAAAGTCCCAACATAATTTAGCCTTCACTTACAAACACAATTAAGCAGAAAAAAAAACTGAATTTCAGAAACCTTTCTTTGATATTTAATTCCATGCCAGCCAATCCTGTCCATTATTATCTCGTAAACAAGTTGCTGGGCAAGGTCTAACACTGGAGAAAGAGCAAAGGGGATTTGGGGAAATGGAGACGTGTGAAGACTGACTTCTACTGGTATAAAGTTGCTGTCTTCTTTATCGTTAATTATTTTTAATTGCCAAGCGATTTGTTCTAACAGGACACATCACCAACTCTTCATAGCCCTCAGAGGCAAACAAGGAGACCCTGCTTGGATTTAAACAGATGAAGAACTATCTAGTAATTGAGACATGTTCCATATTCATGAGCCATGTGGAGGCTTCCCCAGCTCCAAATTCAGATGTCCAACCGGTGCTTAGCAAAGCTAGTTTATCAAGCAGGGCATTGTGGATTCTAAATACACACACACACACACACACACACACACACACAAAAGCTTTGTGATTTGTGCAGTTCTCACTGATGCTCATTGAATTTATTGTGGTAATTTTCTTTATATAGAAAAGAACCAGATTAGGACCTGACCACAGATCAGCACATTTATAAATGCCAAATGCTGAGTGTGGGCGACATGTGATGGGACAAAGAATTTGTAATTATTTTGTTTTGTTGCGTTTGCTACAAGGATGACAAGGGGTAACGAGGTTCTTTTCACTTCTGTGGGGACCAGAGATAGCTGTCAGATGGGCAGAGATGGATCCATGGTGGCCTGACCCAAATGAGCTGATTCAAGCAGTTTCTCAGGTGCGGTGAGCACCAGATGTCAGCATTAGTTGTGTGGAGTCAGAGAAGGGGTGGAGGAGGGAGGACACTTTTTCTGTCACTCACCCGAGGCTTGAGTTTTAAGAAATCTGTCAAAATGTAGCCACAGTTGGGGAGTAAAGTGAAGAGGCAATTGACCCAGAGTATTTTCTTGAGTGATCAGCTTTGAAAATTAGGGAGATCAGAGATTGTGACACCAGGTCTAATCACACAGAGGCAAGAGGAGGTGTGTTTTTTTGAAGGAAAAAAAAAATAGCTCCTGAGTGTTTGTTGTAAAATGATATATATATTTGGTATACATGCAAACTTTTGTTTTTTATATTAAAGACAGAATTTCTCTATGTAGTCTAGATGGCCCCAAACTCATGTATTTCCTGCCTTAGCCTCCTGGCTCTGGGATCATAAGTATACAATACCACACCCAGTTCACTTGTTTTGTTTTGTTTTGTTTTGAGATGGGGGCCTCTGGCTGCTCCACAAACTAATTATGTAGACCCAGATAGCCTCAAACTCACAGAGATCTGCCTACCAAGTAAGTGCTGGGATTAAAGGCACACATTACCACATGTAGTACTCAAGATTCTTTTTTAAATGGAAGTACAAAAAAGTCACACAGAAAAAAATCTATGCATGTTTCATATAGAGTGCAAAGACTCCTTATGCCATGAGCCAGTTATTCAAGCAACCCTCATACCAAGAAACAATATTTCCAACCAGGCTATTTCTATAGACTCCAGGCCATTACAGTTGTCTAGTAAAACCACTGTTCTAGTCACCGAGAATACCCCTTAAGCTAACATGCTTGGGATGTATATGCGAACAGTATCCGTGTTAGTTAGGTTTTCAAAACTGACTAATAGAGAACAACTTGAAGGGAAGAATTAGTGCATTTTGGCTCAAGGTTTCAGCCACATCCTGGTGGTGGGAGTGGCTGGTGGCCAGAGCCTATAGTAGAGGGTGCTATCCACCCTGGCAGCTAGGAAGTAGGGGGAGAAGAAGGCAATGGGTCAGGTATAACTTTCAAAGACACTCCAAATAGCCTAGCTTCTCCTATTAGGTCCTACTTCCTAAACTTTCTGCCACATTTCATAATAAAGCCAATCATTGGGAGCTGTGTGTTTAGCACATGAAACTATGGTTTCAGAATCAAGTCATCATTCATTTCTGAGACAGGGTTTCAAACTGTAGCCTAGACTATATTCCTGCTCCCCAGCCCCCAAGACTTATGGTCATTTCATAGTGAAAAAAAATCTTCCAAGTCTTATCTCCAAAGGTCTTCGTATCTTCCCATTCCTAACAGTGTTCAAAAGTATGGTTTCTGTTGCATCTGCCTCTTCAGCATCAGAGCATCGATTGCCAGGGGAGGGGCTGCTCACACGGATTCCAACTTGTCACACATTGCCTGACCTCTCAGGCTCCCCTTTGATGTGCAGGTGTGTTTGGTTTTCCTTAAAGGCCAGCATCACAGTGCCAGCTTGAGTGGTAGGAGAGGGCTCCTTAGAACACACCTGTCTTGGCCTCTGGATGTCTGCATGGGCTGAATGTTCTGTCCCACCAGCCAGCTCCCAAATAACCACACCGAGAAGAATTATTAACTGTAAATTCTCTGTCAATGGCTTAGGCTTGTTAGTGACTAGCTCTTACAACTTACATTAACCCTTTTATCAATCCACATGTTGGGTAGCATTTACCTGTGTTCTTGCATGTCTTGCACCCTCTCTGTCTGTCTGGCAACTCCAGCTTCCCTCTTCTCAGCATCCTCTGTGTTCCATCCATACCTCCTGCTTAGCTAGTGGCCTTTCAACTCTTTATTAAACCAATGAGAGCAACACTTCACAGTGTACAAATAGATTGTTCTACAGCATGTCTGGGCACTTGAATATGGTGGAATAAATACCATGGAAACAGCTTCTTAGGTGACCTGTGATCGAAAAGTACACTCGTGGCACTCTTTACTCAAAGGTAAGGTTCCCAACTGAGTTTATGCTTTCAAACCCTTTAAGTCTGGCCAACTTCTGAGATGACCTCAGGCATCTTCCCTAAGGCAAATGATCCGCAATCTCTTTATAAACCTCAGCCCTAGATTTTCTGATGGAATTAAAAGTCTTCCAAGCATACCTACCCTGCCCTTTGCTTCCATTCTTACCATAAACCTGGTTAAAAGTGGCCAGCATCAATTTGTGGCTAGCATGGTTAAAACCTAGTCAACCCTAGTTAAAAGTGGCTAGCCACAGACTGAAAGGGAGACCACCTTACCTTTCCTCTACCAGATTGATTCAGCCTCCTCCAGCACCCTAGGACAAGGACAAATATAAACAAATGTAAAACATTAATGATCTCCAGTATTCCCAGTAAAGCCCCCCCTTCCACCTAAAACCTTATGAGCAATTTTTACTAAATTTTTGTTTGTTTGTTTGTTTTTTAATTTTTACTGATGAATTTCTGTCAGTGTTCAGTATTTGAGTTCCCACCAGAGTTTGTCACTGAACTCTGCTGACAGAGGTCTACGGATTCTCTGGCCCAAAACACTAAACTCTTACAAATTTGACCTTACAAGCCAGGTGTGCAGGCTTAAGAAACGAAACACTTGGCCAGGTTTTAATCAGATATCAACAATCCACATTTTTTTAATTAATCGGTTTTCCATAGGTGGGGCCAAAACATCCAAAAGAACAACTTAAAGGGAAGAACTTTTTATTTCAGAGGCTTTTCATCATGGTCATATGACCCCATGCACTTAAGAAGAACACGGTGGTTATGGCACTGTTCCGCAGAGGGGGTTCTTCTCTCCATGGCAGCCAGAAAGGTCAGTGCAAGGCCCTTAGGAGCTAGATGAAACCTTCAAAGTCAACCCCCTTCCCAGTGACCTACTTTTTTCAGTTTGACTCCACTTCCTCAAGTTTCCATCACCTCCCAAACAGTGCCACCATGGTGGGGGGGATAGTGGGGGGGGCAAGCACTGAACATAGGAACCAGTGCAGGTCATTGAATATTAAGCTGTGAGTTTGTTGTATTTCTTGCTTGGTATCTTTCGTTCAGCACTATCCTTGCAATGTTCATCAGATTGTTGCATACTATTCTCTAGCTGCTGTGAGCTTTCTATAGTACAAATGCCATCATTTTGTGTGGATACTATGGACATTTGGGGCAGCTTTTAGTCTTTATTTATTGTGAATGGTACTTCCATAAACAATATAGTTCATTCTTTTGGTGGCCATACTTAGGCATTTGTGTTGAAAATACAGACAGATATATATATATATATATATATATATATATATGTGTGTGTGTGTGTGTGTGTGTGTGTGTGTGTGTGTGTGTATAAGGCATAATATAGTATATTATGCCTGCTCTTGTCTGACTCTGATTTCTTTTTTGTTGACTATGAGGAGTACAAAAAATATTATATTTGATTTTGACTAACGTGGTTTTGTTCTCTCCTCCTGTCTTAAAGTGTCTATATTTTGAGTAGCAGTGAGTCTTTCTTCAAAGTCCTAGGGAAAGTTGCAAGATAAAAGAAAGGGAAAGACTGGAGTGTAGGCATGAGCAACAGAATAATTAACTGAAGTTGTTATGCAAGACCGAGCCTCCAGTCTCTAACTTTTGTTCCCTGTACAAGTAGAAACTTTTCATTTAACTTCCGTGCCCCAGTAAGATTTTAACTCAATTCTCTCTTTTCCCAAAGGTCTCAGTCTCCAGCTTGATGTAGAAGATGGACCTCAGAGTTCCCTACACATTGATGGAGGAAGATCTATAGGATCCAAAATGTAACATTTTTGCTCTGTTTTCCCACAGAAATAATAGTACTAGTGACTGAACTGTCCTGCATTTTGGATGGTGGCATATTGGTTAATTAACCTCTGATGGCTGTCTGTAACCCAACCTGCGTTTGCTACATCACACTTGTAAGCAAAGGATTTTAATCAACAATTTTCCCGTGTAGGTGCTGGGCATCTAGACAGATAACAAAACGAGAGGCCTTTGTGTGTCTTCATGAAACTTCATTGTTCTGGATTTCAAATCACAAACGTTAGCTTTCTGAAGGCAGTCTTTCCAACCGTGTTGGGAAAAGTTGGGTTCATCATATACAAAGACAAGCCGTGTAGACATTTGCAGAAGGAAATCTGTGGCGGTAAGCAGGTGGCTGGGAACTGTGGCTTCGCTCTGACTACACAGTTCACCTATCAGCCAGCTTTTAAAAACCTCATTTCTTCTGGGTAGGAAAATCCAACTCTGGGCCCTTCAGTTGCTCTTCCAGAGTCATCTGTAATATAGGGAATTCCCTGGGGTGAGGGGGCTGCTGGATAGGACAGCACGTGTGCTGGATTCGGTCAGTGAAATACACGACAGGGCAGCATCCTCACTAAGTGCTAATCTCACTGAAGTCTCTGTAGTTGTGGCTCCTGCACACCCCAGTTGTTTAATGCAGCATTATACAGCAAGTGCTATCTAACTAACTGTAAAAGAGAACCACAAAGCAAAACCCTAACTTCTGAGTCATCAAAGTCACTGGGAGTCTGTGAGCATGGGGCAAATACAGGAAGCAATATATTCTGGTGTATAAGTTTTATCTGTCTTGGCCCTACTCTTGGTTCTATCTGTGCCTAGATAAAAACATCCTGGTCTTCAAAAAAAATCACTAGAATGCTCAGACACTACGGACAAGAATATAAACTAGGAAGGCTGTTACAGACAACAGTGGGAAGGTGCCTCCAAAAACTATCAACGGACCTTTTATCTGATCCAGTAAGCACACTGCTGAGTTTGTATCCCAAGGGTTAAGATGAGCAAGTCAAAGAGATGCCTGCACTTCAGTACTTGGTCAAGCAATAGCTGGTACCTGTAGCCAGCATAGATCTCCTGCGGATTATTGGATTGTGTAGAGATGCAGATGAACACAATAGCAGGAAATGCTGCCATTTCAGAAACATGGATAGGACAGCAGTTCATTATGTTTGAAGAGAAATAAGTGAGCTCCCCAAAGATAAAAGCTGTAGATTTGATCCCAGGTATAAAATATTGTATAGTAGAATAGGCTGGTGGAGTAAGGGAGAGAGAAATGGAGAAAACAGACACACAGTGTACACAGAGGTGTTTCTGGGTAGAAGAAACAGCTTCCAATGTTATATAATATATTAAGATAACTGTGATTGGAAATTAAATACTCATGTTAGTGGAAAGGATTTTTGAATACCTTTCCCATGAAGACATGACAGATGTCTGAGATGACAAATGTGCACACTTATGACATATTGCATTGTAGTATCACCCCAGACCCATGTGTAATTATGACGTGTCAATTAAGAATGAAAATATACTTTAGGAATATGATGCCTGTGCTTGGCGTGGTGGTACATGTGTGCAGTTCCAGCACTTGGGAGGTGGGGATAACAGGAATTCATAGACATCCATGGAGTGAGTTTGAGGCCAGCCTGCATGATGTAAAAAAAATGTCTGAAAAAACACAAACTCTGGGCTGGAAAGGTGGCTCATCCACTACACAGGATGATCTGAGCTCAAGGCTCAGAACCCAGATGATGGAAGCAAAGAACTGACTCCAAAACTGTCCTCCAACTTCTACAAGTGCACAGTGGAGCTAAAGCAAATGCACATACATACAAACAAGTAAATAGTGAGCATGCACGCTCACACACACACACACACACACACACACACGTGAAAAGTGTATCTCTGAGCACGTTTTTCCTGTCTTAAACAATGAACATATCTCATCCCTCTGTAGATAAGCATTTCCTATGCAGCTGCTGACTTGAAATGGAGGTATTTTCCGTTAGAAAGCAGCAATTTGGATTTGTTGTGTAATGACCTTGTGACAAACTTGAACAGATGTTTTTGTGAACAAATTCTTATCAGCGTTTTGAACGAACATCTTGCTCTTTCCCATAAATTTCCAGGGCCCCAGAGAAAGTAGTTTATATTTAGGATTGGCTGCCAAGTCTATTTACATGGGGTTTTCTTGCTGATTAAACACACATACCCACACACACAAACTTGCAACCCCTATATTGAAATCATTAATTGAAACACACCACTAAAGACCAGAAGATGTGGGCTTGATTAAGAAAGGAACCAAATATGGAATCCTCCACTGTGACAGACTTGTCAGAGCACTTCAGGTTCAATGATGGAAATGCAATTCAGACAGACATTAAGGAAACAGGGATCTAACTGATTGCGGCAGACATGTCCCCATCTTAGCATTTATGATCTTACAGCCCCACTGCTGACTTCCACACAGAAACACGATCGCGATTTTGCTGTAAGGCTGTTGATGAGGTGAAGGTGTGTCACTAAAATACCACTGTGAAAAAGCCCTCTGTTAAGAAAAAAGGGAAATATTGTAGATATACAGTAGTCTTTTTTATATCCAAAAAAAGCTGTGAGAGAAATAGACATAGAACACCTATTGTGGTGTTATGTAAGCACAAATAATTGTTTTTCTCATATAGGTGTTGTTAGTTTTGAAAGCAGGGGCTAGCCGGGAACATTAGTTGATAAGATCTTATCCTGGGTACATTTCAATGGCTGTGATGAAACACCATGACCAAGCCAACTTATAGAAGTTAGACTTTATTGGGGGCTTGCTTATAGTTTCAGAGGATGAGTCTATGGACATTATGGCAGAGAGAATGCCAGGAGGTTGGTGTGGTGCTGGAGCAGTAACTGAAAGCTTCCATCTGGTCCAAAATAACAGGGCAGAGAGAGCATGATATGGTGTGGGCTTTTGAAACCTCATTCCACCTCCGACAACCAGGCCACACTTCTGAATCCCTTCCGAACATTTCCACTGACTGGAAAGCAAACATTCAACTATACAAGCCTATGGGGACCATTCTTAGTCAAACCACCAAGGATCTCAAATTGAAATTAAGAGCATTGATGTTTTCTACCCACATGTCTATTTAATCTTTCTGGGTCCACAGTGAAGGTACAAGGTAGCTTGAAACATAGAAGGATGGGAGTTGAGTGGATGGGCTGAAATTATGACTTTGTCATGAACTTAGGATCTGCAAGGCCCTTGGTATGGCTGAGTCTCTATACCCTCTAAATGGCTTGATGATGCCTTGTTTGCAGATTTGTGTGCTTAGTTATTGCTTTATTTTTGTTTATACTTAAGTGTGTGTGCCTTCATGAATTTATGTGTATCACATGCTTGCAGGATCCCTCAGAGGTCAGAAAAGGGTGCCAGGTCACCTGGTGTTATAGATGGTGACCCTTCCTATGGGTGCTAAGAACCGAATCCAGGTTGTCTATGGGAACAGTAAATATTCTGGATCACTGGACCATTCCTTTAGCTCTCATTTGTTAATAGCCTAATAAGCCCTCAGTAGAATAGAATATGTTTATTGTAAGACTAATTCTTTTAAAGATATTGGCCAGTGGACAGTAACACATATACCTAAAGAATTTAATTGAATATTTTCAAAATTACTATTTTTAAGGAAAGAGAGGCATTGCTGTCATAACCTGCTATATTGTTCATATTCTGCTTTGTAGAAATTAAAAAGAACAATGGGATGACACATAGCCCTGAGTTGGATGTTCTTTCACCCACTTCCAAATGGAGAATGATTAATTTTTTCTTAAAAAAAGAAACACATGCATAGCTGTGAAGAGTTCCCAACATATTTTCTTACAAGAAAGCCTTAAAACCCCTTGGTTCATCATCTCTCTTGGGCATAGGAAATGTTTGTGGTGGCCCTGGGCCAATGTCCTTGACTCCTTATAAGGAAGAGAGAAGAAATGAAAGTCTTGTAGTTTATTTTTCACAAATATCAGAGATGTATATTCAAGTCCATCACTTGAATGCCAATGTCATCCAGAGAAGCTGAAAATAGGAGCAAAGGCAAACCAGACAAATGCCAACCTTGACATCAGCCTCTCCCAGATTCAGGGCAAAAGGGTTGAGGGAAAGAGGGAACAGACAGTGGTAAATGTACTCTCCAGTGAAAAGCACCTATTATCGTAGTACCCTGTAAGTCACTAGTTAGGCACTCCCAACCCTACGAGCACAAGTGGGCAGAAGTATAGAAGCAACAGACCCTCGAGGGTCAGTCGTGTCTTAAAAAACAAATAAGGACACTCAAAACTGCAGATTCTATGAAACAATTATAAAAATTTGCTATTACATTTGGATGCCCCAAATAGTCAATTCATAATGGGTATGGTGGCACATGTATGCAACCCTAACACTCAGAAGCCAGATTGTGAGTTTGAAAACAGCCTGGAATACATAATAGCTTTGTTAAAAAAGAAGAAGAAAGAAGAAGAAGGAGGAGGAGAAGGAGGAGGAGGAGGAGGAGGAGGAGGAGGAGGAGGAGGAGGAGGAGGAGGAGGAGGAGGAGGAGGAGGAGAAGAAGAAGAAGACAGATAAACACACAATAAAAAGGAAAAAGAAAAATCATGATTATTTCTCAAAGACACAGGAAGAATACATAATTCTCTGAGTAGATTGAAATAATCACAAAGAAAAACAAACAAAATTATTATTAGAGGCAGGAGAGATGGCTCAGTGGTTAAGAGCCCTGGTTGTTCTTCCAGAGGACCCGGGTCCAATTCCCAGCACCCACATAGTAAGTCATAACTGTCTGTAATTCCAGTTCTAGGGGATCTGACACCCTCACACAGACATTCATGCAGCCAAAACACTAGTGCACAAAAAACAAAATAAAACAAAAATAATTGCCATTGCCAGAAAAAAAAAATGTTATTTAAAAAAATGTCTAAAACTATGGGTGATTCCAAAATATTACCTGAAAAGTTATTTTTTTAAAAAACATACAATGTTAGATCAAAATAAAAGAACTAATGAAAGATGTGGCCAATTTAAAATTTAAAACCAAAGAGAATAAAACAAATTTAATAATAAAGATAAATGAAGGTAATGACTAGTAAAAAGTGAGAAAGTAATACATTTAAAAGAGAATGCTAACATGCCAAAGTTCTTGCTACTTATGAGAATAACAACCCCCTAATTAATAACTTGAAGGAAGAAGTAAGGGCAAAGTGTGCTGACAAGGAGATGAAGACAGCAATGTAATCAGGAGCACAAAAGACATGCATGCAGTCAATTGTTTATGTGTAACTCTATTGGCACATACCTTTAAAAGATCAAAGTAAGCATGGAAAATGCAAATCATTGAAAAAATGGAAACTCTTGAAGTGCAATTACACAGAAACGAAGAAATTGTCAAATTACACCCTGCTTTACACTCACAAAGGGCATTGGGAAACCAATACATCCAAAGACACGGACACCGCTGTGAGCTACTAAGAAAGACCCAGCCCTCCCACACCTCCTAACAATATCATCATACTAAGGGGAACTTGATGAAGAGAGGTTTGGACCATCTAAACACTGGAATCGGTAATGACTTTTGCATAATTTCTTTTTAGAATGTAAAATTCCCAATCCCATATGATTTTGGTGGTAGATTCTATCAATCATTCAGGAGGCACTCATAATGGAGAAAAAATACTTATAGAGAATAATAGAGACATCAAAAAATGTTTCCCAGGGCCTAGAGAGATGGCTTTCAGCAGTGTTTACACCTAAGCATGAGGATTTGAGTTCCATCCCCAGAGTTCGTGTAAAACGCAGGGCATTACAGCATACACCTGTGATTCTAGTAGCACCAGGGAGGGAGGCATGGAGGATCCCCCAGGCTCCCTGGTCAGCCAGATTAGCTGAGTGAGCAAGTTCTATCTTGACCCATTAAGAGGCCCCGTCTTGAAAAGTAAAGTGGAGAATGGCTTCTGACTTAGATATGCACATGTACACAGACATGCACATATGTGCACACACACAAACACATATGTGCACACATATATGTTACGAGGAGTTTTCCCGCCAAGGAAACTGATAGTTTGTAGTTGGAGCCAGGATACCACGAGACCAAACAGTAAAATTTTCAGGGCAACACAAGGAACAGTTAGGGACAAACACTCCTTGAGAGTACTGGCAGTGCTCTGGCAAATTTTATCCCTAAATTCAAGCTTTAATTTCCATTTGGCTTATTACTCACAGTTAATTAAATTCAACTCCTATCCCAAAGTTTGCAATAAACAAAGATTGAACTACATCAGAAAAAAAATTTTTTTTTGATTGAAAGACCTTCTCAAGCAGGAGCAGTTAGATGTACAACATCCATTGCTCCTTTCTCTGCAAGGACAGCTGACACTGAGGCATTGGATGTTTGTAGTCAGTGTGCCTCAGCAAATGAGGCATGTGTTTTGTAGCATTGATGGGAGTCAACACAAGCCACTTTCCATGCCTGTCTGGTGGCTCCCCATAAGGAGATTGTGCCTTCCCTGGTCTATGCTTCCCTCCCTCACTGTCCTGATTCAGAGCCTTCATCCTGCCTCTGCCCATCACTTTAGGAATAGACCAACTCCCAGGATGAAATGTATGAGCCATAAAATTTCTCCAAGTGCTGGAATGGTGCTGGGGATTCAGCCACAAGCAGTCAACTTCTCAGTTTCATTGGAACACAGGGCACACTGGCCTCTGCTCACTGCCAGCTCTTTAAGCTCTCTCCCTGGATTGTTTCTTAGCTATTTTGTTTTCTGGGAACTCTTCTGGGAGACAATGAGGAAACAAAGAGGAATGCGTCCAGTCCACTTTCTTGTGCTGAGAAAACCCCTCCCCTGGCGAGAATTCAAGTCTGGGAACGGGGAGTGGTGGGGGGGACAGAGAAAGAAAGAAACAAATTGTTCAAGCAGCTACTGGGCTGAAGGAAATTACTTCAGATATTGGCAGAAACTGACAAATCCTTATCACATAGGCTCCACATGCGTGTTGCCTTTTGTTGGGGACTAAGGCCATTTTTTAAGGTGGATCTCTGGATTTGTTTTGTGCATCTCCAGGGTGTGGTCTTAGCAAACTTGCCTCATCCTGGCAAAGTAAGAACTATCACCAGGAAAATCTATGAAGTGGATTGAACAAGCAAAGCGATGGTCATCTCTGTAGACAGATGACTTCTCACTTACTTCCTTTATTTGAGTTGAATGCTCTAACAGGTGATGTCAGCCTTTGGGGTCATTTATAAATAGCCTGTGTCCACAGTAGTTAGGACAACATCAGTAAACATTTAGCGGCAATCCTACCAGTGTTAGAAATTCATTCATGTGTACTTACAAAAATTGTTGTACAGAAAGTATGTGTCTGGGGCATTAAGAATAAGTGATTATGGGTGTGTCACTTTTGCATGGGACCTGAGTTTGACTTCAAGCTCCCACATCAGGCAGATGACAATACCTGTAACTCCAGCTCTGAGTCATCCCTGGACTCTGACATATTTAGGCACTGTACACACGTTCACATACTCACAGTCAGCAGCACACAAAAGAAAACTAGAATTAGAAAAAACGAAGTGTGTCTGATATTGGTTTATTTGAACCTGCAATTGACGACTAGTTGATGAAATTGAAAAATATAAACTAGATATGGAAAGAAATTCATTTTATGTGTACATCTAATAACAAGTATGGGGAAGTCCAAAGAAACCCAAATCATATATGCAACAAATAAAATCACATAACCAGCTGGGGATGGTGGTGCACTCCAATAATCCTGTTGCCTAGAAGGTCAGGATCAGGAACTCAAGACAAGAACAACAAATCAGGAAATTAATCCAGTTCACAAGAAGCAGGAACAAGTTAACAAAGTTAACATTTTTCTCAAAGCTAATTTTTTGATGCCATCGTGAAAATAAAGTAAAAAACGATTTTATTAACTTGAATGATAGTAAATATGAAACACAATTCTTCATCTTAAGTCAGCAAAGGCAATGTAACACCTCCACTTACTGGACTCTAGACAGACAACCTGACTCAGACAGGTCTGTGTGAACATATTTGCAGTCCCCTTCTGTGTTAGTTTTGGGGTCTTTTGACAATTTGTATTTTCAAAAGAAGATAAGGGCCACTTGGCACATATTTGCTTAATTGCCCATGGTCTCTTAATGAAACAGGGGGAAAAAATAAATCCAGAGAACGCTTGGATCAGACTAAACACCGAAGCTAAGAAATAGCGAGCAAAGAAAGTGGCTGGAGCAGAGCAGTTGCAGTTAGGGAGAGAAGAGACAGTGGAAATTTCATGAACCAATGGTCATTTTGAAGCGTATTTAAATACACAGAAGGCTGAGTAAAGTAAGAATGGTGCAGAACATCCATTGGTTTTGTTTTGTTTTGTTTTTTTTGCTGGCTTCTCCCCAGGATTTCCCTCCTGCCCTGTTGAAGTATCCTTCATCCTTCTTGTGAGATTTCTTCTTTTTTTTCTTTTCTTTTCTTTTTCTTTCTTTCGTTTTGTTTTTTTTTTTTTTTTTTTTTTTTTTTTTTTTTGTCTCAGTCTTTTCACACAATAACAAGAAACATTAGGGAAGCATCCACTCTGCAGCTTTGGGGCTCGTCATCCCTCTTTGTCCACTTAGAACAGTCGTGGACACAGAGAGGTCAGCTGCCACAGCATGACAACTTCTGGCAAGCATCGAGAAAGACACGCCTGGGGTTTGCGTGACACAGGGCATGGCTTTCCTCACCCAAGGGGAAACTTTTTGAAAAATGAGCTGACCCTTGTTGAAGGAGTGAGGGGAGCTGCCAGAAGACAGAGCAAGGATGGGGTTGCCATCAGAGGGAATTAGAGAAACTGACTCATATGCCTACTGACAGCCGGAGGGAAATAGAAGTAATTGCACTTTTCTGTATGTTAACGACTCAAATGCATTTAGCAAAGCATTGGAAGTGGCTGCTTATTTCACTGGAGGAAGGGGCAACGTACATTGATTTTCTTGGGAAAAAAAAAAAAAGTACCGAACTCTCTTTTAACTTTTTAGGTGTATCACAGGCAGGGGTGTGGAAACGGAAAAAATCCAGACACCACTTGCATCCTTTCTCCCTCCACATTTCGAGGTTTCCGTCAAAGTTTGCAGAAGAACTCACCTGACACGTGGGACTGCTAATTTAAAAATGCCAGCATCTTCATCTTCCCCAAAAGTGTCGCTCCCACCAAATACATCTTTGACACTGTCACCAAGCAAAAAGCAGATGGCTGTGTTGTCTACGTGTGTGTGTGTGTGTGTGTGTGTGTGTGTGTGTGTGTGTGTGTGTGTGTGTGTGTGCCTTGTCCCTCACCAGTTATCATGGAATACTTTCCAAGAGGAAGGATGACACAATAATGAAGGCCAGCTGCAGGGACTAGCCTTGAGTAGTCCTAATTCTTGCCTTGGAAGGAAAATAGATTCTAGAGGTGAGAGAGAAATGCTCCAATCTAAAAACAAAAACAAAGGAAAACCTGCTTTGCGTGGTTGCTATACAAGATTTAACACTCATTTTTCCATAGTCACCGATTACTCTTTTTTCCCCCAGTGCTGGTGATAGAAGCCAAAGTCTTGTGCATCTGAGGCAAGTTCAGACCATTGAGCTCCCTTCCTAGTCCTCATGACTCTTACTGAGTACAAACTTCCAAATTCTACTTTACTCTGATTTTAGGAGAACAAGGGCAAGGATGCCTCATGAACATTTGCTCCTGGGAAACAGAATCTGAGGATTACAATAGGGTGCACAGCATTATTTATCTGTGGAAAGAGCATTCTCAAGCTTGAGGTTCCTTTTAGATCAACACTGGCCAAGAACAAGCTGCTAAGTGCTGCATTATGTGCTCGGTCGTGGAAAGGTTCCAGAAATGACAGTCTTCTTCCTGTGTGTTTCCGGGCATGGGCTCCACCCTGATGCCCCATTCAAATGGTTTAATTTACAGGAATACAAAGGAGGAAATGAACAGAAGCTTTTACTTGTCCTCTCCTCAGGGTTCTGTTAGGACCATTCAGTGGAAACTCCCCTAGGAGGGAAGGAATTTAGGAGAGTCTGCTGTGTGAGTGAGGTCCATGAAGATGGTGAAGCAATACAAAGGTTGAGACACCATTACATTGTGTGCGTGCGTGCATGCATGTGGTGTGTGTGTGTGTGTGTGTGTGTGTGTGTGTGTGTGTGTGTACCTGTGCACCTTCGTGCCTCCATTCACTAAGAGGAATCTGCTCAGCTCATAGAACTTGAA
The DNA here is from genome assembly GCA_030556225.1 of Cricetiscus sungorus. Classification (NCBI taxonomy): domain Eukaryota; kingdom Metazoa; phylum Chordata; class Mammalia; order Rodentia; family Cricetidae; genus Cricetiscus; species Cricetiscus sungorus. The sequence continues at coordinate 39,732,396 of JANBXA010000491.1, read as the reverse complement.
AGAATGCCTGTGCACTGTGGGGTATAAACACTGAAGGTCCGGCTTACAATCAACAGTTTCTAACATCATCTGGTACAGTGCTACATCGCACTGACTGCAAAGGAATAATTAGATTCATATTGGTACGAAGACTCAATGCTGATAACCTTGATAGATTGCATACTCAGTGGCTTACTGAGCTACCGTTGATGAAATCTGTACCATTTTGAGGCACAAAGATAAATATAAGTTGACTAGATATGTTATGTGACACTGATATGGCTGGGCATGTCTTTTAAAGCTATGATGTATCGTCACAGGGGCTGTCGGGTAATCTGTTACAAAGCAGCATAGACAATGAATCTTCAGGATAAGAATGAGATCTCCATACTCATTCACATTCACAGTTCTTTTGTGGTTAGACATGGGAAGAGTTAAAGGAACATGTTTTACTCTTGGGAACCTTGATACACACACACACACACACACACACACACGTACACACACACACACGTACACACACACCACATAATGAGTAATTTTCAATAATTCTGGTTCTGGATGAATAAAACAGCTGCCTTTTAGCTACCAGATAAATAATCCCTCCCCAGCTGGAATGATGAAGTCTTGGTAAATGTTCTCATGAGAAACATACATTTAGTATGAAAAAAAAGGAAGGAAGAAAGAAAGAACGAAAGAAAAAAGAAAAGAAAAGAAAAGAAAAAAATAATCAGACGCAGTTGCAAAACATTCCTTTGATCTCTTGGAAGCACTCCATCCTGATGCACAGCTCAGGCATGTTTCCAACATTGCTTCTGATTTGACCTCAATTTTTTTGTTGTGGTTTTACACACTAGGTGGCCATCCATGAAAACACAGGGAGACCCAGGGGCTTCCACAGCAGCCAGCAGAGCCTGAGACTCTTTGCTGCAAGCCAGGCCCGGGATTTATGCTTTGTTTCTGACTGTTGTTGACTTGTTTCATGGGCATCAACCAACTAGTTTGGCATTGTTGGGAGTCAGTCACACAACAATTGGGATTTTTACCATTGCCATTTTGGGATCGTTGTTTCCGAAGAATTACATTTCCAAGGGTGTTGCCTTTTTTCTCCTTAAAGTGGGGCATTAGACCATGACCTTCGGGACACAGCATTCTCAGCTGGTTTGATTATATAAAAGCTACTCACCTCACATATTGGCTGGCTCAAAATGTGGCTGGTACAATATTCTGCCATCTCTTAAAACTTGCCTTCCAGGAGCTGAAAGAAATGAGTTTTCACGTAATGGTTAATGTGCAAGTTACAGCTTATAATTTATAGACTTTAGCTTTTAGTGATTCAAACCAGAGATTAAAAACAAACCAGCAAACAAAACCCCAGACTTTCTTGTCCACCACATGGCACATCAGCCACAGATGCGAATTTTGAGAGAGGGATGACTGATTTTGAAATAAGAGAGCATGGTGTCTCTGTGCTTGGCAGCTGGAATCCCATCTTTAGGGTCTGATTATGAAATCTAACTAGTTCCTGGCTTCTGTATCTTACTGAAGTTCAGCCTTCTAGCCTGGGAGTTTCAGCATCATCTTTGGCAGCCTATCATGGCAACCTTTTTAGCTGGCCTCAGCCACGGTAAATACATGCTGTCCTGCAAAGTCAGAAATCATTCATTTCCAAGCAATATAAGATCTAATACAGATTTACTTCTGTGGCCAAAACAAAGATTCTCAAAGTACTCAATTACCTGAAAGATCTCTTGGAACAGATTGCCTGCAAGCAAGTCTCCCTGCTCTCAAAGGTCTTCCTGCAAAGTTTGAGCTCAAAAGATCATGATCCCTTTTACATCTTGTTTATAAAGATACACGTTCAGAATTTTGTATTCCAGTGTATTGTGGAAACATGGAGGTCACATGTCAAATACTTGACTCTGTTCTTTTTTAAAGATTTATATTTTATTTTATGTGTACGAGTGTCTTGCTCACATATATGTTGTGTCCATGAAGGTCAGAAAAGTTTATCAGGTTCCCCAGAACTGGGGCTATCTGTGGTCATTTGCAAACCTCACAATGTGTCTCATAACTGCTGAGCCATCTATCTCTCTGGCCTCCCAATCTTTCCCTGATTGAAGCCAAAACATTAACACAAATCTTCAGATAAAAAGGAGTCTAACTCAGTACAGAGTCCTTACAATGTCACTGTTCTCAGACTGTATTGGAACCAGTCTCTCATTTAATCTGGATTCGCTTAGTCATATATTTAGGATATACCTAAATAGAAACAAAGGCTATGGAAAAGGTCAATTCAAACTGTAAATAAGTTACTTTAGTTAGAATTGTAGAAATTATGTAAAATTGTTTCCTCCTTCCCTTTTTCTTTGTATCAATGTCATGATCATATTGCTATTATTGCTGTTGTTGTTGTTATTATTATTATTATTATTATTGGGCACACATATGAATGCTAAAGAACAACTTTGTACAATCAATTCTCCCTTCCATCTTTAGGCAGATTCTAGAGATTGTCACCGTTTGGGGGATAAGCATATTTACCATGCCCATCTCACCTGCCTTAAAGGTTGTAGAATTCTGTGTAGGTATCTCATGTGGCATGCAGACTTGGCAGCTAATGATGACAATGGCAGAAACACAATAGGTTTATGTCATTTTCCTATCTAAATCTAAGCCATATAGTCGCTTCCCTTGGTGTAGCTCAGCAGACCAGAAACTTTCCTCTACTGCTCCTCTATTCCAAGATTATTTGCCCTCATTTCTGTGGTACCACATGTTCACCTACCAAGTACATATTCTAGACAACAGAAATGAATAGAAAAAATGCACATTATGAAATATAAAAAGTATAATGTAACAGCAAGTGATGTTAAGCTTATTCAGGAAATCCTGGATACGGCCAATTTTTAATTAAGTATTTTTATGGGAGAGTCTGCTTTAACTTTGTGGACAGTGTCTCTCTTCCATTCAACTGAGGATATAGTTACTTTAAAACAAGAAGGACTAAGCAATCATATGTCTGCTAGGTAGAACATAGGCTTCTTTCTACACATCAGTCTTCCAGTTCCAGGATGTGATGTTAGTTGTCCACATCTGGAAATGGTCTCACTGTGGAGTCTTACTTCTATGCTCTCACTAAATCTCCTCACTTGTGGAACAGATACTTAGGGTATGTTGTGGAATCTTCACTTCCCATTTTGTGTTCTGGTCTTCTCTTTAAATATTGAGGAACACATTTTGAAAATTGTATCAAGAAGGTTTGCCTCACAGCATCCCAAATAACCAAGACATCTTTTATTTGAAAGTTGTGAAAGCCTATAGAGATTTTCCCCAGCCCAAAATCCAGTCCTGTGTGCCCTGTCAAGTTCTGTACACAGGGGACAAGTGTCTTCAATGCACCAAGGTCAATAACAATGGCTCAGGCAGGGAATTTCTCAGAAGACCTTGCCTGCATTTTCTTCAGGAGGAAATCTCAAACAACAAAGCTAGTGTTTCCTGAAGTGGAGACAAACATAGAATAAGCTTGGAGAGAATCGAGTTAAGTGCAGAAACTTGTGTAAAGCAAATACAGCTTCTGCCTAGAAGGAAATAGAGTGGGGAAACATGGTGGTTGGATCATATCTGGCTGGCTGACGGGAAGGGTATAGAACAGATGAGAAAAGGTTCTGGAAATTTCTGTGGGACCTGTGGAAGGAGTTCAGCTTGACCGTGTGACTCTCAGCCATGCCTGAGATGATGGTTCTGTGTAGGCAAGGAGAGGGCTGGTACCTGGAGAGCTTGTTTTCCTCTTTTTATAGCATATGAGTATATTTAACTCCAAGTCAGGAAGAGGTTGAAAATCTTTAAAACTATCTCATAGATCTCTTTGCGTGACTTTCGAATCTAGGATAAAATGATTATCCTACATTTAACTCCCCTTCCCCAATAACTCTCTCTCTCCTTCTACTCTTTAACTGCCAGTCATTACTGGAATAGTAACAGAGGGAGCACCACGCTTGGAGTCAGAAAACTAGTTGTATGTGGTTTGGTATGTTGTTTCAAATTCAATCAATCATAATATCCCAATTTGTGAAATAAAAATTGTACACCACACCAGTAAACACTGCAGAGGCACGGAGATCAGGAGTTCAAGCCATCCTCAGTGATTTACCTATGTGAGACACTGTCTTAAACTAAAAAGGTAGAGGATGGTAGGATGCCTCAGACTGCATAGTAATTACTTTGAAACCATGAGGGTCTCAAAGTTACCTTTAATATGCACCCAGAAAAAAAGATGGCTCTGGTGGCTTGCCCTTTAGTCTCATTGCTGGGAAGATAGAGACAGGAGACTGTCCAGGTCTCACTGAACAGCCAGCCTGGCCTACTGCATGGGCTCTAGCATAGTGAAAAACCCTGTCTCAAAAACAAGATAGATGGCATAGTTGTTCCTAGCCTACACATATACAAATCCATATGCATGTAGACACATACACACACACACACACACACACACACACACACACACAGTCACACACACACACAGTCACACATACAAGTAAAACAGAATACCTAAAATTAAAACATTTGCCTTTCAAGTATGGCATGTCAGTGGATATGATTATGAAAGTATGTTGTAAACCATAACTGGTAAAACAGGTATCAGCCCTTATCACTTCCTTGTGGCATAGAACGATGTATTGGTTCTAGACTGTGAATTTCTTGGATGATTTGAAAAATGCAGATTTGAAAGGGCTCAGTGCCTTTAGTCTTGTTGTTGGCAGAAGGAGGCACATCTTCGAAAGGGTATCCTGGACGCTTACCTAGCTTGTGAGCCATCTGGGGGATTAATTTTTTTTTTTTTTTTTTTTTTTTTGAGTGCAGAGTAGATTTCAATGTGCTTAAGGTCCCGAGTTCCTAAAATCTCCCAGGTGGTGTCTGACCTGCTGATGAGAGAGTGCCACTTTGAGTGGCAATGATTTGTGAAGGAGGGTGGGGTCAAGGGAAGAGGTAATACAAGTGAACAGAGTGACGGCCCCCAGGCTTGACTGGTGGCCATAACCTGTTAAGAAATCTGTCTGCTGATAAATACATCCAGACAGGGTTTGCCTTTAACCAGGCATCTTTCCTAGGGAATGTGTCTAGCACAAGAGAAACAGGAGAAACCGTAGTCTAACTCAGAGCATGCTAATGCTACCCGTGGCCTTCGACCTACCTGGTAGGGAAGTTCAGTAGGTAAAAGAAGCACGTATTCTGCCAACCGGGATGTGATCCAGTGATGATAAAAGTCATTATTTTTCTGTGACCTCAGCTGTATTTAGAGTATACTCCTGGGAGTCCCTGGTTTAACATGCCTTGATTGGACATTGTGAACTAACATCCTTGTCATTCACATTTAGAACCAAATGACTTCCTTTTGGCATTGGCACATCCATTTGGTGGCTTGCCATAATATTATGCATTGTTTGGAGTAATTTTCCAGGTGACTCAAACTGGCTTCCTTGATTTATGGCTATTTGTAAAAGCTGGCTCTCAGAAGGAGGTAGAGAAGTCAGGAGCTTCTACTGTGAGGAACAGACAGAGGGATGTGCTACTGTGATGGGTACCACACCTACCTTGTTGAGATGACTGTCTCTAATCCCTACTGCTGACCAGGTTGCCACACTCGGTTTACCAGAATCGTGACCTAAGTGATGTGTAGGGAATATGCTGTGAACGTCTAATCACAAGGGGAGCCATTAGCGCAACTTTTTAATGTAAAATCAGAGAGAAATTTACTTTTCTGTCTGTATTTCAGCCTCTTAATGAAGCTCTGACCTTTGTTTATCAGGGAGGTTTAAATAATGTGCAGATTATTAGAAGACAACACTTGCAAGTTTAGTTCTACCATTAACGTCTGTGCATTTTGAGAGGAGAGTTCTTAAGGCTCCTGAGTGAGTGCTCTGAGGGCAGTTTTGTGGCAGATGCACACCTGTATCCAGGTTGGTGCCTCAAGTCCCTTTCAGGTCAAAGGTCTGCTGCATTGCTTTGGGGCAGAGGCGGCTATTGCTTTCATATATTTGGGTTCTGTTTCTTATTCTTTGTTTTTCATTTGTTTCTTGCTTTCAGATGTCGCCTTCCATGGACAGGGACTTTAACAGCTGTAGAAACATCCGGAGTCTTTGGTCTGTAATTACTCAGAACCCTGGGGTGGACTCTTTATTAAGTCTACTTTCACTAACTTAGCCATGTCTGCTCTTAACTTCACAGAGCTGAACGTGGGCCCATGTCTACAAGTTTATCTCATGGAACACCTGCTGGCAATGATTGGAGCTTGAGGAGGCCACTGTTGTTGGTGCTCACCTGACTTCACATAGCAGCAGGCAAGCTGCCCCCTACAGTGGAAAGAGCCGCTTCTAAAGCACTTAGAAACTGATGAACCCATTTCTTAATCTGCTGCATAAAAGTTTCTGGATGAGCTTATTAAACGTCTCCTTTGAGCTATATATGAAGTACTGCTTGCAAGAGGAAATGGTTGATTTTTTAACTAATCACCTTGTCTTAGTATTTTCTGTGACTTCTGTAAAAATAAAATTAGACACCAAAACATTTTTTTTTCCATCAGACTAAAGCACATCCTGGGAATACAGCTTAGTGGTAAGGAGCTTGTCTGATGTACACAAAGGCCTGGGTTCAATCCCTAGTACTCAAAAAAAAAAAAAAAAAAAAAAAAAAAGAGGGGGAGAATTGATAGGAGATGTCATTCTGTAAATATATTTCTCTTATTGGTTAATGAATAAAGCACTGTTGGCAAATAGGAAGGTAAGATAGGCGGGACTAGGAGACAAGGAGCATTCTAGGAGATGTAGTAGAAGAGTCAAGATGTAGGACCCTCTATCTGGTAAGATAAGACCACGTGTTAATACTTAGATTAATAGAAATGGGTTAATATTTAAGACAGAGCTAGCCAATAAGAAATGCTAGTAACAGGCTAACAGCTTTATATCTAATAGAGCATCTCTGTGTGTTATTTGGGGCTGGTACTACTCTGGGAATTCTTTGTGATAATACATAAATATTTACTTTGAAAAACTTATAAATGACAAGAAATTATTAGGTCTCAAGTACTATCACCCAGAGATAATTATTGTTAATATTATTGTGAACACTATAAAATACTTGTGTCTTGAATGTTAGTCAATTTGCAGCACAAAAAAAAGCATCTTTGCCCTTGTCTTTAAGATGGCAACAAACTACTAAAAGCATAGTCATTCAGGATATCTTGAGTTTAAATGATTCAAATAGTGTCAGGTAAGTGAGTTCTGCTTGTGGAACAGCTCTTAAATCAAATCAGATATTGATTGGTTGCCCCCACAAGCTTTGTTTCACCATAGCACTTACATATCTTGTTGTTCTTATGATGAAATGATAGAATAAAGCTGGAAGGGGGTCCTGCATAGGGGGCCTTGGCGGATTCCCTGGCAGGCGAGGGTGACCGAGCAGGGTGGGGGGGTTAGGCAGTAGGGGGGTGGGGTGGGGAGGACAACAAACATGACAAGCAGACAGAGCTTGAGTGAGAAGTTTTATTAGAAAAGGGAGGGAGGGGGAAGAGAAGAGAAAAGAGATAAAAGAGACATGAATGGGACAAAAGAGAAGAGAGAGACAGAAGCAGAAAGAGAGGAGTGTTACGAGCACTTTTCCAACCAGCCTGGGTCCCCAGCTGCATCAGCCCCAAACAACACACAGAGACACTGTATTAGTTATAAAGCTGTTGGCCTGTTACTAGCGTTCCTTATTGGCTAGCTCTGTCTTAAATATTAACCCAATTCTATCAATCTAAGTGTTTCCACGTGGATCTCCCATCATCTTCTCTTTTCTGTCTAAAATAAAAAGGGTTTTAACTTTAACATAGTAAAAAAATAGCAAAGCAGTTATCAAATAAGAACTATTGTTAGTAACATTTAGTCCATTAACATTTAGCAATATTTAAAGAAAATATTATATCATCTATCCTATCTTTGTAAGTCTAAAGTCCTATATGTAACTTACCTTTAATCCTAACTAAGGAAAACTATAACCATAACTGTCTTCAACTCCATCAAAGACCAAAGACCACAGAAGGATAATATATAAACTCTAGAAATGACAGAGACAACTCACCCAAACTTGGTCAGTCACCCAAAGTTCTTCTGTAATCTTCCATCTTCAGCCTATAGGCCATAGTGTGTCTGGCAGACTCCTCAGCAAATCAGGAAACTTTAAACTGTCCACCTGTATTGGAAGTTTGTCCGTCAATTTTCTCTGTGTACTGCAGACTGTCTGGCAGACTCTTCCATGAAACAAGAACCCATGTAGCAATGTCCATCATGTATCAACAGTCACTTTCCTGGGGTCCTGCATGTCCAGTTTATACAGCATAAAGTCAAACAGTCCAGACAAGAGCAGTATCTGCCTAAATGGCTAATCTTGCCATATTGGAAGTAAACTCCATAAATGCATTTCTTCAATGTCCATCTTCCTTTCTGACACAGGTGGTGTTGCCAGGAGCAGTTTTGCCTCACTGTTAAGAAAATCCCTAAACCATTTTAAATGCCATATTCTGTAGGTCTTTGAAAGGTTTGAAGAATATTTATCCATCTCAAATATAACTCTGAATATCTAGAAATCCTAAGTTTTGATTATCATAGGTAACTGTACTGATTTATACATTACATTTTTAAATGAGCTATATAAACACAATACCCAAACAAGAAGAGAAATATATACATCACAAAATTGACCTTAAATTGTATCAATAAATAAAAATCCATTCCAAAACAAAGTATTCCTTTCTACGTCATAATCCCCTTTTTACCTTTAAAAAAAGATTGGTTGTGATCATTAACCATTTATAACCAATCCCATTTAAATGAAAACAAACATTTATAAACAATATTTGGGATTTGGGCGTCATTCTTTCCAAACTGCTTCCTGCTCTTAGGGGCATAGTCATGGTGAATCCTAAGAAGATGCAGAAATCATGGCTGTAGTCTGTAAGGCTGCCTTCTCCCAGCTGTTTTGAATGTTGGATCACCTGGTGTTGGACCCTAATTCTGGGGTCCCTGGTGGAAGAGCCCCAAGACACAAACACCAAAACCAGGAAATGCAACAAGCAAGAGGTGTTTATTGAACGAGTGCACTGGGGTGACAGCAATCTCGGGAAAAGCTGCACACCCCCCAAAGGGTTCAGGCTCCTTTTTATAGAGACAAACCGCAAATCATGCATGGGGCACAAGGTGATTGATTACAAAGTATGATCTCATGTTTGAGAGACCACCCAGGTATGACCTGTTCTTATTCAAAGGATAAACCATAGAATGACTTAGAAAGTTCCCAGACTGTGCATTGGCCAGAAGTGACCCAAATAGTGCTGTTCATCTGGGACCATTTGTTTTAGTGTTGGGGGCCTATTTCCTTGTTGTGGGCTAAGACCTGGGAGAGACTTCACTTCAGTTATTTCACAAAGGTTTGATAATTCAGTTACTAGCCCTATTTAACAGAATCAGCCTAGAATAACCACTAGCCCCATCACCATAGTAACTTTCTTGTTCTCATATTTGCTCTTTTCTCCCATGTCAATGTCCATTCTTTATGATTTTCTATATTCTGCTTGCAAGAACTATTCTTCTTATCCTTTCCTACATCCTTGCTCTACAAACTAAAATCGTTCACTGGAACACTGTTTCGGGGAGTCTGGCTTGATCAAATCATGTTAGGCTGGAAGGAATCCACAGCTTTTTATTTTCTGTGGAAACAAAAATAGAAATCCTTTTCCCCAGTAACCTATCCTTATACTTACATTTTGAAGCCAAAGCATTTTTAAAATATATAAATTGGACTAATTCAGCAGCTTTGATAATCAAGTGTATTTTAGCAGTTATTCCTTCCTTAGCAATTGAGCAATTCAGAGACAACACAATAGCATACAGTATCCAGATTCTCTTTGTGATTTCCATCTTCATGTGGCCTTTTTACTTCTCTATTTTTTTACTTCTATTTTTCCTTTTTTGAGGCAGGGTCTCTCTCTATGTAACTGTGGCTATCCTGGAATTCACTCTGTATACCAGGTTCACTTAGAAATCACAGAGATCTGCTTGTCTCTGTCTCCCGAGTGCTGGAATTAAAAGTGTGTGCCACCACACCCAGATACTCTCTTTCTTTCTTTTTTTATTTAAACCACTTTATCCTGTTTCTTTTTCTCTCGAAGCCTACATATATTTTAAAACACACTGTAAACCTTTACAGATTTTCTTTATCCGAATCTGTCTTTACTGTAAATCTTTATCTTTTTTTCTGGCTGCAAGCCTTTTATGTGCTAAACAACATTGCTAAAATGAAAGCCAGAGCTGTTTGAGCTGCCATTGATTCAGATGACAGGGGTATGTTTACCACCAGCAGTGAGAGCTATGCTCACCGCCTTAGTCACTGCCATCCAGCAGCATACCGCCAGCTTGGAGATATGGTCACCAACATTGCCAGCTCTTGTACACACCACTAAGTTGTTAGCAGGGTTTTCTGCTTATGCCAGAGTTAGGAAACCTCCCTTAAAGGAACCACGCGAATCCATGCTTGTCTCTAACAAAACAGAGCCCAACCAAGAAAAGATACTGCTACCAAGAAGACTTGTTTGCCTCTGTTATTTTGTTTTTAAAATCCTTTCTTAAGCTTTTGTTAAGTTTTAAGTAGAAGTTCTTAGTACCCACACTGTAGGCACCATTTTGTTACAAGCACTTTCCTGCCAGCCCCAAATAACACTGAGAGATGCTGTATTAGATATAAAGCTGTTGGCCTGTTACTAGCATTTCTTATTGGCTAGCTCAATATTAACCCAATTCTATCAATCTAAGTGTTTCCTCATGGATCTTGGCTTACCAGAGAGAGGGTCTGGACCTTCTCTCAAGTCCCTACCTCTTGACTCTTCCTACTACCTCTCCCAGAATCCTCCTTGTCTCCTAGTCCCATCTATCTTGTCTTCCTATTTGCCAACAGTGCTTTAGTCATTAACCAATAAGATAAACATATTTACAGAATGACATCTCCCATCAGAGAGAGCAGAAAGAGAACAAACAGAGCGTGAATGGGGAAAAGGGGTCCTTTGCACCTGCCTGCCCTGGGATGAGCACATTGTGCCAGGTGACTGGGGCAGGCCAGTGTAATGCCCAAATTCTTACATGTCTTGCAGGCAGTGTTTGTTAGCAGGGTCAAAAGTAGTGGAGGGTCCCTCTAGTTTAGACTTCATAGCTAGGAGAAGCTGAGTAAGGAAACAGGAAGAATAGAGAGAAGGTTTGGAAGAGAAGAGAAAGCCTGGGCACAGAGTACCTCCTTGCATCTACCTGATCGCTGGCAGAAGTTGCAAAAGGCTTGGCTTTTAGGAGGGGATATGGCATGCACATAGGGAGTGCTCTACTTGGTGGCCAGAGCTGATGATGTTTACTGTTAGGTCCCTGAGCGCAGGATGCCTGGATGCTAACCGGCAGGACACTGTTTTTTCAGTGGGATTGAGGGAGTGCTGTGGGAGGTGTCCTGCAGTTCTGAACCGTTCTTTCTGCTTTCTGGAGTTAAGTTCTGCAGACAACAATGGTGCTAATAATTCATGGTTTAATGGCATTACCTCCTCCACTCTCTCCAGAGAGGGGAGCCTCTTTTCCTGCCTCATGACTCATGACCAGAGGGCCTGTTTCTCATTTTTCCTTCATTTTCACCCAGGGCTTTGCTAATCACTGGGGGGGGGGGCTGGGGAGGGGCGAGATTGCTTCAGTTTGTGTGTTTGCTGACTGTGGGAAGATCTGAGTAAGATGCTCTCATCTACCCTGTACATTAGTTACTGGGGGGAGGGGGTGCTGGTTACAAGGTTAATAGCACAGAAATGCCAGATACCAGGCTATTCTCGTCATCCCAAATTCCAACAAGGCTTCAAATTCCGACGGTATCTGGTCTTAGGGGTGTGAAATGTAGCCAGCCAGTCATGGGTTTAGTTTTAAAACCTTTACAGAGTAGATAGGACCATCAGTTCTCTCCTGGATTGGTGGATTTACTGCGTGTATCAGCAGGCAAGTTACAACTGTTCTACTCTAGTTGGCTGAGGGAGGAGGGAGAGTTTTAGGCTCCAGTACAGGCTGCCCAAATCCCACACAGATAATTGGGACCTGATAACTGGTGAATTTTTAAAAACAAAAACAAACGCAAAAAGCTCATTCCACACTGGATATTTTGAGTAGTTAGTTATCTGTGTGAACTCTGCTGGAAGATGAGTTCTGTTTTGCAAAAATCTGGCATCTCTCCCCCTGCTGGCCCCCACTTGTGAACCTTAATGACAACCACTTGACCTCCTGAGGAAACAGCAGAGATGATAAATAGCTGCTTCCCTAACAGACCTGGAGGCATTTCACACCCTCGGGATCACAGGCAGGCAGTGGCAGCTTTACTGCCTCAGGTAGTTAGTTCCTCTCCAGAACCACTTGCTACTCTTTATCTTAGTGGCCTTTCCCGGCATTTAAGTTGAAGTCTTTTAACTTCGGTATGGTGGTTCTCAGGTAGCCGCATACTGTGACCACCTAGGGAGTTTAGAGACTAGTGTTTAAATGTAATTGGGAGGTCTTTAGGCTGGAATGAACCCCAGGGCTCTGAGTTCCTAGGGAACCAAGCCAAAAACAACTCAGAGTACAAGTCAAACTGAAGCTTACTGCAAATCGCAAACCACCCACGCCCTGGAGTGCAGCTCGGCGGGCGCGATAGGGTACTAGCCTAGCCAGCACATGCAAAGCCCTGTGAAGACCGCAGCACTGCAAAAACAAACAAAACTTCCAGAAACATTACCGTCCGTTTAGAGATTGTTCACCTCAATCCATCAAATACTTTCTCTGTTATACTTCTGAAAACAACTTACAAATCGTTCCCCTTACCCCCTGTCAGCAGAGCCTAAACTGCCCCAGCCTGGTTAACGAACGAAAGAACGAACGAACGGGGTTTGCTGGATAAACCATTTTAACTGCTGTTATGTCTGTGCTTACCTTTCATTGCTGCAATGCCTAGGTCTCCGCCAGCACCCATGCGAAGAAAAAAAAAAAAAAAAGATTCCGTGGATATAATCTTTCTTTGAGATTTCTTTTTATGTATCTATACCTCATTCGTGTCTGTGTGCACTCCGGGATTGTGGTTATTATAGTCAGTTAGCAGCTGCCTGAGGTGCGTGCTGGAAACTGAGCTCGACTTCTCTGGAAGAACAGCCAATGCCTTTTACTGCTGAACCATCCCGCACCCTGATGGGTATAATCCTGGTCCTCAGATGTTTAGCTTTCTGGTGATGCTTTTGTGCAACCACGTTTGAAGAGAAAAAAAGGAAGGAAAATCTAAGTGTGATGTCACTTCGATATTCTAGCACACTAGTGAGGGGTTCAAACCAATTCCCTGAGAGGCAAGGCCCTGTCGGCTTGTACCAGCTTCTCTGTATTTCAAACCTCCAATCCTTTCTTAAAAAAAAAAAAAAAAAAAAAAAAAAAAAACTGGCTTGCCAGCTTCCTGAAAAAAAATCAGCTTTTGGAAAATTGTATTTTGTAGCTAGGGTGTCACTATGTCTCAAATGGCCTGGGCCTCACATTCATCATGCCCCTGCGTCTTCCTCTTAAATGCTGTATTATAGACGTATTCCCCCACACCTGTCTTTAGTCAGCAGCCCTTCAGATCAATTTGGGCCAGTTCTTAAACACGGTAACATCTTAAAAACCTTGATCAAGTTTGTCAGTCGTTATGTAATTGAAAACAAATAATTTATTCTTTGGAAATATGCATTTAGGTAGTATTTAGGTTGGAGAGGCTAATCACCAACTCCCATTTTAAATATCCCAATTTTAAGTATTTGTTTGCTTACACATTAATTAATTTTAACATGATTTTACTTTTGTCTGAATATTGATTTTATTTTTGTCTGAATATTGATTTTATTTTTGTCTGAATAGTATTCTTGACTTTTTCACTTGGAGTACAAATTACTTAAAACATACTACTAATATCTTCTGGGTTTCTGTTCATTTTAAACAATATTTGAACATCACATGCATCATTAGAGCAATAATAGTAGAACAGTCAGGAATTCTCAGCACCCCTAGAGGCAAGGCACAAGGATGATGAGTTGACATCGGACTGAAATATAATATGGACCCTGTCTCAGGACAAACAAACCAATAAATGAATAAGTAAATAAATAAAAAATACATGAATAAATAAAATAAGCAGTAATAGTAGAAGATACTTCCGTAATGCTTTTTCTTTTCTAAATACTGGCCTAAGCACCTTATATGTATTAGCTTATTTATTTTTCACAACTCTTTGAAGTTGTGTCCTCTGACATACTCATGTTTAGACTAAGGCACTTGCAGTGTGTGTGAGTGCTGAGGTATGTGTCCAAGATCGCAGCTGGTAAGGAGGGGTCTGAAACTTCAAATAATCAGCCCGACTGTTCTTCACTACAATGTTAAATGAAAGTAATCAAATTTGTATGTTGAGCCCTTTTTAAAATATTATGGGTCCTACATGCTAGTCTGATATTTGTGTTAGCTAGATTTCCATCACTACTACAAATGCCTAGGACAAGCCAACTTCAAAGAAAGAAGTGTTCATTTGGTTCATAGTTTTAGAGATTTGATGCTTGTTCCAATTGTGGAGGCAGAGGGAGGACCGAAATGGCTGGGAAGCAAAAATGCCGAAAAAGGCCCAGGAGCCCAATACACTCTTCAATGAGACACGCTAACGATCTTGCTGTCTCCCACCAGACTCTACCTACCTCCTAAAGCTTTTGTGACCTACAAATATCACCATGAGCAGAGAACCCAGACTTCACAGTGTGGGCCTTTGGAGGACAGTTGACATCCAAACCTTGAGTGTTCTCCCCATATTCATATGCTGAAATCCTTACTGGCAGGTTCAGTAGTTTTAGGAAGTAATCAGCTCCCACGAACAAGTAGAACCCTGCCTTGAATTGGAGTAGAACCTTAAAGAGGCCCCTGGGAAGTCACCCTCCATTCTCACCATGTGAGGAAGAAAATCACACATCTATCAATTTGGAAGTAGACCCCGAACTATGCAGCCTCAGAACATCGAGGGTAGGGATTCTACTGTGACATGCAACATAGGGTGTTTTGCTACAATACCTGAAATGGGTTCAGATACTAGGTTTTTCCCATGTCCTCCTTTCTGGATTAAGAAATCTTTTTTAAATTTACAACCTGACGAAATGATTACTTTTTCTTCCTTATTAGTAATGTAATACTTTTCCTGTTATGAAAATAAAAAGTGCCCAGGGCTTTGGAATGTAGTGTGTATGTTTTCTGCCAGCCCACCTGGTCTCATCACCGCGCCGGCCCCAAATAACATGCAGAGATATAACAGATATAATGCTGTTGGCCAGTTACTATTATTGTTTATCGGCTAGCTCTGCCTTAATGATTAACCCATTTCTACTTATCTAAGTATTTCCACGTGGTCATCTTATCGGAGAGCACCAGGCAGGCATCTTGCTTTCTCCACGCTCTCCATGCTGATACCTCCTTCCTACTTCCTCTTTCCTCCTTGTCTCCTAGCCCCGCCTATCTTGCTTTCCCATTGGCCCAACAGTGCTTTATTCATTAACCAGTATGAGAAACATATTTACAAAATAACATCTCCCATCATTGGAATAATAGAGTATTTATATTTATTAACGGATAAACTTTATGGCAAGTCATATTACAATCAGCCTCTAAACTAGAAGCACAGTTCTAAACATTCCTTTCCTGTGGGTTGGCCTGGCAGGAGACAAGGACAAAAGTGAAAGAAAGGCTAACAATGCCCTCCAGAAACATGTCAACTGAAGTCTTAGGACAGAGGGAGTTTGCACAGCACACCGTTGTGTAGACATCCAGCCTTGCCAGAGCATTTGTGATAGTAGCTACACCTCTCTAGGAGTAGCATCAGGTAAAGACAGAATGGGGGTCCTCTCTCTCTTGCGTGCACGCTCACCTGTTCTCTCTCTCTCTCTCTCTCTCTCTCTCTCTCTCTCTCTCTCTTCCTATCTCTCTCTCTCTAGTCTTGGATCGATGGTTAGGGTGGAGAAAGGCTGTGGTGGTTCTTTATTATTTCCTGCATAAGTTGTTCCCCAATAAAACGCCCATTTATCATTTATCTTGGGTCGAGTGAACTCATTAGAACTCCGCCCTCACACATTCTTTGGGAAGAGTTGTAAACCTACAAGGAAGTTGGAAGAAGCATATTAATTCATAGAATACAAACATGATAAACCAGTAATTCATAGACAGCAAACACAACTTTCATTCAGATTATGCTGTTTGTTCAATTTTACCATTTACTTGCCATTCTCTCTGTGGTTGTGTACTTGCAAACACTCGTATGCATTTTCCAAGGAGATAGTCTTCCCCTTAACCACGGTTCACTATAGCCTAACCCCCTATGTGTACTCTATTCACAGACTGACCTAACGTTGTCCTTTGTAGCATATACTAGACACATCCCAGACCATTTACCGCAGGTGGCTGCCATGTATTTTCAGCTTAATGTAACCTGGAAGATTTCCACAGCCTCTTTTTATCTTTTATTGACATTTTGAGGAATTCAGTCAACACCCTCCTACATTTTTAAAATACATTTGTCATTTGTTAGTTTCTTGTGATTATTCTCACATTTGGATCTCCAAATGCAATGTTCAATAGATGACACTATTTCCTTTGCAGGGCACCTGTTGCTGTTCATCCCTTCATCAGTGAGGCTAATTTCGACAACCCAATCAAGTGGCTGTTCAGCTTTGACACCTCATACGCATTCTCTGCCCCCTCCCCAGCCCACTTGAAATATATAAGGAGTTTGCATTAAAATTGTGATGTCATCAGCAACCTGACAGAATTTGGAAGCAACCAGGACATTTCCAAAGAGATCCAACTGGGTAAGGAAGAGCCACTGTGCTTGTAGGTGGTATCATCGCAAGGGTTGAGGCTCCTAGGGAAAGGACACAGCTCGCTGAACACAGGCATTCATCTCTCTCTGCCTCTAAGCTGCAGATGTAATGCAACCAACTGCCTCATGCTTTTGTCACACTTCTCCCACCGTAATGGGCTACATCTTTAAACCATGAGCGGAAGTGAATCCTTCCTTCACTCAGCTGCTCTTGTCAGCTGTGCCATCATAGCAATGAGAAAAACAACCAGTGTAAACAAGGCTTAGGCTACTCCTAGTCACAGTTTCTTCCAGCTTTATGATGCATTGGTAATTCTTGCTTGAGCCAGTATTTGCTGTGGTGGCTGAAAAATAATGCCTATTCTCCAGAACACTCTTTCCACACTTACCAGCTGGTACATGCACTCCACAATTCCTTCCATCTTCTGTTACTGTCTATCATCTAAGCCACAATATTAGCACAGAGCCTTGCATTACTCTTTTTTTCCCAATGGTAATCATTTATGACTGCTTAGTAGTTTTAATCTTGTGATTTACCAAGTATTTTATACCCAGATTGTCCCAAGTTTGAGCAATACAAGTTTCTTTGTGTTCAGGTAACACACTTCTATCATTTCTTTGAGTATTTTTGATTTTTAGTGAATAAAAATGTTTAAATCTCACTTAGTTCCTACTCTGTCTTGATGTGGAATCAGCCATCTCTCCAGAGAAATTTGATTCCTTTTAATGAGAAATAGGGGCAGATTAAGGAAGTCTACAAAGGCCTGAATAAAAGAATATTAAATATTTATTTGGGAAACACTCACACAGTGAAGGTAGAGAGCCTGGAGGGACAAGATGCTGAGATCAAGTCACAGAAACCACCCAAAAGAGAGCTCAAGAGAGACTCCTCCTCTAATTTATAAGGGGCCATGTATTCACACAGAAGCCATGCCCCATGATTGGTACCCCAAAACTACTGGTAGAACGAATTCCCAGTTACAAGACACCGAGCTCTGAGAGCTAGGGTTGCTTATGTTCCTGAGGTATCTGTACTTCTAAGCTCTTTGGGGAGACAAAACTAGGAGACCCAAGCATGTAAACACACGTTAGGTATATGCATGCATCACACACACATGAATGTCATGTTGGGACCTGTGTGTGGAAGTCCATTCCGTCCTGCTCAACTATCTCCTATTGTCTCTAAGACCTTAGGATAACAGATACAGGATGCCCGGCCTCAGTGGTGAATGGCTCCTATGTAAACAACACTAGACTTGGTCCCAGACGGTTTTATTCTTCACCCTAAAGGCTATGGAGTAGTTCAGCTACCAGTGTCTTCAGGATTAAGGGAAGCAATTGCTATTTGCCCTTTATACATGATAACAGAAGTCTTCTGCCATTGTCTCACCTTTGGTTGATTACTTAAGGTGATGTATGAATAAACTGGGGCACATTCAATATGGACTGAATCTGTCCTCCTGACGGGCTACCCTGTGTCTCCAACTCCTAGTTCTCTTAGCTAGCCTTTCCTTCATCCACACACCTCCTCTAGGAGCGGAGCTCGGGCTGATGGGCTGGTCCCGACTACAGCCCAGCAAACACGAGTCCGGGATGATGTAGTTGTGTTTGTACCACTGTACCTGTTTATAAACATACATACAACTTAGAGGCTGTATTCCTCAGACTCCGTCCCTGTGACAAAACACCTGAAGTAAACAACCTGGGGAGAATTTATTCTGGCTGGTAGGTTCAGAAGCCAGAGTGCCAAGTGCTTAGTTAGTTAATTAGTTAGTTAGTTAGTTAGTTAGTTAGTTTGTTAGCTAGTTAGCTAGTTAGTAGTTGGTTACATTGGCTCTTGGCCTGAGGTGCCACAGAATGTCATCACAGCTGGACGATTAGTCACACCCAACCTAAAGACATAGAAGGAGGAAGGGAACAAGGAGTAACTGTCATGACCTAGCCTTGATGTAGCCACTCCCATCTTTAGGAGGTGGGGTCTTCAGAATGCCAGCTTCCAACAGTAACCTTCACAGGCATGCCCACAGTGGTCTATCTGCTTCCTCCTTCTAGACCTCACCTGCTCAAATTTTAATCATCTCTTGAGATGGCACCATCAGTTAGGGGATCAAGACTTCAACACACAAGACTGTAAGGGGCATTTCACATTAACAACATAATAGAAACCATGGGGTTTGAACTGACCCCATCACATTTATTCATGAATTTTTTTCCTTCCCTTTCTCATTCTGCATTTGTGTATGATTTCTTCCACCATGAGCATGTGACTGCCGTGAATGACCACCCAATTATTTAATCAACCATAGTTTAGTTTCATTCTTACATAAGTACATTGGCTCCTCATTCTTGCATATCAGTAACTACTGGGTTCAGTAATTTTATGACTAGTTACTTATTAAACACAACAGAAACCATGTGTTCATAACATGTTATACAAGAATGTAGCAGCTTTATTGGTCATATACAAACACTGGTTATAACCCAATTGTCTCAACAGAAGGATGGATAACTAAAATGGTACAGTTATACAATGGAATAATACTCATCAATAAAAAGGAACAAAAATTACTACTACATACAGCAATCTGGGTGAGCCTGAAAAATATCACACTAGGTTTTAAAGGGGAAACAGAAATGAAAGCATGAGGTCTGGTCCTATTTTAGGCAAAGCTAATCTGGGACCAACCATCCTTGCTTCTGGTGGGTTGAGGCAGAACCAGATATTACCTGGGGAGGGGGGCCATGTGAGTTTTCTAAGGTTAAGGAAATGTGTTTATCTTGGTCAGGATGTGAGCTTTATATTAGCACATACACTTGTCATAATGCATTTGCTTGCTGTGATAGCTGTGTATCTCAGTGTCTATGTGTTATAAACCTTTGGCTGAAGTGGAAAGGAGGTTGCTCCTGTTGGCTGAAACTACAACTGCCCAGTTTAAAGGAGCTCATCCTCTTATTTGTTTTCTTTGTGGTTGCTCCTGGAGACATTTATCACTGCCCAGATCAATATTCTTAATTTCTCTTAGTAACTAATTACTTCTTTTTATCATTACCTCAAACTGTATGAGCACAGTCTTGGCTGTAACTTAGCAGGCAGTGATTTTTTTTTTAGACTATTTGTGTCTAGTCCATACAGAAAGATTAACATAGTAAGACATGGACAAGGATAAAAAATGGAAAATGTCTAAATTAACAACTTGAGGTTAATCCTCAACTTAAACCTTTGCCTACAGGACATTTTAAGACAAATGCAAAAACCAGACAAAACAGCTGCTGTATATTCAGCTCTCGCTGAATGATTTCCAGTCTTCGATGGTCAAATACTGGTTGAATGATGCCGTCATTTTCTCAGACCTTCTCATAAACTCTGGTACAGACCACACCCTTTGTCCTATATTCCTTAAAAGAGGGAGATCGGCTGTTTAAAACCCAAGTTAGAGAGCAGGATGTTTGGAATAAAACAGCAATTTACAACGGACTCATAAGATAACACATAGTAAGGAATAAAATTTCCATACACCAGTTCTATGGTAGCTCACAGTTATGCCCACTGAGATTTGAGATTTTGAAGTTGATCTGTATTACAATCCACGATATTTATTAAACAACAATTTTTATGGATGAAATAGAAGGGAAAAAATCACAGTTACAATGCTTAATGTTGGTTGTCACCTTTTGTGGGATTTAGAACCATCACAAAGATAAAACAAACTCCAGATGTGTGTGTCCATGAAGGAGAGTGTATATCGGTGTAGGTGAGGTGGGCAGACCCAACAAATGTTACATTAGGGAAGTGCTCCTCCATGGACAGCGTCTATAGACTAAGACAGAAGTGTGCTGGGTGCTAGTGGCCATCTGCCCTTGCTTCCTGTCGTCCATGACCAGATGCCCGATCTCTGGTCTTCCCTGACTTGATGTACAGTATCTCCTCTAAGTGCAGGTCAAAATTCTCTTTGGTACCCAAGCCCTGCCCCCTCTACTGCCTGGTCTTCTGAGTCTGGCTTCAGTGTGGATAGGACTTCCTTCACCTTGGGTATTGCACACCCCTTAGCAGAAAAAAGGCTAAGTAAGACTAAGGTGAGAAGTAAGATCATACACTTGAGTAGTCATGGGCCATAAAGAGTTTAAAGAAAGGAGACTGTTGACATTGTGTAGTGTACTCCTAAGAGAGAAGGAATTATATTTGCTTTTTCTGGGCTAATAGCCATCTTACAATTTGTACAGCACTGTAGTCCTTGGTTCCTAGAACAGGGAAGCCTAGACTGGAGATGTGGAGTAGGGTGGATAGAGATATTCAACGTTGCTACACCTCTACAGGGTATGCATGCCGGTGGGAACTTTTTCTCTATGGAATATGTTGCACCAGGCCCTTGACTCTAAATTGGAAATTCTACCTTGTGATCCCCTGCCTCTACCTCCAGCTTTAGCTTCCCCACCACATGAAGAGAATGCCTTTGTTAAAATGTCATGGGTCAAAGAAAAGAGTATCTTTCATGTCTCTCAGGCTCCTGTTGTCTACATAGTTGAAAGGTTTTTCTGTTTTGTTTTTGGTGTTGGTTTTTTTTTTTTTTTTTTTTTTTTTTTTTTGGTTTTTTGAGACAGGGTTTCTCTGTAGCTTTGGGACCTGTCCTGAAACTTGCTCTGTAGACCAGGCTGGCCTGGAATTCACAGAGATCCACCTGCCTCTGTCTTCCGAGTGCCGTGATTAAAGGCGTGTGCCACCAATACCCGGCTGGTTTAAGGTATTTTTAAAAACAAGATTTGTAAGTTGCTCATTGGCCATGGTTTAAAAATCTATATAATCTGCAACAAAATTTGGTTTTAACATATAACAAAAAGCTTATGATTAAAATTCTGTACATGGATATATATGTGTGTGTGCATGTGTGTGTATGGAATGGTGTGGGGAGGGTGAATGTGATTCAACTCTTGTTTAGGGTGTGTGTGTGTGTGTGTGTGTGTGTGTGTGTGTGTGTGTGTGTGTGTGTGTGTGTAACTTGGATTATCATAGTCTGGCTCTGTTTTGAGGGACCCCTATCTGGGACCCTGAGGGAGTTTGCTTCTGCTCTGTTGTTGGAAGTTTTTTGTCTGGATTTTGTGTGTATGGATTGCTCTATGGCTTCTGTCATCATGTAGCTGATACAGAAGTGGGTCAGATATTTTTTTCTGACTCTGCTGCCACTATCTCTGAGCTCTCTGGTTGCTGGCTTCGGCTTAACAGGAGTTCAGATGGCTTTTTCATGTGGATAACATCACTTAAATGTTTCCTCTGTGACCTGTGTCAGGTTAATCCACATGATACCGATCAGGAGAAAAGGAAGCCAGGTAGAACAGCTGAAAACTAGACTTTGTATATATGGATATTCCGTACCTCAAGATTTGTAAGTTTATTGGGTACGGGTAAAAATCTATTCGTTAAAAAGGGTTAAAACTAGTAACACAAAGGGTTGATAGTTAAAAACCTATGCTTAGGCAATCTTAAAAGAACTATGTGGCTTGATTGCATCTTTAGGCAGCCATTTGCTAGGGTTGGAGAAGATGGATGTCATGTGACCATCTTAATTAAAGGTGATAGATCACACGGGCCTGGGGGGGGGGAAGGGGTAAGGGGCAATAGCAGGTCTCCAAGATATTTTTGATTAGGATAGATTTTTGTATGCTAATTCCTGTCCTGCAAACAAGGATTTACAAAGAATAGGATTTAAAAACAATGTTTGTTTAATAAGTTACTAAAGCTGCACCGCCAGGCATTCATATGCAAGATTGTACAAAGCCAGACTTTATATCAGGAAGAGTCACCCAGGTGAAATTGGTTTTAAGATATGAAGAGGTCATAGGGAACATCTGAGGCTTGCAAACATGTGGCAGGGCTACCGAACCCAGTTGCAATGGCAGACCTAGACAGTCTTGGAGATGTTGGTGCCATGTCATTGTCATCAGAAAGCCCAGCCACAATTAAATAGAGCAGGCTGGGACCTTGAAGACAGGCTGTGTAATGCCGTCTGTGGTGGGTTCAGAGACGTGACCCAAGCCCTTGGGAAAGATTGTTTTCCTCTGTTAGAGGTTGGTTTTGTCTTGTGAGGGTTGGTTATGGTTGTGCCCTACTTTTTTCTCTCTTGAAATAATAATAAAAGGGAGGGGTACTTTATTTTTGAGAGATTTTAAACTTTTTAAAGAGGAAAATTAAAATTACAGAAAATTTAGATTACAAAAAAAACTGGAAAGTATTTCAATTTAGAACATTTTGAGTTTACGGATGTTATTATAACATCTTTATTAATATGCGATCTTGATAGATAGGTGGCTTTAAAAGCAGCAAACACCCAGCTCCTTCTTCCCAAGGCCTTCTCAATTCTCTTCATATGTAAAGTATTCAGGTCCAAGCTCTCACTTTTTCTAGAACCACTACTAGGTCTAGACTCAGAACAGACTACCAGACTCACAACAGAGATAAACTCACAAGACAGATCTCAATTTAACTTTTTACTGTTCCTTTACTTAAGGATTTGGCTTCACAATGACTGCTCCCAATGGTCAACCACCTGGGTCTTATAGTGAATGCTTTAAAGTTTATGTCAGGTCTCAGGATACGAGAGCTAAAAACCAGTTTTAGGGTCTAATAATATGTTTCAAGGTATGTACAAAGGTCTGAGCACATTAAAAAAAAGTATAAGAGTTTTGAAGTGTGTGGACGCAATTTGTGAAGGTATAAGACAGAAGATGGCTTTAAGGAACAGAGAAAGGGTTCAGCTTTCCCTCTCTATGCTATTGCTACATTAAGCTCCAAAACTCGAGAGTTTTATCATTAACCAATGGAGTTGTGATAAGCTATTAATGTGTGTCATTCTGGTAAAACTGCTACTATCAGTCACAAGCCGAAGATTTTAAATTTCCCCTGGCTGTTTTCTGAGTATAGAGTTTAAAGTGCTTCTCATCCGGCCAAAGACATCTGTCTGACCTAGATCACAGTCTTCTAAAAGGTTCTTGTAAGCTTCAGGGAGTTGACCACAGGCCATATGAGGTAAGTACTGTTAATCAACAGCCTACTTCCACATCCTGAGGGGGGTGGGAATTCTTCCCTTTTCCCTGATCTTGGATTCCTCTCCCCCAGCTATCAGGTTCATACACCTGGAAGCTTCTATTGTACACCTAAAAGGAAAAAGAATTAACTTTATATCCTGTCTCTAATACATTGCTCCAGCAGATTTCTAGTCAATTAAAGACTGCATAGGGCTCCAACTGCTGCCTGCACTCTCCTAGCTCTGCAAGTTCCCTACAAGTCAAATGGCTGCTCTTCCTGGTCTTGGTCAACATTTTAGCTTTTTGTGTCACCCAACTGCACCCCAATGCCTGCAGGAAGTAGTCACTGATGATTTCTTTGTTCCTTATCATTCATTTTTCATCAACACAAAGCCTGGAATAAGTTTCAAACCCAGGACAAAAGGCTAAGGTGCCCATTTCACAAATCGAAGCAGCTGGGCCTGGCTGCCACGTTCTCCCAGCAACCCTCAGTCCCTATCCATTGCAGAGTGTGTCCTGTCGTCTGTCCCCATCCTCCCCCACTCTCTCACTACACATGTCCTCTTTGGGATCTGAACCCCCCACTTAAGCAGGTGGCCAGCATAGTTCTTTTCGTTGAAGATGCTTTTTACCTGGTTTTGGTCACAAGGAGACTAATGACTAATACAACAATGATTTAGCCAAAGATCAGTCTGATAAAACTCCCCAAGAGATTTGGATTGACTGATCTACAATGGGGATTCCCATGTACTGATTTCCCATGTAACTCTATTGCACGGGGAGAGGTAAGAACCACTACACACAGAGAGAAACATTCAAAACATTAGAGGAGTGTATGTGTATTCAGTGCCTTTGCTAATTAGTGAGCCCAGAGCTACAGTCTTCCATCCTTGTGGATTCTTTCCTTATTCTGATCTGCTAACTAAAGGTCTTCAGAACTTACATCCTAGGTTGCAGTTTTTAGATTGTTTAGTGTAAACCCCTGTGGACTATTGAAAGCAAAGTGCTTTTACTATAATTCTATAATTCTATAATTGAGCCTGTCAGGGTTATACTTTGAGTTTGAAACATACATTTACTTTTTTGGTTGTAAGTCTGAACAAGTGACATTTATCCATATTTTCAATATTGTTTAAACTTTGTTTGGATACCGATACTTGAAAATCTTGAAATAATGCTTTTTTTTTATGGCTTTTCACTCAAGCACTAACTCTGGCTTTATTCTTAAAGTTATTGTCCATTTGTATTCTAAAGAACAAGGGACATTTGGAGACTAACATAATCAGTGTATTGTCAGAGCGTTAATTCTGTCTTGGGGACTGGGGACATTCTTACCACTATCATTTTCCCGTCCAGCAGCTTTCTCTTTATGGTTGTCTCTTTACCATCCCATTTCTGTATGTGTCTCAGCGACCCTCTTTCCAGTGTCACGATGCTCTACAGAGACAAGTTCATGTGGTTGGCTTGCCTCAGTTTCCATGGCAGATGTCTCACTAGGTCATGTTCATTCCCCACCCCCTCTGAATCTTACAAGGAATAATCCAGTGAAGAGCCCAGACTCTCACCCAGGCCCCTGCTTTGGCAGCCATGACAGACTGCAGAAAAGACTCAGCAAGATGTAGGCCGCTGACTCAGCAACATGTGCTGAGCCCCCGACCCCTTAACCTAACCATTAGGAAGTCAGATACCCTCCATGTGGCAAGGAACCAATCAGAAGTTAGCTGGTGGGCTCTGCATGCTTTACTGATAATAGTGGAATGCAGAGTGAAGCAACCGACCTGGCAGGGCCTCTAGGCACAGCAAACTGGCTGCAGCTGCAGCTGAGCAATCAACACAGGACAGGTCACCCAAGCCCTGAGGTGCACCAATCCTGAGACTGTTGCTATGCAACTAGCAACCCCCCACTCCCCTTGCTCTACCCCCAATATATTCCCTGCCCCAGTGCTACTTGAGGTCCTCCTGTCTCACCCGCTGTGTTGGATGCACGTGGGGTAGGGGGGTGGGACCTGAGTTAACTCTAAAATTAAAGACTCTCTGCTTTTGCATCTGATCAGGTCTCTTAATGATTTTGAGGGATTCAGAGTTTGGGCACAACACCTATCTCTCAATAGTTGACTGGCCCAATTTCCAGGGAGAGTATTACATATCATATTACCTTGGTTTTCCTGTTGTCAGCTGTGGTTTCATCAAACTCCTTACCCAGCTTGAAGGAGATCTCTGTAGTTTTAAAGGTGCTTTCAGTTCTTATGGTCAAGTAATTCCCCTTCTTGCTGATGATCAAAGTGGGCTTGGCCAAGTTTCCCAGTTTCCTGTTAGCTAACCCCACACCTGAAAAGCAAGGCAATGTCAGACTGTGTTGAGGCAAGGCAACATTTCTGAGGCACAAGGGTGGCTATGCTCTGTATTCAGTGGTACCTTAAATGAGTAGTCGGTGGGGCCTCCTTCCATGTTTCAACAATGGGTGAAAAAGCATGTTGGTAATGAAAGCATTTTAGTGTTGTGCTACAACAGTGGTGCCTACAGAGTTCACAGCATAAAACTGTTCAGTTTGCCCACTTTGCTATGCCCAGCGCTACCCTTACCATAAAACAAATCATTTCAGACTTGTATAGAGCATTAAAACCATATTAGTTTGTAATTACAAACATTATAGCTGCTTCCAGTAATATCAATTTATCTCTCTTCTCCATCTCCACCCCTCCCACTGTTCTATACTATTTTCTCTGTCAATAAGGATCTATGGGCATAGTGAACAATTCCCCCTCCCCTTATATCCTTGATAGAATTTCATTTATTTTCTAGTTCCTAAATCTGTCTGATGAGAAAAAACAATGAAACTAAGTGTCTATCATGGTTTCAACATAGCATTAGTGTGACTGAATTATAAATCACTGTTGCCAACCAGCTCTTTAGATCCCAGCCACTTTCAAATGCAACAAACATCCTCATCTAGGCAGTTTCATTTCTCAAGCTTTCCACACTTACATGATTATTTAATAATGGACAAACTTAAAGCAAATACAGAAAAAGAATTTTTAGTTTGTATAAAGATTAAAATGGTAAGTTTTGGTTTTCTAGTATTCAACTCTTAATCTTATGAGCATATTAATTATACCAACTTTCACAAAATCTAAGAATATGGATTGACTAAAATTCCAATATCTTCTCATCTCCAATGACAAACCTGTGAAACTGCCTTTGAGATCCATAAATAGCTTCAATTAAGTTAAATTAATTAATTAATTAAATAGCTTCAATTAAGTTAAGTGCTAACAATTTATTGCCAATGAAATGGAAGTAAATATCATGAATGACAGAGAAGATTGCACTTCTGCCTACACAACATTCCCCAGACACCTGGGAAGAAACATTAGAATAAAACCCCTTGCATCTTTCTTTAAAGGGATGCTCACTGTGGAGAGTTTCTCACCCAGAGCTTTCATGTAGTCATCAAAATGCTCGCTGAAGATGAGTTTCCAGGTACCGAGGAATTTGTTGCTCATTGCGAAGGATGAGAACTCAGCACAGTTCCTGGTGGGATGCAGCAGATGTTCATGAGTTGCTGAGACCTTGCACAGTCCCTTTCAAAGATACCCAAAGCACGTGACTCATGCTGAGACCCAATGGGAAAAGGCGGTGATGGGACTGGGTGATGAATGGCTCTCAAGTCACAAGCTGCCTACCCAGGGGAAAAAAAACCCCACATAATGTCTGTGTTCCCAAAACCAGGAAAATAACTGAAAGTATTGTTTGAACCTTCAAAATATGTTTGGTTGATCTAACATTCATAGGGGTGCTTAAGTCCTTTGATGTATTATATGATCTCTCTCTCTGTCGTGTGTGTGTGTGTGTGTGTGTGTGCGCGCGCGCACACACATGCAAGTATACAAGCATGTGTGTAGGCATCTTGATGACCCTAAACCTTGATTCTGCACAATTAAGATTTCTAAAAGGAAGGAAAAAGTCTGTGAGCATTGTAGTCAGAGTCTCAAATATGCTGTGGGAGAGAAATGGAAGGCCACAGTGTGAGGACACATTCAGAGGTGAGGGAGGGTTGACATAGTTCTCACATTCTGGGCAGGCTGAGTAGGCAGACAAGAAGGTCGATCTGTCACAGCAGAGTATAGAAGACATATTCATGTGTCAGGATGAGAGGCAGTAACGTGGCATGCTCTTTGACCATGGTTAAGATTTCATCTCTTTAAAATGTAAACCTGGAGATAATAAGTTCTTAGTTTCTGTGACAATTTTGAATTTAAGACAATAAAAATACAGTGATTTATGAAGAGATGATTTCTCACAAAATAGTACTAATGGGTGCTCAGAGCTCAGACTAGGACGGTCCCCCTGTGATGTGCTTAGTTCTGATTGACTCATGGCATCCTCTCAGGCTCATCACACACACACACACACACACACACACACACACACACACACACACACACTATTGTTATGTCCAGCTTGACAATGAGGAAAACTGCATCTTGAAGGTAGGCAACTTATTTCCAAGACTAATAAGTAAGTCCGGATTTAAGCTAGCCAGTGCTAAACTCTGGCTCTGGGCTAGTGTCTCCCCTTCACATACAGCAACACACACACACACACACACACACACACACACACACACACACACACACGACCCTGCCTGACAATTCAGAGATCCTAATATCACCATGACTTTTTAGTGGTACTCTCTTCTCAACATCAGAAGTGACAATCAAGTGAACCAGGTGACATACCAGAATCCCATTCTCTGATCAGGGGAAGCAAAGGTCAGTCTAGTTCATACATAAGTCTTGCTCCCAGAAATGGGTGGATGGCTGCCATGCCTTCTTACCAGGTTTTCTATACTAGCATTAATTCTGGTTCAGCACACAGGTTAGCAGTGCTCACAGCTATGGAACTAAATACCCCACAACCATTTCACTTCCAATGGACAGAGACCTTTGCTTCAAAGGCTGTGGTCCCCAGAACTACAGCTGAACCATCTCGATCATAGTCATGTGGTTTGGCATCTAGCTGACCGAGAAATGAGACATCATGTATGGTGAACCAGATCTCATCTCCCATGGCCAGTGTCTGGTAATTTAACATGGGATCCAACAGTGAACAGGATAGCTCCTTAGCCAACTCCACTCCCAAACCCAAAGTGGAGGAAGTCTGTTGAATTGGGATAGAAACAAACAGGGGTTAAAATGGGCATTGTATAAAGCCAAGGCCAAAAGACCTCAAATTCAAAGCCATTAGGGTACATAGTGAGACTCTGTCTTAAACAATAACAGTAAGGGGCACACCTATAGTGAATATGCTGTTTTTCTTTTCCCAAAACTTTGTACGATGATGGTATCACTCATACTGCCACAAGCTTTTGTTGTCATTATTCTATTAATAATGTGTAGTTTTTCTGCACAAGTCACTGAGTGTTTTCACACCACCTTTCCAGAGGTAAGCCCTGTATTCAGGCAGAGGCAAGCCCTGTATTCTGCAGTGATCTGTGGATTTTAGTGCTTCGAGTTAAGTATAAGACCAGTGAACTAACTCCCTGGTGTTCCTTGTCTCCACTTGCTGTCTTGCCATAGGAAATCTGGGGTTACGATGTAGGCTATAATGTCTAGCTTTCACGTGGGTTCCAGAGATTCAGACTAATCCCTGTTCTCTCATGCCACACTGACCCATGCTGAATCGTCTCCACTGCCCTAGTTTCTTTAGCTCCTCAGATATGTTATGAGCAGCAATCTGATTCACTCACCTTCAGAGAACACTCGGTCATCTGGTTTCTTGAGGCATCACCATGGGGACAAATATACCAATCTTCTTCCTCTTTCATGATTCAGATACCTTTTTAAAATGCAAGAATGCTGAGATTAAAATTGCCTTCTTAATGCAAACTACACCTTGTAGGTTCCTCAGTTACCAGTGGCTACTCTTTTGGTTACTATGGTGATAACTGAATTTATGCTATCCCAATGGTATCTAATAACTTTTCCTTAGTGGGATGGTAATAAAAACAGGGAATAAAGAGCTATAAACCCTCCAAATGATGCAATTATCTTTGTTCTTTGCCAGAAGTAATGAGCTCTGGGTTTTCTCCAAAGGCAAGTGTAAGATTTCACCTCACTATTTCTAACAGCAGAGCTGAGAACTGAAGGTGCTCTCTGGGAATGGATGGAAGAGGGGGCTTCTACATTCTACATTCTACATTCTACATTCTACATTCTACATTCTACATTCTACATTCTACATTCTACATTCTACATTCTACATTTTACATTCTACATTCCAGTATCTGCTGAGTGGGGATCCCTCAGCTGTGCCTGCCTCCTTTGTCTTTGCTTTTGGAGAGAAAGTGGTGTGAACATTTTCCAAATACATTCAAGAAGGCTGACCTTTCTGAGATCACCACGAAATGCTGAAGAAGACATTTTTTAGAATGCAGCCCTTTCACAGTGCCTATAGAAGAAAGGAATCTCTTTAAAGCAATTCCCTCACAAAACATACTGGAAAGTGTGTGCGTGTGTGTGAGTGTGTGCATTGTTATTTCACTACCCAGACCGGTGCCTTGCTTCCTCCTTTCCTTCCTTAATCACATCTTAGATTTTTGTTTTCAGAAACTGAGGTGCTTTCAAGGCTGCTAAGGTGTAACTTGCACATGACCTTCAAGGATAAATACTTGAAATCGAGTCAGAGGAGCTTTTATTCAGCCAGCCCCCTCTTTATTCCCTTGATGGTTGAAACCTAGATGTACAGCACATACATAACTGTGCCATTTCAGGGTCCATCGTGCCAGAAGACAAGTTATTTGATTTCTGGGGGGACCACAAACCATCTCTGCCATAACGGCTTCAAATTTGGGGCACAGAGAGCTCCCTCACATCATATTTCCCCCTACACCTACCCCCCCTCTCTGTGTGTGTGTGTGTTTGTGTGTGTGTGTGTGTGTGTGTGTGTGTGTGTGTGTGTGTGTGTGTGTGTGTAGGTGCACCTGTGTGCGACTGTAGAGGCCCAAAGGATAACCCCAGGTGTTGTCCCTCAGGAGCTATCCATCTTTTTTGTTGCTGTTTAAGTGAGGTCTCTCACTGGCCTGGAACACACTGGGTAAGCTAAGCCGGCTAGCCAGTGAGCCCCATTCATCCACCTATCTCTGCCTCCCAGTGCTGGGATTACAAGTGAATCCAGTGCATTTTTATGTAGGTTCTAGAGACTGGACTCTAGACTGGCCTGAAAAGCAAATGTGTTTACCCAGTGAGCTGTATACATACCTAGCCCCTGATATCATGTATTTAATTTTTTTTATTCTTGTTTTATTTTTATGTACATAGTTTTGTCTGCAAGTGTGTCTGCATATGCATCACTTACATGCCTGGTGCCCATGGGTGCCAGAAGAAGGCATCAGTTCCCTTTGGAATTGTAGTTACAGATGGTTGTGAGTTGTCATGTGGGTGCTGGGAATAGAACCCAGGTCCTCTGGAAGAGCAGCAAGTACTCTTAACCACAGAGCCATCTCTCCAGCCTGTTTTCCATTTGTGGGTTTTTGGTTTTTTTTAGTTTTTTTGTTTTTGTGTTTTGTTTTTTGTTTTAAAAAATAGTCTGATTATGTAAGCTGTTAGTATTCAGGCATCTATACTGGCCTGTCCTTGTTTCTGACAGGATACACTCTCAGCTGCAGCCACTAAGAGCACCACCTGTGCATATTCACTATGTTCCCTTTTAAACCGGCCCTACTCACCTCCCAGCCTTCTCTCTCTCTCTCTTCTTTTGTTTCTTTCTCTCCCTCTGACTGTTCCCCTCTCTCTTTCCCCTCTTTCCTTTATCCTCTCTCCTGCTGCTCCTGTCTCCGGAGGTGGGTCTCCCCCTTCCCTTTTTCCATTTTTACAATCCCTTTCCTTAATAAGGTGCCACTTTCCTTAAATTACAACAGCAGCTCTGGCTGTAACTCAATATGTAAACCAGACTTGCCTCAAGATCACAGATGTCCACTTACCCCTGTCTCCTGAGTGTTGGGATTAGAGACACGAACCGCCACCATTTCCTAACGTTAAATGTATAATGGGATTCTGAATGTAGAGTTAACATTCATCTATGTTTACAACTTACTGCATGGATGGAGGCTGGGTTCAGTTCTCTCATCTGTAAAATATTTATTAATTTGAGGAGCAAGAGAGATTACTTTGATGTGGTTGCTTTGTGATTTATATGTTGAAGAGCTGTTTTTAATAGACAGCTTCTGAAATCTACCATTTTACAGAGTAAGCCAGAATCTAGCTTCCCTCCCTGTTCATCTCCTCACAGGAAACTTCTTAGGTATTACAGTAGGTCAGTGCTCTAAGTGCCCAGGCTTCTCCAATGTCATCCTTCCTGCTTTTCATATTCGGGTTGCTTTGTCATCGGGGAAGGAGCTGCAGGAAAACCAAGATGCCTCGCGATTTACTACTTGGGTTGGCCCATTCCAGGCCTCCTCTATGCTTACCACAGCCCCAAGGAAGAGAAACATCTCTGTTTTGGGATAAAATGAAGTGGCCTGGCAGCCATTAATGACTGAAGATGACTAAGCGAGGCTGGCTCCGATTGGTCACCAAAGCGTACCTGCTTCCCTGCACATCTCTCTGTGGCAACGGCTGATCTGTCCTACTGCTGGGGCCAGTAGTCAGATGGTCCACGCCACCATGATGAGATCCCGCCACGCGGGATGAGGAAGCAGGGACTGGGTATAGAGATTTTATTTTCTCCATAAACGTTCAAAGCAGAAATTGAGAGGGCATATAAAGGTGCACGTGTGAGCGTGACTGTGCCTTTATCCCAAGGTTCCACATAATTTTGGCTACTGTCTTGGGAATAGTCCGTTGTCTTGTTGAATCAAGTGGGGAAAAATGTGTCCTTTTATGATTATTGTGTTTAAATGTACATAAAAATTAAAACCTGTTAAGAATGTGGGAAACATTTCTTGTCAGTGACTTATTAATACTTAAAGGAATATGATGAACTCTTCTTGGATGGTAGGACTAACAGTAGCATTAGAATGATTTGATATCTGGATAATTGATTTTCCTGTAAATTTGGCATGTCTTTCTCTCATGTAATGGTTTACTACTGTTATTCTGGGTAAAAAGAAATTTCAAAATAAAACATATTTTCCTCTGCAGGTTATATAAAGTTTGGTCTCATTCCTATTTCAAATTCTCTTGGCAAGTAAATAAATAACGACTTTTATGTTACTCACTAGAGTGAAAATTATTATTTTTCTTCTGTACCCTGTGCAAGGAGACAAGTATTTATTTAGTAATTATGCACACATATGCATATCTATGTGTATTTAGTATATTTATGTACATCACATGTGTGTACTTGCCTGTAGAGGCCAAAACAGTTGATGTCCTTCTGTCCATATGTGTCTCTTACTGGTTAATGAATAAAACACTGATTGCCTGATTTGCCAGGCAGGAAATATAGGCAGAGCTAAGATGTGAGGAGAATTCTGGAAAAGGTGGATAAAAAGAGTCATGATGTGGAGCCCGGGAGGGTAGGACATGCCTGGGGCATTCTCTGGTAAGATAAGGCCATGTAGAAATACATAGATTAGTAGTTATGAGTTAATAATTAAGACAGAGCTAGCCAATAAGAAGCCCTAGTCATCACCCAACAGTTTCATAACTAATGTAGTGTCTGTGTGTTTATTTGGGGCTAAGGGACCAGCCAGGACAAAGAAACTCTCCTTGGGAGTCATCAGAGTCATTTATGAGCCACTCAGTGTGCTGCTGGGAACTGAACCTGAGCTGTTGACAAGAGAAGCATGTGCTTTTCCCTTTTCTTTTCTTGCTTTCTTTTATTAAACGAAGGAAGATTTTATTCCTGCTTACAGTTCATTTATGGTGGGAAGTCATGGAGATGGGGGCTAAGCTTGCTCACTCCCTTTGGTTCAGTCCAGGACCCCGGCCACAGAACGGGGTCTCCACATTTAGGGTAGGTCTTCCCACCTCAGCTTACCTAATCTAGAAATCCCCTCACCAAGAAGCCCTGAGATTTCTCTCCTGGGTGATTTTAGATCTTGCCACATTAACAGGAACGTCCTGCTGTCTTACTAATTCTGCAAACTATTCCTGTAGTGGTTTGAATCTGAAACATCTCCCATAGAGGCACGTGTCTGAACGTGGTTTCCAGAGTAGGGATACAATCTGGAAAAGTTATGGAGGCTGTGGAAGGGAGCCTTTCTGACTGAAGTACAACACTACAGGCAGGTTTGGAGGTGTATAGGCTAGCTCCATTTCCTGTCCTGGCCCCACCATGATTTCTCTACTTCTTGACTACCCTGCTGGCTTCTCACTTCCTGCTGAGGAAAGGACAGTATCCCCTCTTGAACAGTGAGCTAATGTTAACCCTTCCTGCTCTAAGTGGCTTTCTGTCTCAGAGTGTTCTACCCAGCAACAGAAAAGAAACTTACAATGTCCATAACCTTCATTATCAGACAGTTGGAAAACTGCATATTCAATTAGTGCTTTTATTGAGCAAAATCTAGGCTGAAAATGTTTTAAATCACAGTCCCTGAGGCCAATTTTCTCCCACAGCAAGCTTTCTGCGGTGGCCAAATTCTCGCTGGTGTGTACCCTTCTTCCTTCAAGCCTTTTCGTAGATCCTAGTGCTGACGATATTGTTCATGATGCACTCCTAAAAGTAGAGAGATGTGTTAGAAGAGGGGATTGTTGACATGTCAACCCCATCTTTTACTCTTTCTGTAGAACAAGCCCTCAATTCAGGCTACAAAAGCAGTTGCGCAAACTTGATGCCATACACCCAAACATCAAGTAAAAATATAAACGTAGGGAACACTCACCACTACCATTTTCCCCTCGACAATTTTTCTTTTGATTGTCGTCTCTTTGCTGAGCCATTTTTGGACCTGGATCATTGACCCGCCTTCTAAGTTTACAGTGCTCTACAAGTGCAGAGAAAGTGATTAGAAGGAGTTTCTCCCTGCTTTCTATCTATTGCAGCACTAGACGTCTACCATTGAACTTCAAGTCTGAAAGTCTGTTCTTCATAATGCTTGCCTTAGTTCCTGTTATGATTTAATGCTGTCAATCTAGAAGCCCCAAGAGTCAACTAAATTCAT
This sequence comes from Cricetiscus sungorus, assembly GCA_030556225.1. Classification (NCBI taxonomy): domain Eukaryota; kingdom Metazoa; phylum Chordata; class Mammalia; order Rodentia; family Cricetidae; genus Cricetiscus; species Cricetiscus sungorus. The sequence goes on along the minus strand of JANBXA010000491.1, from coordinate 39,697,358 downwards.
GTTCTGGCAGATGAGAATCCATAAACTATTTGACCTTTTGACCTTAATAACTATTTCTATTCTATATGACCTTTCATAGAATAACAAACAAGTCAGGAGAAGTGGAGGAGGGAGTGCAGATTGCCAGACAAGATGGTACACATCTGTAACCCCAGCACTCAAGGGCCAAAAGCCGGAGAATACTAAGTTGCAGGCCGGTCTAGTCTATCTAGCAAGACCTTGTCTCAAACCTCAGCACAAAAGGACGAACATGAACCTTTTATTCCATTAGGCCGTCTGAATAATTAGCAAAGGATTGACTTTTTGTATGCACAGATTTAAACAAGCCCAGCCAGACTTAGTAAGAAGTCAAACTCTGTTGAATGAACCCTACCCAACCACCTGTGTTCCACAATGGTTAGACGTAGCAAGATTTATAGTGAGATTTAACTCCAGCTTACCTTCACTTGCCGGTTGTCTGCAGTGGTCTCGTCAAATTCTTCCCCTAGCTTGAAGGAGATCACTGTGTTCCTGAAAGAACTTTCGGTCTGGATGTTCACCTTCTCCCCACTGAGACTAATACTAACACTTGGTTTTACTGAACCTGCCACATCCCGCACTGCGAAATCCACTCCTGAGAGACAAAGAAAGATCCACACCTTATTGACACATTCGGGAAGATGTGTAACTACCATCCTCTCCCACTGAAATCTTGACTAAATCTTGACCGTTCTTCTTTTGAGACAGAGTCTCATTATGGAACCCAGTCTGGCCTTCAGCTCAGGATCCTCCTGTCTGCACCTCTGAGTACTGACTGGACTCACCAGGTGTGTCACCATTCCCAGCCACAGCCTCTCATTTGATGTTCTCAGTAGTCTCTAGATTAAGTCAAGTCCTTACAAGGTGCTGGAAGTAATTCTGACATCTTGAAAAGCTCAAATCACTTTCTCAAACTTTTGTGCTCGATGGGAAATTCCTGTTTGCAGGATGGCTTTTGGGGGATCGAAGGCTTGCATTTAACCATGTGGAAACTTGCAAAGACAGTGCAGGAAACGGTTGGCTCAAAGTCTGGCCCTGCTGCTCAGACTGGGGACATTAAATGGTCAAATGTGACTCTTACAGGAGACAGAAACTGACTCCTGCCTGTGAATACATATTGAAGTCTACTGCCCATTCAGACTACTGATGCAATGTACCTGGGTGTGGGAAAGCAGATGTGTAGATTGTGAGAAAGAGTGAGATGTTCAAACCCTGGGCTCCCACCTTGACCCTTCACAGCTTTTCTCCCTTTCAGCATTCCCCTTAGTAAAATGTAGCTGGCCAGAGCCCTCCTCACACTTGCATTGGAAGAGTACATGGAAGGACTTAGAATGGCCATAGAACACACTAAGGCTTCAGTGTGCTATTCCTCCATGTTCCAGACTTAACCTGGCTCTGAGTCACACAAGTGCTATTCTGGCTATAAATCCAAGTTCCCAGCTATTTATCTTCCATATCTCTTTATTTTTATATCTATTTTTATATCTATATTTATGTATAGATGCATATATAGATACAGAAATATGGATAGACAAATGTAGGTAGATGGTATATAATATTATCCATAACCCATAATATATTACATATAATATTACATATATAACGTATTTTTTCATAGGTCTTTCTATGTAGCCAGGCTGGCCTTGAACCCCCTGTCTTCCTGCCATAGGTTTGTGACAACTAGGATTATAGGCATTCATTGCCATATCCATTTCCAAATTTCTTATATGACTTAAAATTTTTATTCAAAAGAAATGTATCTATAAATCCATGAGGAAATAGGGAAATATTTTTATTACTTCTGGGAAGTTAATAGTGTCTATGGAAGAGGAAGGAGTATTATATTTATAAGCATGTTAACTTATTGGGGGACAAAGCATTTTTGTTTCAGTGTTTAGAAAGAGTAAATGTGTAAGTAATAATGGCAAGTGTCTATTGGCCATTCTAGGCAAAATGTAAAAAGTGAAGAAATCTTCTGCTTTGCATATGGCTTATTTATAAAAGAGGTGGTTATTAATCGTGAAAAATGAACTAACTGTTGTTCTTCAAGAATTCATAGAAAGATGTAGCTGTGACAGACCCAACTCATTATAACTGACGCTTGACTAAGGAGCTTGAAATAGAGACAAAGGTCAGGCAGGACCCATACTTCCGAGAGATGGTCAACGAGACAGCCAATCAGGAAAGAAAACCCATTCTATTGTCGTCTCAAAAGCAAAACCTTCAAAATCATGCACTGACTAGCACTCAAGCATCTGTGAGCACTCTAGAAAAACAGACTCTGAATGCTATCAGTTGCTTCTAAGTTTATAACTAAAGTAAACCCAGACAACGCCAATCTACACACTCATTACAGTAATTCTTTTACAGCAATTTGGAGTTGAACCAAACCTGCTCAATGAAATGTCAGCTAAAGAGAAAATTCTATCGGGAGATCTGCACGATATTTCACACCGAGGGCCTGGGCTAAAACACATGAACTATAAACCAAGAGAGTTGCAAGCCTAGTTATAATTTTAAAATGCCAATTAATATTTGTTGCAAAAAATAAATGTCAATAATAAATGGAATTATAAACGTTGTCTCATATGGGTATAACATAGAGGCACAAAGGAAGAAAATCACAGAAAAATGTCATTGTGACGTACAAAGCCCGACCCAACACCAAAATCTCTTGCCACAAATTCCCGAGTCCCATAGTGGTGTCTCTCACCCAGTTCCTTCATATAATCCTCGAAGTTTTCGCTGGAGACCAGTTTCCAGGTTCCTAAGAAGGGTTCGATCATGGTGGAAAGATTTCTGGGAAGGTGAGGCACTCACAACCTTGAAGCCAGGGAAGTATGGGCACCCCTGTGCCTCCAGCAGCTTATTTTAAAGACATCTTCATCACGTGGTATTCCTCCAATGACCAGTGGGCTGCCTGGAGTCTGCTATTCCAGGCACCAGCATTGACTCACTGTGTTTACCCCCAAGTTAAAAGACAGAAGAAATACAACCTGCAAAAATCAATGCAGTGCACCTCTTTTAACTTCTAGCAAAGGGATTTACACTCAGGAGTCACCCAATTAATCTTAACTTGCCGGATGGAGACAACTGTCAATGGAGACCAGGCTTTGAACGCTAAATGCTGACTTACCCTCAGGGAAGATCCAGCAAGTGTCTGACGAACACACTGACTCGATGTTTTCCCACCCCAAACAAGGACATCCTCGCTCGGTCTGCCTCAGCTGTTTTATGTTTGTGCAAGTCATGGTGCCCCAACCGCTCCTTCATTAGGAGAGCATCGTCCCTTCCCTCCCTTGCAGCGTTGATGCATTGATACTGTTAATTTAACTGAAAACGCCTCCAGTTGCTTAGAGTGAGGTCTAAGGTATTATTAACAGTATCATCGTTGTCAATCAAGGATATTTGAGGACCAGAAAGAAGGTGGCAATTATTACTGAGTAGAGCTTTGTGATTTAAGCCTTAAAAATGAAGGACATGGTGGTGTCAGTGCCTAGAAAACTCAGGTTTCATAAACTAACTCTCTCTCCCCCCTCCCTCCCTCCCTCCCTCCCTCCCTCCCTCCCTCCCTCCCTCCCTCCTTTCCTCCCTCCCTTCCTTTCTCTCATCCCCTCTCTCTCCCTCCCTCCCTCCCTCTCCCTGCCTGCCTGCCTGTCTCTGTCATTCTCTTTCTGTTTCTGAGACAGGATCTCCCTATGTAGACCAGGCTGGCCTCAAATTAGCAATCCTCCTGCCTCAACCTCCCAAGGGCTAGGATTACAGACATGTATCACCATGGCTGGTTTGCAAACTCATTTTTATATTTAAAAATGCCATTTAAGATGATGCAAGTAGATTGGGTGGGGAGGTTATGTATGACATCTACATTCTAAAAAAGTAAAAAGGACACCAGTAAATTAAATCTTTATGCAATTCCTTCTTGATTCATGTTCTATACCCCAAGCAAGTTAAGTAGGTCAGAGGCCCCAAGTTTTCTAAGAAACATTTTATTGAATGGATTGATGCTACTGCTCTGAACTCTGGCTGTGTCAAAGAACTGGAAATTTAGATGGTCAGAGACCAGAAAATGAGTATTGGCATTTTTATCTGCTCTATGTCAAATAGAGCCCTTGTACGGAGAAATATCTATTCATCGCTGTATGTGAAGCCATTTCTTTAGATACAAAGCAAGTAAGATATTGCTGTTTAAGCACCAAAGCATAACGATAATTTACATGAGAGAAAGAATTGCTTTTGAAGAAAAGCTGTAAAGACCTGGGAGATGTTACACTTTTATGAGCTGAGAAGTTAGTGAGGTATCTGGGGAGAGCAGAGGGAGGCAACAACAGCAGCGTGGGTCAGGAAAGATCACCCTGACCATAAAGTTCCTCGAAGGTTCCTGTTCAGATACAGAGCTGCCAGAGCCTGCTTTGCCACTTCCAGCTGATCTCCCTGCACTTGGATGGCAGAGAACATACATTATACCTGCGTATACTGGCCAGGGGGCAAGCGGGGTAGTTAGTGGGCAACTGTCCCATCCTTGTGATTCTGGTATGGATTCAGAAGTGAATACTGTGATCCCTTTTAGAACTCAGTTGCCCCACTTAACAAAAGGGAAGAGTCAAATTTCCAGCTCTTGTAGAATCCCCTACTCTTGGGAGGGACTCAGAGGCAGGGACAGCGTTGAGGCTTCCTCTGCACAATGTGATTTCTTCTGATATTACACTGCATCATGATACAAACTCAAGGATGGAGCCAGAACAGTCATAGCGTCAGTCAATGAGCAGTCACGCGTCTGAGATTTGTTACTTGGTGATTAAGCCTTTTACTACAGACACATCTTTGCAAATAACTTCATTAAATGGTTAATATGGATCCGGCCAATTACTTGTATTGTGGGCAGCTGATTTTATGCATACATCTACCCACCTTCACAGACCCAGCTCTAGCATGTGACAATCTGATTCAGAGCTAGTCAGTACTATCATAGCATACTTTAGACCTTAGAACGAGCTGTATTAGAGAACACAGCTTATAGCATTGCTTTCTCTCAGACATCTGCAAGCTACTGTAAACGTGAATAAAAAACAGACAATACATCATACGCATTTCTATATTCCTAAGACAGCACCTGCTGTAAAAGACACCGTAAACCTTAAGAGATTTATGGGTGAGTCACAAAAGAAATAAACAACACTGACTTCTTTCTAACTAGAGCTTCTGATTAGTGTTAGCAGAAACTACAGAGTGTGAGAACACGGTGCTTCTCCTGGACTAGGACAAGCCTCTCACTCTGGTGCTCCCTGGGTAGAATGTTTTTTTGCATTGTGATGACCACAACACCAGACAGACACAATTTAAACAAGGAATGGCTTATTGTGGCTCGCACTCACAGAAGATTTCTCCTCACCCCTGGTAGAGCTCACAATGGTAGGAATATGAGGCAGTGGCTCATCACACCTGAGCAGACCAGGAAGCAAATAATGGATGAGGAGACCTTGGACCTTGAGGTTAACGGTTCACAGAACCATCCCTAGTTGCCTACTTCTGCCAGCCAAGATGCACTTTCTGAAATTGCACAGCCTCTCAAATAGCTGCAAAACAAGCATTCAAAACTCGAGCCCATGGAAGATATTTCAAAACCAAACCAGAACTTTCCAAAGGCCCGTGGCTATTTCATACTGCAAAATGCATTTAATCCAACTCCAGTAGATTCTAAAGCTTCAACGTGGTTCAGGATTCAAAAATCTAAAATTGCTACTAAGACTAAAAGTGATTTTGCAGTGGCTTATAACTGAAAAAAAAATCATCCTCAGACTTTGAATAGACTTTTTCCATTTCTTTGAAAGTCCTGGGATTTTTATTGTGGTTGATGCTGGATTGTGCTATGATAATCAGATTACAGCAAAATCTTAGAAAATTATTTTGCTAAAAAGCACTGCCTCTCCACTTGCATGTAACAGATGCCCAATGAGTGACTGACGGTACCTGAAACTTGGCATCTCAGTCCTCGTGTTTATTTACCTCCTTAACTTTGAGTTAGATTCTTATTCAACTCAATGTGTAGATGTGTTAACATTTGAATGTGTGTCTGTCAATCTTGATAGTGATATTCAGCTGTCAGTTTTCATAATGTCCAGCTCTAGATCCCCTGGTGTAGTGTCTAGAAGAGTCCAGTTATTGTTATATGCTGTGAAACAATCTTTCTGCACACTGTGAGCATTGTCACTAGAATTAGTCTAATAAATAAACTGACTGGCTAAAAGCTAAACAGGATAAAGGCAGGAAAGCCAAACTGAGAACGATGGGGTGAAGAAGGCCGGAGTCAGAAGAGTCTCCAGGAGATGAATGTGCCCCATGGCAGAGCGTAAACAAGGAATATGGATTAACTTAAAATGTAAGAGATGGTTAGTAATAAGCCTGAACTATTGACCAGGCATTTACAATTACCGTAAGATTCTGTGTGGTCATTAGAAAGTGGCTCCTGGGATGGGAAAACTGCCTACGGTTAGAAGCTGAAGACCAACCCAAACTTCAGCTTCGCTTAGCCCTTCACTGTGTCCATCTTCCTTAAGATTGCTTCTGAATGTCTTAGTCTTAGGGACTGTTTCCCCAAAGGGGAGAATAGGAAGATGGAATAGAGAGGAGCTGGCCAAGTACATGTCCTGGATTTAAAGGAATGGGCTCTTTTAGTACCCTGAAATTTCTTCAGCCTAAGAAGATGGGGCCTACGCCATTGAGGGGTGTGTGTGTGTGTGTGTGTGTGTGTGTGTGTGTGTGTGTGTGTGTGTGTGTGTGTGTGTGTGTGTGTGTGTACTTCTGGCTTCTAGATGACCGCTGTAATCATCAGCTGCAAGCAGCAATCAAAACACTTCCAGGGCTGAGACATGAGACATCTCAGTGGGTAAAGGCGCTTTCTGCCAAGCATGAGGACCTGAGTTTGGTCTCTGGTCCCCACATGATGAAAATGAAAACTGATCTTTACAGGTTGTCCTCAGAGAGAGAGAGAGAGAGAGAGAGAGAGAGAGAGAGAGAGAGAGAGAGAGAGAGAGAGAGAGAGAGAGAGATAAAAATACTATGGTCCACCCTAGCTCTTTCAGGGTGTGCGTGAACTTCTCCAGAGACTCGTGGCTATTGAATTCTGATGGGCTGGAGAGTAGCACCTGGCCTGTTTCTCCAATTTACTCCATCACGGTGTTACTCAGCTAACTGATACCCAGAGGATGAATGGCTGTAGACAGTAAAGAGGACATCTAAACAGTGATGTCAACTTCAGTGTACACTTAATGCTTATTAACATGCATTAATTATACATCAGTTGCTGTGTCAAGAGCTGAAATCGACCAATGCTGACCTCAGTTTTTTGTGTACTTTCTATCGTGGCTTTTCAAATATTGCAAGGGTTGAATTTATCCCTGAGTTTTTAAAGCCGTTACATTGGAAAGAGTCTTCTGGAGTGATTGTTGTCTTTGTTGGGGACACCAGTCTCTGGGGAGCGCTCCTTAGTCGTCTCCCCAGTTTCCATTGGAACTCTGTCTCATCAGGTTTTGTTATCACACATGGCTTCCAGACCTGCTTACTGCCAGGATAACTGTTGAACTTCAGAGCCCTATATCTGTTTCCCACTTTGTCTTAGTGCTCTGAGCTCTTAAACTGTTTTCTTATCTTGATGGAAACAATAGCTCCTCCCATCAGACTATTCTAGTGATCACTGATGTACAGCATGCAAGGTGCCTGACATACATAAGAAATACTAACTTGCCAGTATTGAGACTTTTCTTAATCAACCCTACACAGATCCGGTGAACCCAAATTGTGGGTCTCACTATTTTTTATGGTTAAAAAAAATATTCTTTGATGAAGACCCTGGCCCCTTCTGTGGCCCCTTTATACCACAGTGTTACACAAACAACAGGATGTGCAGAAAATGAACAGCTTTGGAAGTATGCTCTAAAGAAGACATCACAATCATAATGCTTGGAGCATACCTTTAATACATTTTAATTTTGTTAATGTGTATTAATTCATGTTGGATGAAGTCAGTGTAAGTTAGTGTGATACTTGAACATATTCAGGCAGTGTACTCTGATCCAATCTACACTTCCCCCTTACCCTAAATAATCTCCATTCCATGTCCAAGATGACTTTCCTTTAACTGCTGCATGTGAGACAGAGGGAACACTTGACACTTGTTTTTCTGTGTCTGGCTTGTCACCCAGCATATTCCCCACACTGTAGATCTCCCTGTACTATACACTCTAATCTTGTGATTTAGAAGTTTTACTCTATATGTGCAAAATCTCAGTGTAGAGGTTTTTCGTGCCTCCCCCAGGAGACGCATGCAACACACATTAGTACATACACACACCTGCACACATACACTTCCTGAGAAACTGATGGTTGTGTGTGTGTGTGTGTGTGCACATGAATGTTTTAAACCAGTTTTATATTTGCCTGTACTCTAGTTTTAAGTTTCACTGTTACTGTATGTATGTACACATACCTTTCAAACCTCACTGTTTTTATAACTGTTCTCGCAAAAGTGTTTTAGATATAGTGTTTAGACATCAGTAGAGGCTACTGATAATATGCATAAATGTTTGGAAACAACTGAACATTATTGCATATTTATTCATGAACCAGAATGTCATACTTGCCTGGCATGAACATTATGGGATGCCTGGCATGGCTTCTGCACAGATACTAGGTGCAGCATGTTGCTATGGTTTCAACGTGGTTTGTTTCCTGAAGGCTCAAGTACTGGAAGCTTGACACCCAGCATAGTATGTTGGGGTGCTGGGAGCATTAAGGAATGAGACTTACTGAAAGGTCGTGATAGGTCAGTGTGGGTGAGTGTGTGGACGGGGATGACCGTGTATCTCCTCGGGTGAGATTAGTGGAATCTGTTAGATCCCACTAGAACAAGTTGTTGTACACGACAAGCATGGCCCATCCCTGTTCTGTGGCAGGGAGAGACCCCTCTCCCTTATCCTTTCCTCATGATAATACCTACCATGAGGTCAGTGCCAACTCTCTAGGGCTGCACGACCTTGACCTTTCAGCCTCCAAAATTGGTAGCTAAGGCAACTTAGTTTTGTTTTGTTTTTCTAGACAGGAATTTTCTGTGTAGCCCTGGCTGTCCTGGAACTCACTTTGTAGACCAGGCTGTCCTCGAACTCAGAGATCCTCCTGCCTTTGCCTCTGGAGTGCTGGAATTTAAGGTGTACGCCCCCACCGCCCCACAATTTATTTCTTTTCTTTTTAAAGCAAACAGCCTCTGAATTTTATTATAGTAATGAAAGACTGACTAGATCACCTGTTTTAGACTGAAATTTTCAGACTAACTGAGCATGGTGGTATATGCCTATAACCCCAGCAACATAAGAGACAAAGGCAGAAGAATAGCAGTTCAAGACCAGCCTGGACTACTTAGTAAGAATCCCTCTCCCTCCTCTCTCTCTCTCTCTCTCTCTCTCTCTCTCTCTCTCTCTCTCTCTCTCTCTCTCTCTCTCTCTGTCTCTCTCTCTGTCTCTCTCTCTCTGCCTCTCTCTCTCTCTCTCTCTCTCTCTCTCTCTCCACACACACACACACACACACACACACACACACACACACAGACAAACACACACCATTGGAGACTAGAGTTCTTTTCTACAGCTTTGTGTGTCCTGCTGAGTCACAATACTCCAGGAATGTGTATGCTTGAATAATTTTCCTGTGTTTAAGTTCACCCGGGGTCTTGAATAGATAGTTTCCAATTTTAGGTATGTTAAAGAAAGGCTTAATATCCAGTCTTAGTTCCTGTATACTATCTCTTATCTAGGGAAGTTCATGGACACTGACTTCTCTATCATACAATATTATAAAAGATTTTATTACTTCTATCAGAGCCAAAGTTATAATGCAGCTTTTCTATTCTCTTCACTCAATTATGTATAGAAAATCAGACACACAATAAAAAAAATCATCACACCACTTTCTAAATCTAAAAAGGTTTATTTAACCAACACAACCATATTCAGTAACATCCAGCTTTAGGAAAAATTAGTTGTTTGCTAATTAGTGGGAAATCATATCTTTTTAAGAACAATACATCCAACCGAGCATTGTAGAGTTCGATGCAAATTTCAGTCCAGGATTACTTCCCATGGCTCATGCCCTTTCGTAAGTTCTGGTAGAAGTGACGCCTTTCATGACACATTCCTAGACATAGGCACAATATTTTCAAGGTCAATCATGGAGACAACAGCATGCATTTAATTTTTGTGTCTCTCAGTGTTGGAGAGCCAATGATATTCAACCACAACAACAGAAACACATGGTCTACATTTCTGTGTTTGCATTGCACATGCGTCCCTGAGTAATGGTTAAGGTAATGCAAAGACCAAGAAGATGCTGGTCTTGCTCTCAGGGAGCTGGGAAATCTCCATGGTAAGTGGGTTCCATCAGCAGAAGAATAAAATACACTCTGGTGAAGGTGTTGCACCAGGCAGCCCGTGACACCGGAGAGGAAGCATCGACTGCTTTGAGGGGAGGGAGTGCCTGGGTGGAGCATGACTGCATGAGAGTATAATGGAGTAACCCAGAGGGGCAGAGCATGGTAGGCGAGTGTGAGAGCCCAGATTCCACCCTCAGCAACTAGTAAATGAATATGTGAAGGAGCCTTTTGTTCTGCACAAGCAGGTGAGCTTGCTAAAGGCATACTCACCACCACCAGCTTGTCGCCCTCTCGCTTTCTCTTTATGGTGGTAGATTTCCCATCCCATTTCTGCACCTGTACCAGGGCCCCGCCGTCTAGGGTTATGACACTCTGTGGGCACAGTGAAAAGAGATTGCAATTTGCACATGAAATCCAAAAAAAAAATTTGAAAATATAGAACCTTGGTTCAAATAAATATTCCAAGGTCCTTACTCTAAGGACAGTAAGGTAGAACTTATACACATGTATATCTACTTGTATGCTCTGAATAGAAACAGAACACATAGAACATAAAATTATAATTTGAAAAAAATAAAGATATATTGTGAAAGAAACTAGATGACAAAACTGTGCTGAGGTGATGGCATTATGGTGATTTTTATTCTTTTGTAAAATTCCTCTGGGGCCAGAGGGATGGTTCAGGCGTTAAAGGCTAGACTCACAACCAAAAACATAAAGTTCCTCTAAAATTGTATTGCTCTAGTTTACTTCATACACACTATTGTGTGACACATAAAATATGCTAATCACTTTTACTATCAAGGCAGCTTAGTGACACATCCTCTGCACTCGGACAGCAACAGCTGAGATCCGGAACTCAGAGGCCTTCAGACTGCAGTGGAAGGCCTTTCCTTCTGTTGTCTTGAAAGGACCCGGCACCCTTGTTCCTCACCTTCACTTTCCTGTCATCTGCGGTGATTTCCTCAAATTCCTGGTCCAGTTTGAAGGAGATCTCGGTGTTCTTGAACGTGCTCTCTGATCGGATGGTGATCACGTCTCCGTTCACACTAATGATCATGTTGGGCTTGGCCATGCCGGCCACTTTCCGGGTGGCAAAGCCTACCCCTGGAGTTGGGAAGGGAGACATGGCAAGCTTACATTTTTGTGTCCATGAAGAAAAAGATACCAGATTAACTTGAGGCTCCTTTGGGACAAGCTAAGCAGCTAAGCACGTTGGGCCCAATTCCAGAGGATACACTCAGGAGCAATCCATACAGATTCATTCTTTGCTTGTTCCCTTCGCTGCTTCAGAAGACTCGTTGATTTCAACATAATCTATAAAGATATTAAATCTTCATACCTTGATGTATATATGTTTTAGATATATGCCAGCATATCTATAATATACTTATAATTATATGGCAATAATATACGTGTATCTATACTATCTCTATTTCTGGTTTCTGATTGAGACAATTTGACCATTTCATTCTTTCTTAAACACTGAAAGTTGTATTTAAAAGAAATCTAAAGTCAGAGACCAGGCCTGATGTAGAGTCAGTGGGTTAAAGGTTTGTCTATTTTGAGTGTACAGAAATGACATATCACAGCATTTGTTGCCAAGCATAATTTTCTAGGCTTCCTTCCCATATTACTCCCTCGTGAAATAAAGATCTCTGATTAATTTCTCTAAAAGGAAAAATTCTTCCTACATGACATGCCGCTTTAGAACGGCAATGTTTTTCCCAATAATGTGTAAGGAAAATTAAAGGGGGACTCGGTAAATATCTTTTGAACTCAAGACCTCAGAATTCCATTGTTAAGAACAGTTTGGAAACTAACACTTTGTAACTCAGTCACTTAAGTTGTAGGGTCTCACTTGCCTAAACTAGGGGACTGCTTTCCTGTAGAGGGTAAGAGGCTTACAGTCTTAGATGAGCAGTAACCAATTGCTGTCTCTGTATATGTTACACAGGATTCGTACACTCACTGAGGTGCTAGCTTTTCCAACACACATACTTAAATAGGGTTGTTTTTTTGAATAGACGTGACCACTGGTAAGAATTAAGGCTGACCTGAGAAACACAGCTAAGATAGGTGATGCAGAGCCTGCGACTTGGTTCCCTGTCTGAAAAGTAGCCCGGGTGAGGAAATGGTGTCTTTCTGCCTTGAACCCTCATTCTGCCACATAACACAAAGTTCAGTATAACCAGTCAGTACTGGGAAAGGCATGCAATGTGCAAGACGATCCCAGAGGGACTGAGCCTCGGAAAAATTATGCTTTGCTTGTTTCTTTCTGATTGTATTGGACTGCAGGAGGCAATACCTGCCCACTATGCCTCAGTTACAGCTTCCAATTCCATTCAGGAAATACCTTATTGCCTTTAAATAGGAGCATTTCACAATTTAAAGTGTTGTTGTAACTTAGGTATGAATATTACAAATATTCATGTTTGTTTCAAAAGGTCAGTAGCTAAAAGTGGTGCAAACCCTGGTGTCGCTGGGTCAGCACATAGGAATTAGCATACTAAACTGTACCTGGCCAGTACACTAAGAGGTCAGTCATGCTGTAAGTCCTGATATTCTTCTTATCTACAAACAGGAGGGCAATATCGACAGATAACCCAAAGTTCCCACTGTAGCTGAGGGAAACGTTGAGCCTTTGGAAATTTAGGGGATTCCATCCCAATGAAGCTGCTCTGTAATACAGGAGCTGACCTTACGGTGGTCACGGAGAGAAGGGATTCAATGCAGAAGCTCCGTGAGAAAGCTGGTTGAAGGCCACTGAATTGCTGCCAATGTTATCTAGTGACACCACTCACACAGCAGCACGCGGGCAGCGCTGACAGACCCTCAATCATGTTGAGCCTCTGCTGACTGTCTGAAAGGCACGGTCTGTATGTGTTTCACATGCCAACTTTCCTTTTGAATTACTCATCAAATCTATGACATCCCCTATCATTCCCAATCAATGAATGCTTAACCCTCTGAAGAAAAGTATTTCCTGAAGTGAAGCATTTGTCTACTGCGATGATGAGACAGGAAACAAAATTTGCTAAACTACATTTTCCAATATTTTTTTTTCTCCCAAAGATGGGCAATGTCATGGCTTCAGTTTTAAGTAAAATTTACTCCATGCTATAAAAAAAAAGTACATTTTTCTTTCCGAGTTATTGCAAAAATTTTCATGTAAAAGGAGATGTTAAAAACAAGCACAGAAACACAAGCGTGGCAATGAAGGCAACGCCTTATGGAGCTACAGATCCTAACAGGTTTTAATTTAAGACTCCTTTCCCTGCTGGCTCACCTGCAGGAAGCACTAGGTTGAACGTTTCATTCGGGAGGCTTCTAGAACAGGCTCTTTCTCCTGGCTTCCACAGCCTCCATGCAGAAACAGCCCCCCCTCTCTCTGTCTGTCTCTATCTCTGTGTCTTTCTGTCTCTGTCTCTGTTTCTGTCTTTCTGTCTGTCTCTGTCTCTCTCTGTGTCTCTCTCTGTGTCTCTCTGTCTCTCTGTCAGTCTGTATGTCTCTGTCTCTCTCTCTCTCCCCCTATGGGGGGCCACAGGGGAGACCCCATCCCCCACAGCACTCACCCACTTCCTTCATGTAGTCATCGAAGTTCTCGCTGGAGATGAGTTTCCAGGTTCCCACAAAGGCATCACACATGTTGCAGAACCTTCTGAGATTTCTCTTCCAGGTGAGAGAGAGGCTGCAGGAGGGGGAAGGTGCTATGATCCTCTTGAGTCCAGATAACTCCCTTTTAAAGATGCCCCAGCCATGTGACAGGAGGAGGGACCAATGGGGCTTGGCCCCAGACCATTTCCTTCATTGCTAGCTCCTGTATTTTTTCCTCTGAGTCATGTTTTTAATAGAAATTTCTCAACTTTGGTTCTGCCTGGCAATGGTCACTGGACTGAGAGTACAGCTTATTTTTAACAGAGTATTTTAAATGTTCCTGTTTTGGCTGTTAAATACTTAGGGCATTGAACTTCCCCCTATTATTCCATATGTATTTACCTCACTGTGGAAGTGACAGTTACCTTGAGACACACTCTGACCCTCTTGTGTTGAGTTTTTATTTCACTAAAAAGGCAATAATGTGCCTACCTAGTTCTTCTATATTTAAGGACATAAAGCCTACCTTAGAGATCCTTAATCCTAATGGCTCTTTTGTTAAGACTGTGCTGTTTCAGGAATTATAACAAAATAAACAATGACACTTGAAAGTGGCCTATTTTATATATGTATATACATATATATACATATATATATGTATATATATATTTGACACTGTCTCTCTATACAGTCCTGGTAGTTCTGAAACTCACTACCCAAGCTGTTCTTGAACTCACAGGGAGCTACCTGCCTCTGCTTCTAGAGTGCTGGGATTAAAGGTGTGTCCGCCACATCCTGGTCAAACTGGCCTAGATTTGTAGTT
>JANBXA010000491.1:38887500-39080000 GCA_030556225.1 Cricetiscus sungorus | reverse complement strand
GTGCTTTTTGTCATTGTTTGTGATTTATTTAGGACTTTTCCATCAGGAGGCACTTAACTCCTAGAGGCTACTTCATTGGTGTGTCTGTGTTTCAGTCCCTCCAATGTAAACCCTGGATGGAATGAGACAGCCTTTAATTAGATTGGATTTTGTAAGCGGCCCCTTCAAAACAAACAAGCAGAAACAAATTAACCTCTTTTGGTGATTCTCCTTTCTCCAACCCCAAATTCACAGTTAGTGATGAGGGAGGAGCGTTACTTCTTAATTCATGGTTTGAAACTTGAGGGCACAGCCCTTTTATTGTAAGGGAAGTGAGTGGTGGAAGTGCTTACCACTCTTCTAGAATAAACTGGCTGTCACATTTATAGACAGCAATCTGGATAAGGGACTGGGGCTGGTGCTAGTAGCCAAACTGGGTTTATAGGTGTTAATATCCTCAAAGCCCAGTGACCCATGTGACTAGATTGGGCCCACTTGATACGTGTGTGTGTGTGTGTGTGTGTGTGTGTGTATAAAAACATATTTATCTACATCCTCAGATTTGTCCTTCTATACATTCCATTGCAATATATATCTCCCCAGTTACAGTGCTATGCATGCAAATAGCAGAGGTTGTTTGCAAACTGTTATACTGCTTGTCTCAATAGTATTGAATTGAATATTATTGATTGAATTAAATATCATTGAATTCACATTGATGAAAATACACACTTTAATGAATTGTAAATGGAGGAGAAAGGTTCACTCTTCACACTCAAGTATTTCAATCCAGGAATGTAGAAGTAATGGAGCAAATAGAAACATGGTAATAATTATTGGAAACAAGATCTGCTAATGGATATGAGAATTAGTGAGGCAAATTTGAAAGATGTTATTTGCATAATTTCAGGATATCTTCCCAAATATTTGAACCAATAATGAAGGGAAAAGGGAATGGTGTAATGCGAATGCAGAAGGTTGTAGACATGAACTTAAACAGTGAATCAAGAAATTCCCTAATAAGGAGATCTCTTGACATCATATGTATACCTTGATGCTATGTGATAAGAACAGATCACTTTTAACCTGGTCTCACTGAAACTAATCCAATTGTCAAGAGGAGACATCAGAAACTCCAAAGCTAAAGTGTTTGACCAGGACTCTCCCCAAAATGTCAAAGTCCTCAAAGACAAGAAAAGACTGTTTGCGGAGCCAGGGAGAGATGAGTGTGTCAACAACACAGTTCCGAACCTGCAACCAAACAAAGATATGAAGTAAGAAACTGGTTTGTCTGAAAGGAACACACGTTTAGAATCTGAAAATGAAGAAGATTCTTAGCCCTTGACTATTCTTTTAGGATTCTATTTTGAATTCTGTGGCTGCCAAGCCACAATTTATTCATCGGTGATTGTAAAATTATCTTTGGTGGTTGCTTTTGCAATGATTAAATGGCCCAAATGTGGCAAGATTCAGGGATATTTGCAACAGCCCTTCAATTATGCTTATCACCACTCTTTCAAATCCTCAACTGACAAGGGGGCCATAGGCAGAGAACATTCTTGTGATAACTGATTGTAGAAAGCTAAGGGAGCACAATGGGAAAGCTCTTTCACCCCTACTTAACTGAAGTGTGGCTGCAGGGAAGGCTTTTGTGGAATGGAAGATGAGTGAGGACCTTTCCTCTCCCGAGGCCTCACTTAGGATGAAATATGTATGGAAATTAAGCCATTTTTAGTTCATCTTGATTTTTGTTGCTTTCCTCATACCTCCCGACCTTCTGTTGCCCCTGAGATTTTTTTTTTCAGTGCTGAGTGATGATCACGCAGATAGAAATCATATGGAATCACATCATGCGTGTGGCATGCACACAGATGCAGGAATTTAATTTTCTCCCAGCGCCAAGCAGTCCTGCCTCTTTAAGACTGATTCCTCTTTCCTGCAAAATCTGCAAAAAAAATAATGTATAAGGAGAGAAAATCCTCCCCTTTTGATACATTCTGCCGCTTGTATTTTACAGGAGGAAATTTATGGCGTTCACTTGAAAAATTGGCTAAGTGAAGAGAGTTTGCAGTCTGAAATGAAGACAAACTAAGGTGGGGGCATAAAAATATATGGGTACATCCTCATTCTAGCCCATCAGCTCAGTCAGCACTGGTTCATGATATGTCATGTCAGTTTGAGAGGATGGTTTAAAGACTGATTCGAGTATAAACAAGCCTTTTAAAACGGAATTAAGGCAATCACCAGAGATCTTAAAGAAGATTGTGTAGATGACAATGGTGAGAAACAGAGAAGAGTAGTTTGGATTTGATCCCTGATTCTCAGAGAAAATGTTCTAAGGAAATGGATAAACGATGAAAGGATTCACATGAATCACAGAAAAAGGATTCACAGAAAAAGATTAATAATATTTATGATCTGAAAAATGAACATCTTTATTTCTAATGTAAATATTAGTTATCCGTTTAGATACTTGTCATTTAGTTTCAAAATCTCAGCTTAGGACTTAGAACACAGGCACTTCCCAGGAAACAATCCTGTTTCATTAGAGAATTCTTCATCTCTGTCTTTTACTTAACATAGTAGCAATAATAAGGTGCATTCCAACACAATGAAAATGATAGGCTACAAACGGTCACATCAGACAAATATGATTAGTACATCTCTGCAGGTATTTTTTTCCTTGTGGGAGTAAAACAGTGCCTGCCTCTGTCACACTATTCCATTTGTATAGATGAAAATGAGTCACTGAGGACTGGTTATTGTCTGTGAATGAGACAGTCTACTCATCTTGCAGTTCTATGTGTTTTCTCTTTTAGACTCTGAACATTGTTTTAAGTTACCATGCATTGCCTTAGATATTAAATGTCATTCTTTGTGCCAAGAAACAAATGCAAACTATCTCATTCCCCTTTGGTGAGAATACTACATGCATGAATGGAATCATTCTTAATATAGATGAACAGTGTTTACTGCAAAGTACTGAAAATTCTCTTTGAGTTTACGCATAGTGGTTCTTAAAGAGAGATTTGCACAGTCATTGACACCAATTTATGTAGGAGATAATTTGAAAAGACTTCTAGAAGGCCTAGGAAGTCAAGACTGTCACACATCTGCTCATTAGCTTTCAGTCTAAGTACCATACTGCCATTCACCCTCACCTCTGTTAATCAATGTTCCTGTTAAATAGTGAATGTCCTTCTGCAGGCTTCTAGGAAATTAACCCTGCCAAGAGTGCACACAGAGCTGACCTGTGGACATCTGATGTCTGCTCTATCACCAGAGGGCTCATATTCAGTATTGATAACACTAAGAAACAAACTAAGTAATCAAATATTGAAGTAAGAAAATTTTCTTTATGTTATGACACAGATTTGGTGAAATGATCAATACCGAACTCTCCTTTGAATAGTTGTTAAATATAAGAGTTATATTTCACTGAGTTATATAACAGTTTCTAAGCTGTATTCAAATTTAAAAAAAATAAAAAGGGATAATCACCAGCAAGACTTTACTGCAGCTGACAAACATTTTGCAAACTCAGAGGTGGTCCTGGGCAGTTTATATGTCATCTGTCAATTTGTATATTTTCCTTTCAATTATCTATCATCTATCTATCTATGTATCTATCTTTCTTTCTTCCTTTCTTTCTTTCTATCTGTCTGTCTGTCTATCATCTATCTATGTCATCTAGCTATCTTTTATCTATCTATTATTATACTATATATCTCCCTAAATTTGTATCCATCAGGCTGTTTTCTATCTTTTTACATTCTGTCTATCCATCTACCATCTCATCTGTCAATCATTTGTATATATGTATCTTCTTCATCATTACTTATCCTCTATTCTAGTTAAAAGGTAGTATTCACAAAACTGAGTATTGATAATGTAGTTAAATGACGAGAGATTCAATTTTAATATAGATCAAATCAGATTTAGGATTTATCACATAAGATTGTTTTGAGTCACTCGCTCTCTCTCTCTCTCTCTCTTTCTCTCTCTCCATACACACACACACACACACACACACACACACACACACACACACACACACACACACTTTCATGTACTTTTAAAGTAATAATGCACTAATAGGTGCCTCTTGATGTATTGATTTATAGTCATTGGATTCATTTTGTAATTCTTTGTTTAAACTTTAGCTTAATAATAATCTCACATAGCTATGATGATGGTATAACACACATCGTGATGCTATCAGACAAATATCTGCTAAATATTTTGAGAGAGAGTTGATATACATAGATGATAAATAGTAGGGATGGAAATAAAGTTAATGGTTATTGTAGTCTACCTTTCTTGGAATCAAGGGATTTTTCAGTGATAGGATAGAGTAAAATGTGTTTTAAAAACAATGTGCTAATTTATCTTTTGTGAAATTCTAGAATCTCCTTTTGCCTCCATAATTTATTTAGAAGGAAGCAGTACACTGTTAGCTAAACATATAGGACATGAAACTTCTAAAATGAAAAAATATGGTGTGTTTTGTTCATAAATTTAAATATATACTGTATTGAAAAGTAAGTTTGAATCTAAAATTATAATAAGATTATTATATTATAATTTAATAATGAAATGTAATTTAATATAAAATATTAACATTTTAGCACTATCAATAGTGAGAGGAATTATCAAAGCTTGGAATGTATTAACAACTTAACACAGTTGTCAAGATAGAAGGGAAGTCTTGACATATATATATATATATATACATACATATATATATATACATATATATATATACATATATATATATATATTTGAGAGAGAGAGAGAGAGAGCGCATAAAAGAGGGAGCCATTATAGGTTTGAAGAGAAATCTGACTCTAGAGAAGTCCAGAGACCTACAAGGCTGACCCCAACTAACAATTTGAGCAACAGTGGAAACGCTACCATAAATGCCCTTCCCTGATAATGAGATTGATGACTAGAACTTATCCACCATCATAGAGCAATGCTAACAGCCTGCCCTGTTCTTTTGTTTTGTTTTGTTTTCTTTAATTGGGGAGGGAAAGATCTTGGACCCCTCTGACCAACTCAAAAGAGGTTCTCCATTCCTTGACTATTTTTTGATTGTCTTGTTCTTTGTTGTTGTTATATAGTCTCTATGAATTTTAGAGAGAGCAGTTACGTAAGTAGCATAATTGTGTTAAAAATATTCATACATGTATAGTGAGATATTCACTTTGTCCACATCTATGGCACTGACCACACCCATTGTGGGTGAGGACAGGGGCAGTCCTTACATGGGGGAACTAGGTCTGAGGAGGGGGCCTCAAGAGCATTCTCTTGCTTGTAGCATGGGGACAGAAGAACATCTAGAGGTGTCCTTGGAACCAGGAACCTGCTGGTATTCATCTGTCTATGTTGTAAGTTATTTCTCCCTGAATAAACATCTATTCAGTCTATTTGTTTCTCCTGATCCTTATTAAACCATGATATACATATATAATCTTAAATAATGATAAAGTAATTATTCATTATGGCTTTTTAATATATCCTCAGTATTATTAATCCCCTTTCCCACCTTTACATACTGTGTTGTTCTTCTCTCTGCCCCTTTTTCCCATTTCTCCATCATAGCATTATGCCAAAAAGTATTTCAAGATTTTGTAAATGCCCTTACAGTCACAAAAAATTGCTATGTCTGTCTCTATGTGGCTATGTATTGTTCCTTTTTTATGCAAACACATCAAAAATCCTTCTCAATAATAATTCAGTTTTAAACCAATATTCATCTTTCTCTTGCTTGTCTCATTGAACATTAATTTCTTCCTCTCACTGATAGTGTGAAGAATGATTGCATCATTTATTGGCTCAGTTTTAAATCAATTGTTACAAGGTAATAAATTCTTTTAAAAAATGATAGTGAAAATACTCTGTCAAATTAACCAAATTTTCCAATATATCATGGATTGGTTTGAATAAAGATTGACATTTTGACTTGGTGAGTAACATACTGTTACTCTGACTTAGATAATGAAGGAGTGTAACCTTCTGGAAAAGAATATTTGAGTAGGACTTTTTGCACTCCCTTTTCCCCAGCAGAACTTTCAGTTGAGTAAGAGTCTCCATCACCTTAACACTTGTAATTAAATTTCCTATAGGCACATTTGTGGAGATAATTGCATTATAATTTGAATTATAAAATGTTTATTTTGGTTTGTATATCTGGCTTTTGTTTCCAGTTGGTGGCCTTTAAAGAAGATTGCATCATGAGGCTTTTTACTTCATCAATGTACTAATCCCATTCATTTAACTAGCACATGCTCTAGCTGGGGATAATGCCTGGATATAGAAATTACCTCTTATGCAGGGATCAGGTCTTTAAAAGCTGTACATTTCTCTGGAATTATTTTGTTTCTTTTGTTTTCTATCCACCATGATGGGAGTAGCTTCTTCCACATCCTTCTGCCATGATATCCCTCCTGATCATAGCATATAAGCAACAGTAACATCAGCCATGGTCAAAAACTCTAAAACTGTAATACAAACCCAATTTTTTCCAAGTTATTTCTTTTACATGTCTGGTTATAATGATGGTATTGACAAATGTGATTTGATACTGGCATTGGTAAGTGTCAATGTAAGTAAAATGTGATTTAAAAGATTTTATAAGGTGATATCAGTCCTTATATTTCTATGACCTAAGTCTAGATTGGGAAGAACAATTACAGGGTGCATAGTATGTGCTATATACTTTTGTTTTGTATTTTCATTGGATTACTTAACTAACTGTCCTAACAACTCTAAAGGATAGAGTCCATCTCTTATATTGTCCATATTTAATAGATGAGGGAGTATGAATAGAACAGGTAACAACAAACTCACACATATCCACAGATCAGGTTGACAAAATAGACAAAAAAAAATGTTATTTTTGATAATTACAAATGTTAACAAACAGTCATATCACTATACTTTTGCAAAACATTCATATAGAAAATTATAATATGACATATATGAACATGTTGAAGCCAACACTGACATTTTTTGCAACTTTACAAGTATATTCCATTTAAAATAAAATTATCACAACCCAATTTCTGTCATTCAGTTAAACTCATATTAGCAATTCATTATATTATAAAATTTTATTAACCTTTTATTGTAATTTTATAAAACTTTTAAAAAATGTTGTAGAGTATACAGGAGACTTTGGTAGAACACTTGTCACCAAATTCAATAAGAACAATAAATATAACTTTTAAAATAAGTTATTCTCAGTCATAAGAGAAGTCTATTCTTAAAAAGAACACATCGTGTTTATTTATAAAAAAAAAAGCTAGAATCAATTACATTTTTGCAGGCACTTACAAAGGAAAAACAAGAACTATTGATTCTTTCAAAAAAAATCAGTCTGGCATTGCTGTATGCCAAACATAATTTTGTAGGGTAAATGTATTCAGTACTGAACAAAACTGATAAAATACCCAACTGCTAATTCTTTTTCATATGTTTTATTGTAGAGATGTAAAAACTATTACAAAAAGTGGTTTAAAACCAAGCAGTTGTGATGGTTAATTTCAATTGCCAATGCAAATGAATTTGGAATCACCAACTAAATTGTAGATATACCATTTGTATGTCTTTAAGGACATTCTGAGATAGGTCGGCTTGAAGAAGGAATGGATACCTGAGTGTTGGTGACCCAGAGCCATGGGCAATTTTGTTATTTTTAAACTAATTATCAATAATTATACTTAAGCTGTTTTATATCCAAGAGTAGTTTAAGACAAAAATAGTGATTTTAATATTATTTATTGCCCTAAATTAATTTTAATATATAAACACTGCTGTAAATTAAACACAAAAGTCCTGAAAACTCTTCACTCTATAGTGCACAGATATGTCACTGGGAATGCGACAAAATACCTAAATGCTATTGAGTCAAGACTCTCTGGAAATGTTCTACTCAGATATGCAAAGAGGTGTTTATTTCCTATATGAAAGTACTTTCTCAGAGCAATGTATTACAAAGAAAATTATGGAGGAAACAACTTCCTGTTGATTTTCTAGCTTTTACCTTTTTCCAAGAGTTTTGTGTGTGTGTGGAGAGGAAATGCTCTGTTTCTGATCATCCCTTCTTCTTTTCCATAGAGCATGTGGGCCACTGTAGCAGAACTAGGGTCACAAGTATGACTGCATGGAACTGGGGAGAGCTTTATTTATTTTTTTCTCTCCTGGATGGCAGTATTATTTTCTAAAAGGCCCAATTCTTTCTCATTGGTGTCTTCAACAGGTTTCTTCACTCCTTCTCCCTTTTCCTATTCCCCCCTAGTATTTTTAGTTTGTCAAGAGTTGAGTATAAATATCATCTGACTCAGCTCTAGCTCATCTTCCCTGTCATGGCATAGTTTGCTGAACCCTAGTCTTCATTTAAGTCTGCTCTGGGAACGTCACCTTTCAACTGTGTATTTTATCTTAATGCTTCCACAATTGTATTTGATAAACTGATAGCCAATCTCTATTCCTCTCAGAAGTTTTTCTTTGTTTTCTTGACACGGGGTCTTATATAAGCAAGTTGCCTAAGAGCATCTGAGGATGACTTTGAACTCCTGGTTAAAATTTAAGCAGGTGTTAGCATATACACCTCAAAACTCAAAACTCTCTCTCTCTCTCTCTCTCTCTCTCTCTCTCTCTCTCTCTCTCTCTCTCTCTCTCTCTGTCTGTCTCTCTCTGTCTCTCTGTCTCTGTCTCTGTCTCTGTTTCTCTGTCTCTGTCTCTGTCTCTGTCTCTCTCTCTCTCTCTCTCTCTCTCTGTGTGTGTGTGTGTGTGTGTGTGTGTGTGTGTGTGTGTGTGTGTCCCTAGTGATCAACCTAGGGATTACTGCATACTGCTAGGCATATACACTAGGCAGGTAGTCTATAGACCAAACAGATGTCAAAATATCTGTTCAGTAGCCCTGAATGGGTCTTATAATGAAGTTCTCTGATCTTAGAGTTTATTCCTTTTTATTCCTTTCTCACAAGCCAATGAATTCTTCTAAAAAGAACTGTTCACAGAGGTCAGAACAAACTTTTGTCCTTTTTGTTCTTCTCTACTGTATCAAAGCTAGGCTCTTAAAACATTACCTGTGTTTTACATATTGCTAATTTAAAATTTTCCTTCTTTTATGGACATGGGAGAGAGACATTTACCATTAAGGAAGAAAATGTAACAAAACTTATTTTACCCTTTACATCAACCATAATGGAGGCAAATAAAAATAAGAGAAAAAAAGTTTGATACTCTCCAAAATACATAGGAATGTATTACAATTTAAGTTAATTTGTATGTCTTTTGCTTTCTATGGTGATATTTTTGCTAAATGGGTTAAGATTTAGAGAACATTCATTGTAACTCCTTGTGCTTATCTTACTTTTTATATCTATTTCTTACCTCTAGAAATGAAAAACATGTTCTCAAGAGAAGAGATTTTATATACACACAAACTAAGTTTCTAAGACCATGTTCAGAGACTATAGACAATCAGTTGTTTTCAAAGAAAAGTAAACAGAGAATGTCTGTATAAACTCAGCAATACAATTCTTTGATACCTAGATGTCTACAATGAAGGACAAAGGTTTTCCCAGAAATTTAATTTGGCTATAGAATGTTCAATATTTCTGACACCCAGAAACAAGTAATTTTGGGACAATGAAAATCTGAATAAGTTCAAATTACAAATTCTAGATAGATTTCCCATCTGGCTTTCCTAAGGGAGCATCTGAGTAAGATTATCTTTCATTTGCAAGACTGAATGTTCATTTAGGTGGGGTTTCTTTCTGAAGAGCATAAGATGCCTTCGATAAAAAAAAAAAGCTTAAAAGAAAACTTGGTTTTTATTATTAGTAGTAGAGATTAATTATTTACATGTTTATTTTCTTATTAAGCCTGTGGCAGATTCTTAAAATTAGTTCCTTAATAACTTTAAAATGTTATTTTTAGTGTTCACATAGCACTTTAATATACTAATTTATTACTTAATATGATTCACATATTCCTTAGTATACTTAAATAAAAAAGCAAAAGGAAAGAAATTATAACTTTGCTGCTGTAGAATTGCCATGTAACTGATTAGAACTCAGTGAAATGTCTAATGGAAAAACAGTTGAAATGAAGAAAGAAGAAAAGTATGGCCATACACACTGAAGAATGGTGTTACTATATGTGTACATTCTGAAATGATTCAACTAAGCTAATATTAATATGGATCAAATCACATTTTGAATTTTGGCTGTCAAAATATTTTAAATTCTTTCATAGAAATAATTAAAATAATATTTTCTTTTCCTTGTTGAAATTGTGTATCAAGGCAAAATTACTTACCTTACCTCTTTCATTCAACCAAGACTTTATTTCTCAGACAGAAATTAGGCAAGAGAAAGAAGTATAATTTTCTGTTTGTAGCTGATATTGATGGGGGATGTCCTTCTGTATGCTGTCAATATATATTTCTCTTACTGGTTGGTGAATAAATGCGGATTGGCCAGTAGCCAGGAAGGGAGTATGGGGGGGCTACCAGACTAGGAATGCTGGGGTGAGGAACACAGAGATGGAGATTTGCCAGAGAGACACCAAGTAGTCACCAAAGGAGTAACATGCTGGAGTAGTACAGTAAGCCACATCCTCATGGCAATAGATAGTTTAGTAGAAATGGGTTGATAATTAAGAGACAGCTAGTTAATAAAAACACTGAGCCATTGGGAAACAGTTTATACTTATAGAAGCCTTTCTGTGTTTATTTGGGACTGAATGGCTATGGGACTAGAAGGGACAGACACCTCTCTACAAATGGTGTCCCCAATGTGAGGCAAAAAATTTTCACATGAAACCTGACAAAAGCTTAAAAAGGGATTATAAACAAAAAAAAAATAGATGCAACAATGGCTTCTTGACAGAAACATTTTGTCAGGTAGACTCTGTTTGCTAGAGGTAAGCTGTGGCTCCAGGCTCCTTTAAGAGGGACTTAGTGTTAGCAACAAAACCCACAAGACTCTTTTAATAGGGCCTGCTACCAAACATCGTGTTTACCAATTGCACAGTGTTTAATAGTACCTGGAGACCGTGCTTCTTGTTGGTGACATGGACAGAGTTGTGGCGATAAGCATGGCCCTCACCAGCAGCTCTGTCATGAAGCTAGACAGTCAAAATGCCAAAAATAGGGTAGGGCCAGCCACTGCTTTAGTTTTAGCCATGCTGTTTAGCAGATTAAAGACTCATGTGGTCAGGAAAAGATAGAGATATCCAGTAAAGACAGATCCAGAAGAACAACATCTCTAAACAGTATATGTATTTTTAAAAATATATGTAGGCTTGGGAGGGAAGAGAAAAAGTTTAGAGAAAGTTCTTTTAAAAAGAAATAGAGTAGGTGGGTGTGGTAGCACATGCCTTTAATTACAGCACTCAAGGACATCATGGTCTACAGAGTGAGTTCCCTGATAGCCAAAGTAACAGAGAAACCCTGTCTCAACAGAACAAAACACACAAATGAATAAAAACAAAACAAAAACAAAGCAAAATCAAAAATAAGAGTTGAGTAATAGAAATAAGAAGCACTATAAAGATGGAAAATACAGAGTCTGGTTACTATATGTTACTTTGTTGTCTGTCTTTGAATTGTTTAACTGCTGAAGAAAGAACAACAGCTACTGAAAAATATTTGATTATAAATGTTGCTGGATTAATACAACCTATATGTTTTGAAAATGCCTTGATTTTAAAATTTGAATCTAAGGACAAGTTACTTTGGAAAATAAGTTATGCTTTTGTTTCCACACAAGATGAAAAGCTGAAGATTGATGCCCTAATGTTACAGAGGAATGATGCAGAATGTGTATGTATGTATGTATGTATGTATGTATGTATGTATGTATGTATTTATGTTTCTCTTATTGATTTAAGAGTACAACACTGATTGGCCAGTATCCAGGAAGGAAGTACAGGTGGGGCTACCAGACTAGGAATGGGAAGAGAAACACAGAGTTGGAGAGTCACCATGGAACCACCAAAGGAGTAACATAGCCAGCATTACAGGTGAGCCACAGCCTTACTACAATACATAGTATAATAAAAATGGGTTAATAATTAAGAAAGAGCTAGCCAATAAGAAGCCCGAGTCATTGGCCAAAGAATATATAATTAATAGACGCCTCTGTGTGTTTATTTAGGATTGAATGGCTGCGGGAGAGAAATTTACAGCCACATGATATAATCTTATATATGGAGTTTAATGTTCACACACACACACACACACACACACACACACACACACACACACACACATTGAAATATCAACAAAACAGTAGGATAAAATTTAACATGAAAACTTTTGCTGAGCTTCTACAAATCAAAAATGATCAATCTCAAATTAACTTGTTAGGAAATAAATGTAACAATTACAAATTTACCAAATGTATTGGAGATTTTATAGTGTAAAAATTATTTGACAAAAAAGTTAAAATGATATAAGTAATAGTAAATAATATAAGTTTGAAAGGCATCTCAAACTCATGGGTCAAAAACACCATTAACATCTCAATAGTACCAAAAATTATCTGATATTTCAATCCTTATCATTTCCCAATGATTTTTTTTGAAGTAATAGGAAAAAAAATCACTGAATTTTGCATAGCATCTTGAAGGAGCTTAAAAATAACTCTCACAGTTTTGAAAATAGAAAAGAAATTAGACATACCTCTAGTCTCTTCTCAAAACTCAATTCTAGTAACAATTATGAAAACAGTGAGGTTTTGGCACGAAGACAATCATGTAGACAAATTGAATGAAATAGTAAGACAAGAAATTCACTCACACAATATGGGAATTATTTTCTTATAAGAATTCTCAAAAGCTTACAGATAAAAATGCAGTAGGAGAATTGACCCACACATGAGTAAACTTGAATAGACAGTTTTCACAAAGATGTATTTTATGTTTTCTAAGCACATAAAAGGTATTTAACATTTCCATACATTAGGAAAATACATTGTCTTATTCACAGTAATCTGGCTACTCTTGAAAAACATATATAATAATTGTGCTTGTGGTAGCATATGTTTATAATCCCAGCATATGTAAATCACAGGTGGAGTATCACAATGTAGATGTTGGGCTGGGCTACGTAGTGATACTCTGTTTCAAAGCAAAAGCGAAAGCAACAAAGTATACTAAGTAAATTAATCAATGTAATTTCAAAACTGTTGGCAAACATTTGAAGGAACTAGAACCCTTGAACACTGTTGAAATTGTAAAAAAAAAAAAAAAAAAAAAAAAGGTGTACCTGTAGTGGAAAACGATATGATAGTTACTCAAAAAACAGAAATAAAATAGTAGGTATTTTGAGGGATGGCATCAATAGACATGCTAAATTGGACAAGGAAAACTGAAAGAGACCTCAACCCTACATAAAGATCTACAAGCAACTCAGCAATGCTGAGAGTTGGAGAAACTTACTCAGGGAAGAATATACCAATTGGTTATTCAATATCAAATGATCGTCCCTGAATGCATACATACAAGCGACATTATGTATGGTAAACGGTCTATATTTCAGAACATATTCCTAAATATAATATAATTTAGGAATATATGTGTATACACACATATACATGTATATACATAAATACATATGTGTGTGTTTGTATGCATGTAGTAACAACTAATGAAATAAGCTGTGTATCTAAAAGAGAGCAAGAAGGGGTATGTAGGAAAATTTGTAGCATAGAAAGGAAGACAGATATTTATATTGTAGTCTCAAGTATTAAAAGAAAAGAATTTAAAATTTGACAGTTAACTTGAAATGCTGTTTTCTGTGTTTGGTGTGGACATGAACCTTTTTGTTTTTTATCATTATTTTGGCATATGTATTCATTATTCTTCTCTCACTGTAAATGTCCAATCTGCAATTTTTAATTTCTTTCTATATGTTTTATCTAGTGTTTGAAAATTTCATGCGTACGGTTTATTTTGTTCCTACTAACCCAGCGTCCTTTCACTCAAACATGTGCCATGGAAAACAGATATGGTAAAAAATGGCGAGGAAGGCTAGGAGTTTGGAAGTGTTTTCTAATGTAGCATGAAATCATTGGCAAGCACTGGGCTACTTCTCTCCTGGAGTATAACATGCTCTGTCAGCTAAAGACTGATTTGTGGTTAAGTCTGGAATGCTTGAATGAATACACTGTGAATATAGAGATGGTGCATTTTATCATGCACGTAGAAGTGTAAGCCGCTGACTGCCAGAGCTACATTATTCCCTAAGGCCCATAAATGTAGAGAGGTAGAAAAAAAGAGAAAGGGACCACAGGGAGAAATGATTTATAATAAAATGTTTTAAAAATTACAGATGGATGATTTGCCCAAACTTGAAGCAATGTAGGTGAGTAGAAATGGATCATATATTTTATTCCCTTCCAAAGCAACTCAAATGTCCACATTGAAATTGCTTGTGGAAATGTGAGATTATGGGCTCCAGGGCTACAGTAAAGGTGATTACACTGCTGTTGCATTTGTAATGTGTCTTTGTGACATTCTGCCATTCATTTTCCACAATTTTACCTCCTTTTTCTGACTTGCAGACTCAGTCACAAAAACAAAACTTTGTGTTCTGGGTATTGTTTACTCTTCCCTCTCCTACTAGTGACAAATTATTTTAGATCATGACTCATGCATTTTCAGATGCATCTTATTTCATTTCAGTTGGTTCTGCGTTATGCTGTTGAGTCTTAAAAGTTCATTTCTAGCTGTCTAAGTCTGATGGGGATAAAGGTTAAAAAAAAAAGTACAGCCCAAATTCAGAAATGTTCTTGTAAAGGATGTCTCTAACTGAAAAGTGGGGTAGATAAAATAATTTATTTTAAATTGTAAGACTGAGAACACCTCCTTTTAAAAACTGTTATATATTGTACAGATCAAACATACCTTATGCTGTATGACACAATTTGGCTAGATAAAGGACTCAGCGGAGCTTAATACTAATAAATAACCAAAATCTGGAGTAGAGAGATGGCTCAGCCATTAAAAGTATAGTCTACACTTTCAGAGGAGGTTTGTTTCTATCTACCTCAAGAGGCGCACAACAACCCCTTGCCCTGAATCCAGGAGAATCCACATATACCCTGGAGTGAGCAAGCAAGCAAGCCAGAGAGAGAGAGGGAGGAAATGAGAGAGGGAGAGAGAGAGAGGAAGAAAGAGAGACAGAGACAGAGAGATACATAGGCACAGAGGCAGAAATAAAGACAGATGAAGACAGAAATATAGAGACACAGAGAGATAGAAAGATAGAAAGTCAGAAAGGAAGAGGCCAAGAAACAGACAGACACACATTAAAATGAAACAAATGTTTAAAAAAGAAATAAAGTATAGGATGGGGTGTCAGAATTGTAATTCCAGACCACATTTCCCTACATATGTCATTTGAAACAATTTATAACTCTTTGGTCTTACCTACAGGATAGAGACAATTATGCTACCAAATATTATTATATTGAAAAGAACACATAGCTTGCTCAGTCGATTATGGATTCTGAAATACTTCTGAAGGTCAAGTAAGGAAATTGGAACAATAGGATGAAGCATTCAGTTTCCCACCTTTATCCTGGCAGAGAGAGCAATAGCATCTCTCCCAGTTCAATTGCACTGAGATAGGAGGTGTAGATGGAGATAAAGGAATTGAGTTGCCTTGGAGCTTTGGCATACTGCAATGCTTGAGATTTACTCAAATAATCCTATGCTCCTGTACCTGATACCTGTGGGTTTCCTTTATAACCTCTGTCTAGTAATTGGATATCGAGTCAGCACAGAGACTAAATTGAACCCAATGGAGAATAAAACCAACATTCAAACTTTTTGAATTCCTTGCACTGTAAAGCTCAGAATAGACATCCTTCCAATCCTCATATACCTTATTGTGATATTTAATTTTATAGTAATTATTGGTTACAAGATGAGGTAGATCTGATTTTTCCTTTTGGAAGCCTTAAGAACCAATTGCACTTGGGATAAACTTCTAGAAACATTCCTCAGCATAGTAACTAAGGTACTTTTAAGTCAACACTGTTTGGGTTTAAGTCAATGCTGTGTCTGAAATTCTGTGTTCCCTTCATCCTTTTCCACAGTCCTGCAAAGCAAACATGGCTCAGCTCATTCTGTATGTTTCTTAGGTGAATGGCTATGTGTCCTTCACACATCTCATCAACTCCTCTTCATCCAGTCTTGTAATCAGCAAGTGGCAGCTTTAGTATTTAGTATTTCTAGTCTTCTAATCTATGTATACACTATTGTATATGATGGCTTTCAGGAGCCTTTCCAAAGAGGCGATCCTTCTTCTAAAATCATTCCTTAGCTGAAACAACTCATGTGATACAGTAAATAAAAAAGTGCTTTAGCACATTAAGCAGATTATTATTTACTTGTCGCTACCCCATCTCTCAGCCTTATCCCGCTGTGCCCTACCTTGGAAGTTACTTTAGATTTCCAAGATAATATGTGCACTGTGCCTACTTGTCTCCAGGATGTTGCTTCTTCTCTCTGTGCTTAGAACGATAATTTTGCACAGGTCATTGTTATCAGAAGCACATGAGGCAGGGGCAATTTTGAAGCTAAATAATAAACACTGGGTTCACACACCTGTCTGGAGCGTATGTCTTGAAGTTAATTGGCATGTGCTGTAGTGTGATAGGGGAGTGGACCAGACATGTCTTCTCTGAGTAAACATGTCTGTTCCCAAAGGAAGGAAACTACAGTCATCTCCAAGACTGTAATCATTCCGTTCTTAGGCATTTTTTTTTCTGAAGAAGCACTTTACATACATATGACTCCTATAAGTTTTGACTTTCAGGATTCAGGTCCCCCTTCCACCAGTGGGTCCCAAGGACTGAACTCATGTCTCAGGGCTTGAGGGCAGCAAGCACCTTTCTCCACTGAACCATTGCCTACCAGGGACTAGGTTGTAAGGACGAGGGCAAGGACAGGGGGCAGGAAGGGATTGGGATGCATGCTGTGAATTCGATAAGGAATTAAAAAAAAGAGAGAGAAAATTGACTCAGTCAGATTGTATATAAATGTTTCTGATAAATTTTTATTGCAAATTGATAGCGGCCACTGTTCCCTACCTGCAAGTATTCATGGCTTATGCCTCATCACCTAGTGATTTGCCTGGTGTTCACATTGAGAGGTAATCTGCTCATGGTAATGACACGCCTATATGCCTACCATCCCAAACATCTTCACTGTTCAGTTGTCATCTCCTCATGAAAAAGCTACCATGCCTTCAATGCCATCTTAGAGCTTGAGGATTAGGTGACACCTCTCTCTCTCTCTCTCTCTCTCTCTCTCTCTCTCTCTCTCTCTCTCTCTCTCTCTCTCTCTGTTACTTATAACTCAAACTGCTGACTCAAAGTGCTATGTATAGAACATGCTTTCTTATCACATACAGAGTGTTCTCTGAGCAAGGGCCACTGTGCATTATTCTCTTGGCATGTTTTGAATAGTTTCTACTATGGGCCTTTGCTCAGGCTATCAACTGTGAAGGAATATCCTCTAGAATACCCCTGATAACAACCTCCCTCCACTAACTCTCTGCCTTCTCTGAAACATCTTTTTTTCTTTTTTGAAAGTAATTCTAAAGATCTATCTTCTTGCTTTAAAAGCTTTCTTCTAAAGCCACATATTTAACATATCCTGCAATGCTTTATATTGTTGTATTGTTGCCTGCTCAGTTTTCTCTCTCTGTGGTCCTTGTGTTAACCTGTCAATACAGGGCTGTGTGTTGAATTCAAAAGGTACATGTCAGGGAGTAGAACAATGGTCATCTTTTCAAAGAACTTTAGAAACTTGAGAGAGAGAGAGAGAGAGAGAGAGAGAGAGAGAGAGAGAGAGAGAGAGAGAGAGAGCGAGCCATCACTGATTATGTTTTGGTGTCTGTCATTATTAACTTGGAGCAATTTTAATGGATATTTGTGGAATTTGAATTGATTATAGTTTATTTTTCAAATCCTTACTTGATCGCCATTGAAATTTTCTCTGCTTGTAATTTTCTTTCATTTCTCTAATCATTGCATTAGTTCACAAAGCTAAATGTTTTGCAATTCTGAGTAATACTGTTGCTTTGAAGAAAAATGACAAGTACTGAAGAAAAAATGGGAATGGTAAGGAGGGCTGGAGGAAGAATGGTATGTTTGTCTCTGTACATGTATGCTTGTTTCTATCTTAAAAATTAGTCAGCTGAAAAATTCTGTATTTTGACATGTTTAAATAGGAATAAAGACTCCAGATCACGTGAGAGTAGGAATGGAAGTATTTAAATAGACTTACAAAAGATATATATATATATATATATATATATATATATATATATATAATTATTGTGTTTTTCAGGACAGGGTTTCTCTGTGGTTTTTGGAACCTGTCCTGGAACTAGTTCTTGTAGACCAGGCTGGCATCAAACTCACAGAGATCTGCCCTCCTCTGCCTCCTGAGCGCTTGCATTAAAGGCGTGTGCAGCCACCGCCCAGCAAGTATTATATTTTGGAATTTATATATAGACAGCAGAATAAAAAAAAAATAAAAGAGATACTTTGTTTTTGAAGTAGAGAAGAAACCACATTTGTTCAGAGCATAACATTTCTTAACACAACATATGTTTGTGTGCTTTGACCACCAAACTGGATTCATCTCAGCAATATTTGCTGATTCAAGGGAAGGTGAGCTTTTTCAATGCGAGAAGCTTGCTTCCTGCAAAACCAAATGTAAAGGGAAATGAAGAGAAAGCACTCCTTGTAGTTATCTTTTGAACTCCACATATGAGCCAGGATACATGTGTCCACACAAGCATCATGATCACATACACTAAATGGAAATTTTTAAAAAAATAGAAAAAAATGATACCAATATAAACACTATACAGAAATAACAAATGGAGATGATTGATTTCATGGAAAGCATTGAGATAGTAGTATAATTTTTTTAAGGACATAAGGTAGTAAATTTAAATTTAAAATTATCTTTAAATTCAGAGAATTTTAAGAAATGGAAGACACAAACACTTGAGTAGTCAGTGCCAGTTACGGCTGCTCAGTGAAGAATCACAAGGAACAAGTTTTGACTGACAGGGCAGCTTTTCCCTATGTGTTAGGAAGCAGAGCATAGTATGTGAGTGTGAGACTTAGGGGGTAACCCCTATGGGTGATTTAACATGCTGCCATCATTTAGAATCATTGTTCTAGAGAAACACCCAATAAAACAACAGTGAAGATGAATAAACACATAAATGCTTTTTTTCTCTGAGTGATACGATCTCACGATAATGTATAGTATTAAGTAGTTGTCACGTGGCTCAGATTTAAGTGATGAACATGTGACTTTTCTGCTACAACTCTGATAGAAAAATACATTTGGGCAATTACACAATGGGAAAGAACACTCATGACTGCCCCCAGTCACTGTGAGATGGGTCTCCTCTGTGCTTTCTGGAGGCCATATTGTCTTCGTTTTGTCCCTTTTTATTGACCATGAAGCTTTCAAATACTTGCTGTAATTCTTTCTCCCCACATACATTTGCTGTGGATTTATTATCTGCCTTCATAAATTAGGAACTTTGTAATTGTCTCCTGCAGTTTTCTGGGGGATGTACTTTCTGGGAATCAGCCCAAGGGAATTGGTGCAGTTACATTAGCCTTGCCTGTGCATTTGATTACAAGCTATACATTTTTATCTTCCTTAAAATGACTACAGGCAAAACAATTGAGTGTTGTGCTTGAGGAATCTTTCTGTTCTGTCTGCTGGGTTTATTAACCTCCAGAAAGACAGAAAATGCAATCTACTGTTGAGCTATTATTTGTGATATTTTTTTCAAAATGAAAGGTTTTCCATTTTTACATATCCAGATAAATGTTCTTTATCAAATCAGATAGATGATAATGCCAATTTTTTTTTTAATTTCAAATTTTGTTACCAAAGAATCTTACCCCTATTATACATGAAGACTATTATGTATATACATATATTGTGTATTTTTATTAAACCTGTATTAGTTTATTTATATACGGGTATCATATGGGGTACATGGGGAGATAAGAGGACAATTTGCAAGAATGAGTTCTCTTTTTCTACTGTATAGGTAATGGGAAGCTCAGGTCAACAGTCTTGGTTGCAGGGTCCTTTACACGATATATTTATCTCATTGTCTCTGGACTTGCTTATCTTCAACT
The DNA here is from genome assembly GCA_030556225.1 of Cricetiscus sungorus. NCBI lineage: Eukaryota > Metazoa > Chordata > Mammalia > Rodentia > Cricetidae > Cricetiscus > Cricetiscus sungorus. The sequence goes on along the minus strand of JANBXA010000491.1, from coordinate 39,059,808 downwards.
TTAATACACTAGGGGCTTTTGTCACTCTATACCCAGAATTGGGGCATTTTGGGCATTGTCTGGAATGTGGAGTGATGTGTAAATAATGAAGAAAATTTCTGAACCACACAGGAAGTGGAAAGCTGAAGGGTGCACTTTCATAGACCAGAAAGAAGCTCTGGTTTATAACTTTAATATTTTCAGAAAGTTGCACTCTCTAGAAGAATGAAGAGTCTAATCAAGGTGGTCCCTAGTCTTTAGGTAATTGCAGAGTAGTTTACCAACCTAAGAGGGCTTCCATTTTAATACTAATGCTAATTAAAACCAATTATTCCTTTCTAGCATCCCATAAAGGCAGAGTAAGTTCCTGCAGAATTAATTTAACCTTATTTTAAAGTACTTCGAGTCTTTTATTGGTCCCTCCCTTCTCTTCCATGTCCTTTCTCACCATCGTTGTTTCTCTGCTTCCCATCCTCATTGTCCTCTCGCTCTTGTTCACACTATCTTCTTCATCATCATCATCTGTGTTAGTATTTTTTTCCTGAGAGACATTTCAAGAGGTGATAGTGATGAAACCTACACAACTAGAAAGTTTCAGATACTCAGGGCTTGGGAAACTCTGATTAGATATTTTAGAAGGTGAGCACCTAGAAATGGTGAAGTTGGAAAACAACATGCTTGGCTTACCAGCCAGGAAGACTTGGGTGTCCAACCTTTTTCAAACCATTACAAATAACGATTCCATCCTGTGGCAAGGACAGTGACCACTTGTATGGAATGAGTAATAACCCAGCAGAGGAAGTAAGGCTTCTGAGGAATCTCACACTTGATTAACTTGCCATATTCAGCAGCCAATCATATTTGGAGGAGATACTCATGATTTGGGAGGCTTAGCTCACCTGATGAAGATTTAGAAGCAAAAGAGCACTTTTACAATTATTGTCATTGATAAAGCACAAAATAAAAGTCCACAGGTTTGACTCTCACCTAGCTGAGTTATGTCCATGACATCAGTAGTATATATTCTTGCAAGTTTTAGATTTCCAGTTAGTCAGTAGTCAATTCCTCAATTTCCTTTTTAACATAAAAGTCTCTCTGAGTTATTAAGCACCTCTTCTTTCTTGAAATATTTTACAAGGCTTAAAAGGCACCAGACTTTTCTGACTTTCTTTCCATTTAACTGATCACTTATTTTTTTCCTGCCTGTTCACATAAACAGCATTTATAACCCCCTAATTGTTTATCTAGAGAAGAATGGATAAGGAAAATGGCATAGATACAAGTGATAGGTTATTATTTGCTACCCCACCACAGTGGTTGCACGGACTCAGGCATTGCACTGGCCCACCACTGTCACCTGATAAAACACTCAGGCAGTACTTTGGTTGGCCTAGGGTTCCATGGCTCCTAGTCGGCATGCGTTTCCTCTCTCTTTCCCACTTTTTTTCCAGCTGTTTCCCTGGGACACACAGGACTTTTCCTGTCTCCTTCTTCTCTTCTGTCCTCTCTCTATGTCTCTGGGTCTCTTTACCTCTTTTCTCTTTCCTTTCCATGCCCTCCCTTTCTAATAAGACTTCTCACTTAAGCTCTGCCTGGCATGTTTGTCCCAGCCTCAGTCACCTTCACTTGCCATGGAATCCACCAAGATCCCCAACACCCATTGTCAAAACAGTGGTGACATGCTTATCACAGGCTACCATACAAAAAAATGTTGAATGACATGAACCATTCATGAAGTACAAATGTAAAATTCTGCATATGAGATACTTAGAGACTGGAAAGTAGAAAGGTAGTTGGAGGCTGGAGAAGGGAGATAGAGTTCGTTGGTAAGTGTGGAGGTTCAATTCTCAAGATGAACTGTTCTTGGACATTAAAAGAAAATGTAGACATGATCCTATGTGAAAATGTAAGGTTAAAATAATTAAAAATGAACTTTCATATGCTTTAAGAACTAAAATGAGATAGTAAATGAAAATAAGAAAACATTTATTAAAATTTGTTAAAGATTTCTGTATCAAAAACAAAAGGAAGAAAGACACAAATGTTTAGAAGGATAATTAGTGTCTTAAAACTTACATTTACGCCATTGATTTTGACACACACACACACAAACACACACACACACACACACACACACACACACACACACACACACACACGAAAATCAGGGTCATTTTCCCCTGCAGATTGCTTCTGAGGAAATAACAAGATGATGCTTCTAATTTTTTAATGGAAACTCTGAGTTTGTAGAGATAGTCAAAACAACTTTTGTAATTTTTTTTTCTATTTTTTTTTTTTTACATTATAAACAGTGTTTCTTTGGGTAGTCCTGGCTGCCATGGAACTTGCTATGTAGGCCACAGAGGTCTACCTGTTTCTGCCTCCCAACTGCTAGGCAAATTGTTATTAAAATTTTTTTCAAATAATATGTATTTTGTTAATGTATGTTTTACCTTCTCCCAAAGCATTTGAAAGCTAGTCTTGACTAGGATTCAGGAGACTGTGTAGAGCTAAACTGATGAAAATATTTTAGCAGAGCAATTAGTGGTATTTAGTCAGTAAACTTATGACACTAAAGTTGTAGTTTATGAAGAGGCATAGATCGTGCACATTATTTATTGTAAAAATTCAATAAATAGTATTTAACAATGGGACATAGAAACATGTTTATAATTATAAAATGTTACTGAGAAATGAATTGTTACATAAGAATTTTTTACTTTACATATAAATTCTATTTTTTAAAAAGCTGCTGAAATTACCTCTATAATTATTTGCATATTTTCTTTGTAAGCTGATACTAATTGGTTGAATAACTTAGCTGAAAGTAAAACTTATAACAATTGTGAGGCATGAACTTTGCCTTGTGCCTGCTCAAAGCTTTAGATGTGAGAAGTTTAACAGTGTATGTTGTATGGTAGATCTTTAATTAATTTCTTTAATTCACGATCTTTAGCAGGAATTTTGTGGTGCTAATTACTGTTGCTTGGACATAATTATTTCTTTACATTTTTAATTTTATAATACATATTGATTCTTGTGGTAAGATCAGGCATATATTCAATGTTTGAAAACAGTTCTCTTGAGATGTTATTTGTATCATTATGTACTATGTAATTTACTTTGAGTTTTTTTTCCAAACAACCCAGCTGCAGGCTTCCCTACCTGCATTCCTTTCATTCCCCTCACTCCACCTCTGCTTTCCCCCCAGGATCAACTCTTCTCCCATTCTCTTCAGAAAAGAGTGAGCCTCCCAGGAATATACACACCCAACACAGCATAGCAAGATAAAATAAGATATGCCCAATCCCTCATATAAAGGCTGTGTGAAGCAATCCAGTAGAGGAGAAAGGGCCCCAAGAGCAGCCACCACCAAGAAATTTGCAGCATGCTACACAGAAACCCCATTCAATGCTCCATAGCAGGACCTCCCCAAAGAGTTGTCTGTGCCATCAGCATGAACCAGGAAGCCATCTCTTAAAGGAATCATGCATCTGCTTGCTGCCCACACATAGAGCCTATCTGGAAAAAAAAAAAAAAAAAAGGAGGCTACCAGGAAGCCCTTTCTGATTCTGTTTTGGTGTATCTAGAATACTTTTGTTAAAAAGGTTTCTCAGGCTTTATGTGAATGTACGTGTCCTGTGTTGTTGGCACTATATGTAACTCAAAGTTTCTCTCCTACCCTCCGGTTGGTGAATAACCATTCAGAGACTCAATATTAATTATAATTGTTTGGCCAATGGCTGAGGCAGACAAATGTATGGAACTAGAAGAAATCATCCTGAGTGAGGTAACCCAGTCACAAAATTACAAAAATGATGTGTACTCAGTCATGTATCAATTTTAGACACAGAGCAAAGAATTACCAGTCTACAATCCATATCACAAGAGAAGCTAGGAAACAAGGAGGACATAAGCTATGAAACAAAGGGAAAGGGACAAGATCTCCTGAGCAAATTGGGAGCATGGGGGAGGGGAGAGGGAGTTAGGAAAAAGAGAAAAGGAGAAGGGGAGAGGAGGACATGAGGGAGCAGGAAGATAGAGTTGGGAGAAGAAAAGAGGAGAGCAAGAAAAGAGATACCACAATAGAGGGAACCATTATAGGTTTAAATAGAAATCTGGCACTAGGAAAATGTGCAGAGTCCTACAAGGATGACCACAACTAACAATTTAAGCAATAGTAGAAGCTACCTTAAGTGCCCTTTCCCTATAATTAGATTGATGACTACCTTATATGCCATCCTAGAGCGTTCATCCAGTAGCTGATGGAAACAGAAGCAGACTCCCACAGCTATACATTGAGTTAACTCCAGGAATCCAGTTGCAGAGAGGAAAGAGTGATGAGCAAAGGGGTCAAGATCAGGCTGGAGAAACCCCCAGAAACAGCTGACCTGGACATGTGGGAGCTCATGGACCCCATACTGATATCAGCATAGGACTGAACCAGAATGTGGGTGTCAAGAGGCCTAGGAAGTCTATGGGGCCTCTGGTAATGAATCAGTATTAATCCCTAGTATATGAATGAACTTTAGTGCCCATTCCACATAGAGGGATACTCACTCAGCCTAGACACATGGTGGGGCGGGTGTGAAGCCTAGTCCCATATTCAAGTGATGTGGCAGACTTTGATGATCCCCCATGGAAGGTCTCACACTCCCTGGGTAGCAGAAAGGAGGTGGGATATGGGTTTGGGGGGTTGGATGGGAGGAGAGGAAACAAGCTTGTTTCAAATTTAAATAAAAAAGAAATAATATACACTAAATAAAAAATTAATAAAGCTTAATAAATTCCAATAATAAGAAAGCAAAATAAAAATATATAATCATGTTAATAATAGACAGAGTAACTTAAAGGATTCAAATTTTAAGTGACAATATTCCCCCTAGACCATTCCCCAGCTACAGTATATAGAAGGGTTCATGTTTACAAATGTTTAAGAACTGCAAACTTTTTAAAAAATAATAGAGTATGCTGCATGCTCACCCTCATAGTGAATCCATCACTGTTGAACAAATCTTCTAGCAATGCTTATTCTAGGTAGGGCTGCCTCACATTCTGGAGATTATATTGTGTGAATGTTAAATGAAAGGTTTCTTGTTATGTTTCTGAATCTTATACTGCAAACCTTGATTTCTCTGCCTATTATCTCACCATGGTCCACCACCTAGAAGGTCTTGCATTTTTTAAAGCTATTGTTATATGGAGAGCCCTATTCACCTTCACTAATTATTCTGAATAGGCTGTATTAACTTCCAAAATGTTTAAATCTTGGATTAAAAAAAAGATTTTTCAGAAAATCTAAATAATCTTCATTGATATGAAAAGGCAGGATTTCTCACATATGTGATTTGAGAGTAACACTTAGCATTGGTGTGCTTATTGTCGGAGAGGAAAACCTGGAGTCATGTGTGGATGGAGATGTGAGGTCCCGGAGTCATTTGTGGTTGTCTGAAAGCTTGGTGGGTTGTTACTTATTTAAACTTAGGTAGGAAAGGCCCTGCTCTGGTCTCTGTCAAGCTGTTCTCAGATTGTGACAGCGTGTCCTCAAGGACAAGGAAATGTTCCTACTTTGCCTTCAGGTTTCTCAAGCCACCGAATGCCTTCCTCATGATGCCAAAAGTACTCTCAAGAAATGTATTCTCTAACCTAAAAGGGCATTCAAGTAAGTATCCTTTTGTGGAAGATGTGAGTAGAACTTGGAAGCATACAGAAGAATTGTTGACACATGTCTTCAGGATCTTTCTTTTTCATGGTAAAACAATGGAAGACAGCATGAGTTTGTGTTTCTACCTCCAAGCATAGAATTCAGAATTAAGTTTCAAAATGTTTTAACAATGAACAATTGTAGATTGTATTTGATTGATGGCTTGATAAATTAATAGTTATACACAGTACTGCCTTCTATTTTCTTTTAGGTTTTTAAAAGAATGTTTTTTGAGGTTTGGTTGGTTAGTTGGTTGATTTTTTTTTTTATTTTTATTTTAATGTTTTGTTTGGTAAGTCTGATGCAGATCAGTCTAGTCTTGAACTCCTTATAATAAAGAATGACCTTGAAATTCTGATCTTCCTACCACTACCTCCTAAGGATTAAGGTTATAGGTGTGAACCATTATGCACTGTTTATAAAGTTTTGGGTATTTACCAACTAACCCTTATCATTCAGCCACCAAGAAGCCCTCTTTACTTCTTATATTGTATCCTAAGATGTTAGGGTTAGGCATACTAAGAGAAACCGAGAAAGACATTTATTTAAAAACCCTTCCTTTATGTTATCATTGTAGTCACTCACAGAATTAAATAGCATTATATTATCCGTTGAGGGAAAACAGTAGAATAAAAACCCTGAAACAGGGGAAGCTTTACATCTTCGTTATCTTAGGAGGAAACTAAGATCATGAGTATCATCTAAGTCATCCAGAAAGGCAGTAGCAGAGTCAGTATAAATCATAGGCAGAAGCTGGGTACCTTGTTGTGGCACAAATCCATAGACTCAGAATTTGGAAATGAAAGCAGGGGGAATGCTATGAATTTGACGCCAACCTGGGCTACACAGTCAGACTCTCTTTGCTATACTCTCCCTTTCTCTCCTTCTGCCCTCACATATACACAACCAGATACACAAATATGCAAACAAACCCCAAAGCCCTGTATTAATCTTTATGATTTTTCTCTGCCTTCTTATATCAAATTTAATTTAAATATACCACTGCAGACATACTAAACTTTCTTTGAATTTAGCAAGAGTTCACAATATTTATTCAAGTGCCACACTTCCCATGGAGCCCTACCAATCAGAGTGGACTATGCTGCCAGGCACCTGTGGCCAAGAAGACATCCAGGATATCCCCTGGAGCCATGGTATTGTCACAGCCAGGGCTGCTACCTAGGGTCATGTCTGTATCTGTGGCTCTAACACAGCCAACGTCTAAGTTGTTGTCTGTGGTCCTTTTATCATCAAAGACCATGTTGATGTCAGGGGTGTGGCAAGCCAGCTGTTGCCAATTTGGTGTGTGAGGGCTGCTCTGTTGCAAGGGTCCCAGGTGGTGCTGGTGCCTGGGACCATGTATGGATCCATGCTCCTAGCACAGATGTGGTCTGTGATTATTGTGTCCGATGGTACCACCAGGGGCCACATGGATGCTTGGGGTTTAGGCTCCATCCTGTGGCCATGTTGGTTTCAAGGTCTGGGTTGATGCCCATGGCTCTTGATACCATTGTAGGCAATGCTAATGCCAATGGTCTCGACAACTACCTGTGGTCATGTAGGTATTCGAGGGCCTCATTGCCCCTGGGATCATGTCAGTCTGAGTAGCTTGCACAACCACACTGGCTGGACCCAGGCTGCTACCATGGGTCATGTCGGGGTCCATGGCACAACTACAGCCAGGGTCTGGGCAGATGTCCATGGCTTATGTTATAGGAACCATGCTTTGTTGAAATTATAGGGTCCTAGGATAGATGGTCCTGTCCCTCACTGGACAGCTGTCACCATATCTCTTCCCCCATGGGACAGCTGACCCCAGGTCTCTTGAGAGATGGGCCCCACCCCTTACCATAGGAGTGGGAGAGCTGGCCTCATTAGCATGGACCTAGCAGAGCTGGCACTGCTGGCTCTGAGAAAGTGGTTCCAATGGCCCAGACCAACCAGCTCAGCTATCATATTCTGGTCCTTGGATTGCCCCAGTCAAATAGCTGCCCCACCTTTGACCTACTGAAACCATGACTGCAGAATTTCCATGACTTGGGGCAACAACAAAATATCCAAGAGGAGATTTGATTAAGGCCCAGTGATGATGGGCCTTAGCAAGAAACCTGAGGTCTTTATCCAGACTAATTACTTATTGCAGTGAACATTTTGCAGGTGGAGTTTATTGGGTAAAAGTGTATACTGTGTGACACCCCTCAACTCCTTCTCAGTGCTGCTAGGATGAACGAAAAGGTGTTGGAAAAATAGGAGGATAAGGTGTGGTTTTGTCTGTTTTAAATTAATTTTGGGGGCAGATATAGAGGGGCTGGAGGTGGTTGTGATCAGGGTGCATGATACGAAATTTCCAAAGTCAATAAAGACTTATGTTTGAAATTTTAAAGAAGGGTTCAAAATATTAAAATAATTCTAATACATTGTAAAATTAAGACTTACTTTTCCACAGTTGTGATTTTCATTTGTAAGGGACCAGTATTATTTCTAACAAATCAATAGCTAACCTTTTAAAAACTATTAAGTGTATGGTAGATATTTTTCAACATTTGTAGAAAGTGTCTTATAGAATTAAAATGACAAATTATTTATGTGTATATAACTATTAAAACTCTAAGAGACTATGAGAAAGTGAACAACCAAAAGGTGGATATTCTGAAGTCTAAATGTTACGAAACTAACATGGATCAATTAAGAGATTCAGTGAATTAACTGAATATGTGCTGATGTGTAATACTGGCTTTTAAGTTGACTTAATAGTGACCTTAGTCTAAAGTGTACCATCTTCAGGAAGCATAACTTTCTGGCAGAGCAAACTGTTACTGTGACTGCATCTGCCTTTCACATTTTGCAATTCCACTTTGGATATTGTATTGGTATATTAGAAATAAAAGACTAAAAATGACTACCTAGAAATGTATTGCTTATATTCTATACAAGTATCACCCAGCTATTTAGCCATGTCTGATTACCCCATTTAGTTAATTGAAACTTAATGTCCACTCACAGTCATCAGTTATCAGAAACATATTTGATCTGCAGTGAATAAGCTTTGTGAGTGCATTTATTATGGAGAGCACACCTGCTCAATGATGGGCAGGAGGTCACAGTGAGAGGGAAGGTACTTCAAAATGTACCAGAATGAAAATGAAGACCACAGTATTTTCTGAAATGGTTACATAAAGGGACCGAAGGGTAAGTATGTAATCTAAATACATGCAGGACTTCCAGCTGCTTGTGTTCAGCAGTTGTCACACAATATTTTTTTTTTTACAAGATTGAATACCTTGAAACCTCAACATATTTTCACAATTGATTGTCAAGTCTGTTGAAAAGGCACATGGGTAAGAAAAAGGAATAAACAAAAGTAGAAGATAAAGCAAGTTTCCTAAATTCAAGAGACAAATAGCTTCAGTCAATTTTTTTGTACTATGATTCTGAGCATGACAATCTAGGACTTACATAGGAAAATGTTTAATTGTTTTAGTAAGTAGAGGCTGAGGTATCTTTCTATTAACATTAAATTGCTGCTTGATTAAATGTACTCTTTCCTTTTTGTCTTTTGAGAAAGGAGTCGGTGGTTGAGTAAATTATTTGATATAATTTTTTTTCCTATTTTACAACCAACAAATGTACCATACCATGGTAAATATATAGAGGACGTAAAGAACGTGACCGGTTGTCACTAACTAAACTTTATTTGGCAGTTTCTTTGATAAGTTTCTCTAGATCAAGATCATCTTAAAACTAGGGATCAGTCAACTTAACAGAGGCATTCACTGAGTCAAGTAACTCATGTCACTACATGTGGCCTTTGATGAATCTGATCATATCAGGTGACTTGATTACTACAACAGAGATGTAAAGGTCAAAAGTTAGGGAGCCATCCCTCCTTATGTATTTTAGCAGTGACTCCCAGCAGAGAAGACACTTAATTCATTGACTTGGTTGTAGAGGAACTGTTTGGGGTGTAACATGAAAATGTATCATATTGTGAGGGATTACAGTGATCAGTCTTCATGCTGTCCACTAGAGTATAAACAATGGGTGCCTGGGTTAAGTATGCTAAGATGCACAGCAGAAAGAAATGGTGATAAATTTGGAGAAAGAGCCACTTTAAAACACACAGTGTATAGATTTCATGATACATGAAAATCCCAAGTCAGATCAAAGATGGTCATAAACACTTTAAGCTTCTCCTATCAAAAAAAAAAATGGATGCCCTTATGAAAACACAAGTATATAAATCCTAAAATTAAACATATTTTATTCAGAAAAACACAATGATGGCTAGACCAAGAAGCATCACTGACTACACTAAAAACAACAAGAACAACAACAGAAATAAAATTTGGAGCCATTAGTAATGCAGATGTGTGCATTTGCACATACAGAAGATTAAGAAAGTCAAGCATTAATGTAATGTATTTTCCTCAATCAATCTTTACTTCATTTTTTGACACTTATTTTTCTGCTATGCTGAACTTAGGATACCCCCAAGAACTGGATTAAATACATAAACATTACAGACATATATGTTTAACTTTTATGTAGGTTCTGTGTATCCAAACTTAGATTCTCAGTTTTTAAATTTTTACATGTCAAGAATTAACCACTGAACCATTTACCAGACCCCTTAATGAATATTTTTCTCTCATTGTCTCTAGGTACATACCACTATAAAGATATGTCTGCATACCAGTTTGAATTTATTAAAAAATAGCATATAAAATAATCTATTAAATTTCTTTCTATTCTATACCCTAACTGATGAATTAATAACTCATGCCTAAGTATTCACAACAGTGAGATTGTAAAATGTCCTCACAGAAAGAAAATTATCTATACAATCTTCATTTTCTATCAAAAGAATCAGTTTAGAGTCAATAAAATTCTTACAGCTAACTTTTTACTTACAGATTTTAAAGTCTCCAATTCTAGAAATCCACATAACCCCCTCAGAAAAATACAAGCTATTAATAGCCCTGTGTAAAAATGATAATGATCAAAATGCTGAATATGCAGTGAAAATATTCAAATGCTGTCAACATTAATTGACTGAGTCATCATATAATGTGTTCATTAGATGCCTATTTTTATCACTTCAAATGAACATAGCTACAATTAAACTGAGATAACCTTCCAGGTTTAAGGTGGCTTTTTCACACTATTTGCAAGGGTCACCTTTCCTTATGCACTAAAGGAAAGATACATATCATTCCTGTCACTATTTTAGAGTTCCACCTTGGCCATGAATCCTTGCATTGACCCCTAGAGGAGAGGTTCAACATGTAGTGCAGAAAGGAAGTATGATATTTCAGCCTCAGCATAGTTAAGAAAACACACAGCCATGGACAGTACTTAGTGAATTCCTATGGTTGATTTATTTTGACTATTTACTAATTAAAACTCAAAAGTGTGGACTATATGATTTGATAGCCAAAGTGGGAAGTGTGCTCTAGTTAGACCAATAACTGTTTCTTTGTCAAGACTGGCACACAGGTGAACACCTAGGCTCTATCCTTTCTCACAGAAGAGGGTGGTTGTTCTTCATGGCAATGGCCCTAGATTGATATAGTTTTCCTGACAGGTGCAATGTAATTTGTCCGTATTTTCAACTTGAATAAACCAGAGAAGTCATAGGGAAATGTGTGAGGTTGAGGATTTAAATACAAGATGAGCTTAAGTTTAGGTCCTTAGAGTTTTATGTAGGTTGGACAAGGTTATTGTATTTGTCGTATTTTTTGGACTATAAAGCATTAAATAGTTAATGGAAGAAATATTCAAGAACTAATTTGAGGCTTTACAACCAATGGCTAAGAGGCTCACAGCTAGAGAGGGTACAAATCTCACCAGGAAAATTACTGAAGCTTATTCTGAGACTAGCTAGTATGCCATGCTTTAGTCCTCCAATACTCAAGAGTCTGACTGGTTTGGGATGAGGTTCTTTCTTTGATATAAGAAAGAGTTTACTGTACTCTTTTTACCCATGTCCAGCGTTCTGTAAAGGTATACTTGCACATTCCTGAAATATTGTGATGGGAAGAGTTTACTGAAATATTTAAAAAGTTAACCAATATTAATGTACAATACTTGCTGTGTCCCAACTGCAATGGTACTCACGATGTATTTTACCTCACTGAATTTTTACAATAGCTCTATTATTATAGTTGGGAATTAAATGTTGTTTCATAAAAGCTTTGTGTTCCATGTTGTGGAATATTTGTTTATACTGTGAGGATGTGTCATTGCCAAAGCACCTTCTAATTGGTTTAATAAAGACCTCAGTGGCAATTAGCTAGGGAGGAAGAGGTTAGGTGGAACTTGGGGGGACAGAGGGGACTCTGGGAATAAAAAAGGTAGAGATATAGGAGATGCACGACAAACTGCATGACATGCTGGAGGAGAGCTAACAGCCAGGAGTCAAGTGGCAGAGCATAGATTAATATGAGTTAATTTAAGTTATAAGAGTTAGCTAGAAACAAGTCTAAGCTATAGGCTGAGCATTCGTGATCATTAAGAAGTCTCTTTGTCATTATTTTGGGTATGGTGGGACAGAGAAAGACTTGCTACAGTTCAATCTGGTGCTACCTGATATGCTATTATTCACAATCTCAATAAAATTAGTCCATTGCATAGATACTGAGAGCTTCAAAACTTGAGATTAAAAAAATGGTATCTAATTAACACATCTTTGAAGTCAATAGTATATTTTGTAATTTCTACTTTAAGAACATAAATGAAGTTTAGAGAATTCCAGTTGGATAATACAGATACACAAAAGTATCAAAGTTTACACAAACTCAAAAATTAGTAGACAAAACGACAGTCAGCTGTGACATGGTAAGGGGCAAAAATTAGTAAGAAACTTATCAAACCAAAATTAGGTGCTCTTTATCAAAAGGAACATCTATGTAGGCTGTTAAAGCATAATGGTATTAGAATGCTCAGGTAGCCAGTATATAGGTAGCCGCATGGCTAAGGGAACTAACTGCCTTAGGTTTCCCCTAGGCCTCCAGTAAAGCCCTTTCCAGGAAATTCATTTCAACAACTTTAGCCTGTCATAAGCAGTCAAATCATGCTCAGGAACCAAAGAATGACACCCCCTCCCAGGACCATTCATGGCCATTCTAGCTCATCCACTAATACTGCATGCTCAAGGGTGACAGCAATAGATACTATAACTAATCAGTAGTTCTGGTCCCTATTTCAGGTAGAGTTTGCCGTGATCCTGCTGATGAATTAGTTGTAATATCCTTTTTCCTCTAAATTTTTGAGTGATTTTCCATTATGAAAAATAACATATTCTTCAGCTATGTGGGTTCAACATTTGACATTTAATGAAATTAACTGGAAGGCATTTTTCTGTACGGGTCACAGACCTGTCTTGTTCTTTCTTAAGCCTTTAATATACATAGCTTAATCTGCATTTGATTTTCTTTTCCCAACTTATTTGGCAGAATAGCCATGGTTATTTGTGAAGCTTTACTTCTTATATCCTTCCTGTACTTGGAGCCTCTCAACTCTTCTATGGTTTTGTATATCCATTTTGCTGTTTCAAAGGCAATTGTTTTCCAGTATGGCTTTGATTCTAAGAGTCAGCTGTGTTTTAATGTCATTCATCTAACTAGATCACTTGTAAACTCTGATTGTTCATTGCAGTGGGATTTTGATGGTCATTTTACCTAACTCAGCATCATTTCCCCCTCTTTCTGTCTCAAGAGACAGATGTGTTTGACATCATTTTTTTTTTTTTACCTCAGTGGGCATCATGAGAGGGCAGAGTGATAAAGAAGAGAAGCTTTGTAATAGTCCTTCTTTGGGCTCAATCTGTGGGTCATTGTGGGTCCTTCAGATCTGGCTTATCTCCATAGGATTTTTTCATATGGCCTCTTCCAGCATGCTGGTCTAGTTAGCACTCTTTCCAGTCTGTTTAGAATTAGTTTATGTTGACTGTTTCCCAGACAAGCGTTGTCCTCTTTCTGTCTAAAATTCCATATTGTCTGAATAGAATTCTATTCAATATACTAAGGTTGAGTTTGTCATCTCTCTCCTTATGAACATACTGAGTGTTGAATCAAGTGATGAACACCCTCAGTCTCACCAGGCCTGAAAACAAAAGACTAGCACCAATGTTTTATTTCTTGTATATTTTGCATCATTTCACCAAACTATTGGCTGACAACACTCATTTGAATCAAAAACTCTGTGATCCTAGTTGTAGTTTTTGAACATACACCCGATCAAATGTCAAATTTATTGTTGTGGAGGCTTTTGTTAGTTTATGGTTTCAAGTTTCTATTTTAGATTTTCTTTGTAAACAAATTTTATTAACTAGTGGATTAATAATGATAAAAAGATAAAATAATGATCCAGCGATAAAATAAAATAATTAACTTGCGTATATGCTCACAAAATATATGTTTCAAATCTATAAAATAAACCATGTTGAATTAAAATTAGAAAATGACAAATCTACAGTTATGTGTGAAGCAAAAATAGAAAATACTACAAGCAAAAAAGTCACATACATCTATCTGAAGCAGATGAATCCAGCTATATTTGTCATTTTAATTATGATTAGAAGTCTCTACTGCTGAGATTTCAGTGGAAAAGCTCTAAAATGAGACTAATGTCTGTACTATTCTAAATATGAATCATCCTCGGATAAATATTCCTAGCCTTGTGTGATCACTTGCCTTTTATCGAAGTTCATGTACTTACATACCATTTAGAATCTTATCAGGAATCTCAGGAGTCTGAAGAAACCTCACTGTCTTCTAGTTAGTTAAAATAGAGGGGAGACTTCAAAGCAGGACCTAGGTTACTTGAGCTTAAACTACACAAATATAGAAATGAATGAGCTTCCATTTATTTTGGCACACACAAAGACTCTACCAGGTTATATAACTCTTCTTTATTTGTGTGCTTTGCTGCTGTTACCTCTTGGAATTATGGATGATTTAGCTAAGTACAATTCTACTAAGCAGCAAGAAGTCTATATGTCAAAAATACACCAAGTAAGTGTGACTTCACACCAAACTACTGGTCAACCTACTAGAGCTTATTTCTTGGCAGCACACTTACTCTCCCATTTTCAAGCTTTTTTTGCCTAAAAATGGAAATAAAAGCACGTACTCTCTCTCCCTGTGGGAAAATGTATGACAGAAAAAAAAAAAGAAAAAAGAAAAGAGAGAGAGAAAAAAAAGAAGTCACTTCTAGATAAATATCTAATGTAGTTAGAGGGGCAAAGCATAGCCGTATGAAAAAAACCCTTTGTCAAAAATCATGGCGGTCATGGGTGAGAGAAAGTTTTCTCAGTGTGTGTTCCACTAGCTTGTCCTTCCCATACGTCAGGTACTCAAGGCAACCTGGGGAGATAATCAAGAGAGGTTGACTTCTACAGTAGGCTTTATGGCTGTTTCTATGGTAACCAAGTGAAAATAATCACAGCACTTCACTTCAGCCCTTAATGCCATTTAGTTATCAACAGAGGCAGAGCACCCACTGTGTGCAGAGAAATATACTGGAAGGTTGTAGCAACAAGAATGTTTTATTGTTGCAAATGGAAATTACTGGTAGAAAATAACTCTCTTACCAACATTGCATCTGAGAAAATAATAAAACAGAAAAGTCAGGTTTATTATTTTCACATTAGGGTTCCAAGGCTTACATTGAGCTGTACATGCTTTTCGGCAAACTTAGACATAGGTGCAGTTATCCAGGAAAGAATCAAGTTTGTCTTCTACACTTGAAATTACATTCTCCTGATCCTGGAAGAATTGTTCCTAGAATTTTAGTCGTGAAATACAGAGACTCTTGTTTTCCCTAATAAAATCATAATTAAAAAATATTAAAGTCAAATTTTGCCTTCTTTTGGCAGAGCCAGTGAGATGATGTTAAACTTAAGACAGTTGGTGCTGTCATTTGAAGATGAAATGTCCCCACAGTCTCATGCTTTCCTCTCAGCTGGTGAAGCCCCATATCAGGCTGGGAATTTTAGGATGCACAGCCTTACTGGATGAAGTGAGTCACTGGGAGTAGGTCTTGAAGTTTTGCAGACTGGCCCTACTTGCTGTTCAGTCTGCAGCTCGCAGCTATTGGTGCAGTGTACCAGCTGGCCTCCTTCTTTGCCCAGGTTTTTTTCCCTGCCATGTATTGTAAGCCAACATTAACCTCCTCACTCTTAAACCACATTTATCTGAAATTTAGTTATAGCAACAACAAATTACAAACAGAGGGTTTGTTCTTCACTCATGGAAACCACATACTGACTAGCTAGGGCTGAAATAAAAATACTCCAAAGATATTTCTTCTAATTCTCCATAGCCGTGAGGGACAAGTCTATATCAATATAGACCATGTACCAGGAGTTGAACTTCATTTGCAGTAAAAATGTGTTTGCTTTAATACTCATTAATGTGCCAATATCCTCTGATATTTCACTTAGATTAATCTTTCATAAATTATATCATATTATTTTACTCATTTGCTTATTGCCTGAGCAACATAATAAGGAGGTCTCATGAGTACTGTGATAATAACATTCTGACACATACTACTTAAGTTGTTTTTGCTTGAATTTATATTTTAATTTTTAAAACCATAGTTTTATGACTACATATAACTTTTTATTTTAAAATAAAAAATAGTATCAAGATAATTATTTAACTTTTTTGTACTTTTATTTATATTGGGTGTATATAGTTGCTTCTGTGTGTGTGTGTGTGTGTGTGTGTGTGTGTGTGTGTGTGTGTAGAATCTATTCTTTCCTTTTACTTACCTTGTGGGTCCTGGGGTTGGAGGTCAGGCCATCATGCCTTTATTCTTTGAGCCATCATTTTGTCTCCTATGAAAAAGGTTTATGAATCACTTTGAATCTCAGTTATTAGCATCAAGATATGTAAGCATTTTTGTTTTTATTTTGTTATTACGTGAGATGATATTTTGTACAGAATAAGGACTCAACTTTTATATTGAAGGGAACAGTATAGTAGTCTATACACAGCACACTGATCCCACTTTCCCTATCATAAGAGGTTTAGATGTTGAAAGCCTAAAGGACAATGTGACCATTGGGAAGATGGAGCTTTTAGAGGAATGATTATATTTAAATAACCTCGTGTAAAGGTAGAGCCCTTACAATAGAGATATATCCTATTGTAAAAGAGTAATAGACAACTTATCCATCCATGTATCTCACAGATATTCATTTAGCTTAAAATGGCATCAAAATATGCTTATAAATATTATTCTCTTGTATGCACAGAATGAAGGCAGTGTGTGTTCATAGAAAATTGTGTCTCTAAGCTGAGAAGAGTGCTTTCTTGAAAATCTAACTCTGCTTGGTCTTTATCTTAAATTTCCACTCTCTAGGCATGTCAGAAAATACATTTTTGCTGTTGACACTCCTACAATCTACAGAATTTTATTTTCATAATGAGAGAATATATGCACATTAACAAAAATTTTCCCATCATGATATCTTAATTATGCTATTGCACTTACACTGTATACTATGATTTCTTGTTAGTGGATATATTAAACCTTAATATTTATTAACATAGGAAAAGATTTTTAGCAAAAGCACCAATGACTCTAAACCAATGCACACATACAGTTTCTTTTGATTTGTAGTGTTATTGGAATACTTTATATTCTTCTAATTCATGTAAGGGTAGAACCATTTTAAAATATCTACACAGAGCATAGAATTATTACTTTTCAAAACTACATGTAAGTAGTTTTGAAACTACATGTAAGAACTACATGTAAGTTCTTTAATCAAAATCACACCTAGTGTTTTGATTTAAGTTGAATTCTCCATTTTGTAGTAAATTAAAGTTACTTATTTGTTTATGGATCTACATTGTGACTTGCCTTTGCATGTCTACACAGAAACTCACTGTTAAAAGTTATTCAATAAAAAAAGTCATGGTGAATATCTAGTTATTTTCTATAGCATGACTGATTGCTGTGAATATAATTGACTTCAGTGATGCAACAGATTTGTCTGTGGTGAATGTGGGATTGGGGATGTAGAGAAAAGATGGGTTTTTACAATACCATTTCCCATTCTACTTTTTTTTTATAATTGCTGCTTCCTAAAATAATTTCACACTGCCAATCTACTAATACATGCCATTCATTTGGCAAACTACTCTCTTTGTCAATACTTTCCATTCATGTGTTCATTAATACTCCAGATTCAAGACTTTTCCTGTCCATTGGGAACTGATTTGACTATTTTGATTTTTCTCAAAGAATGACCTTTCCATGAACTTGGGCTATTTTTATGTATTTTAAAAAACATTACTTTTACAGTTACGACTGCTTTTCTGCATATATGTTTGTGTACCCTGTGCATGGCTGGTCCCAACATAGGTAAGAATCCATCAGATCCTTAGTAATTGGAGTTATGAATGGTTGTGAGCTGCCATATGTCTGCTGAGAATTGAACCCAGGTCGTTTGCAGAAGAATAAATGCTCATAATCACCAAGCCCTATATCCTCCCTTTTCTCCATCACTTTCACTTTATGACATAACAACAACCAATATTTTGTTTACTTCTACAAATATTTATCAATATGCTAATGCATACCAGGCAGCATCTTAAATTTTTGGAATGTGTCTAGTTTTTACAGATCTTATATTGAATGTGTACGTTATTGAGGATCTACTCAGAAGACCGAAGTAAGCACACTTAATCTAAATGAATATTAAATAATATTGTCACAGAAAGGATGCATGATTTCCTTATAAGAAATTTAATCAAGGAGAGATTCAAGCAACGTGTGATTGATGAGTAAGACCAGAACTGAAGAATACAGAATACAAGAATAATACAGAATAGACAGCATAACAAAGGAGAGAACATGCCCATGCAATGGAGAGGGTGGGGATGCTAACCCAGGGGATGATAAGAATTTGCTCCTATGTTTTTGGTTGTGAGCCTAGCCTTTAACGGCTGACTAGATAGGTTGAGTCAGGGTGAGAGGGGGGGCATAAATGAGGGAGCCATTACTGGTTTGAAGAGAAAACTGAACCTAACGAAAAGTCTAGAGACCTATAAGACCAACTCCAACTAATAATTCGAGCAACCATGTAGAGGCTACCATAAATGCCATTCTCTGATAGTGAGATCATCAACTAAATTATCCACCATCATGGAGTCCTCATCTAGTACCTGTTGGAAACAGAAGCAAACACCCATAACTAAACACTGAGTCGAACTAGAATCCAGATGCAGAGAGAGAGGACAAGACCAGGATGCAGAAACTCACAAGGACAGCTGACCTGAACAAGGAGAAGCTTTGTCCTCCCAGACTGATGGCTAGGAACCCAGCGAGGGACTGACTCAGACCCCCTGAATATGAGTCTCAGCTAGAAGGACTAAGCAGTCTGGGGGACCTCAGACAGTAGAAACAGGATCTATTTCTGGTGCACAAAAGGACTTTGCAGACACATCCCCCATGGAGGGATGCCCCCTTAACCTAGAGAGAGGAGAGAAGTCCTAGTCCCTACTTCAAATGACTTGACAGACTTACATGACCCAACCTGGATAGCATAGCCCTACAAGTGGAATGGGGGTGGGGGGATGGAAGGGGAGGGTGGCCAGGGTGCATGTCACAGGGGAAAGAGGATAAGAGGGAGTGAGGGAAGGAGGGATGGAAGGAGAGACGGAGGGTTGGAGGGAGGAAGGGATATATATATATATTTATATATATATATGAAGTCAAATGCTTTGACTTCAAAATTTAATCCTAAGGACAAGTTATTGGGGAAAAGGATTTCTAATTTTGTTTCCACAGAAAATGAAAAGCTCTGGATCCCTTCCAGAATAATATGGTTTGATCGAACAAGACCCCCTGAAGCAACGTCAATGGGACAATGCAGCCTTGCAGACCACTACATCCAGGATTTTTGCAACTTCTTAGGATTCTCCCATGACATTGCCCCCTATCAGCAGGAAGCAGCTTGGAAAGAATGATGTCCAAATCCCCAATATTGTTTATAAATGTTTGTTTTCATTAAAAAAAGACATGTATAATTATGTCCAGCATAAAATAAATAAATGTTAAAAAAAAAAAGAATTTATCTTCTATGTCATTGGCAGTGACTCCCAAACCTCTTAACCTTACTGTGCTCATTATTTCTGCAGGGTCATTTAAATGTGTTGAGCATTTCCTCATGAGAGATTTGGCATGTGTTTTTGCAAACCACTTGCCAGGCACCTGTTGAGATACACAGATGATTCTGCTGTTACCTTCACTCAGAAGCAGTTTTCCTGCCAGCCTGGTCCCAGAGCTGCCTCTGTCCAAATAACACATAGAGGCACTGTATTAGATATAAAGCTGTTGGCCTGTAACTAGTGTTTCTTATTGGCTAGCTCTATCTTAAATATTAACCCATTTCTATTAATCTAAATATTTCCATGTAGTCTTGGCTTACTAGAGAGAGGGTCCAGGCTGCTTCTCTCTCAAGTCTCTACCTCTTGAATCTTCTACTACATCCCCTAGAATTCTCCTTTCTCCTAGTCTCACCTATCTTGCTTTCCTATTTACCAACGGTGCTTTACTCATTAACCAATAAGAGAAACATATTTAGAGAATGATATCTCCCATCTCAGAAGAGCCCTGTGTAGCCAGAATTTTTCTATAATAATGGCAGAACCACCTGAAACATGTTTCAGACACATAAGCTGTTTCATTGTGATTCCTTACTTATAAAAGCTCAACTTGTGCCTCTGTCCAAAAGGACATGCACAAAGTTCAGATTTGGTACCACAAATAGGACAATTGAGGTGAATTTATGGTTAGTAGCCTGAAAGTTGGTAAGTGATACATTCATTTCTTTAGTAACAACAAAACTTCCTTGTTTCCACTTAGCACACTATCTATTAAGTACAGAGGAATTTGTAATCCATTCCTCCAAATAAGGACAGAAGTCTTTTATTAATAGTCATTTATCCATCGTTGGCTACATTTAATTACTCTTGATAACTTGTCACTGACTCCTTATATCTTATGTACCATCTACCTGATGTATACCTGAAAACTGAGATCAGTTTAGGTGATAGGGAAAGTTGTGATGTTGGCATTGAGTACCTAATGTTGGAATTGCAGAATTATTTTAATATTCATAAAATGTATTTTTTCTAATATAGGAAGCATTTCTCTACTTGGGACTGAGGCCTCCAAGTAGAGCATAAAGCTCCCAAAAGGGAAAACAAAGTATATCTCAGTCCATTAAAATTATTTGGTGAACTGAGTTACTACCTATCAATTTCATGATCCCTGAACTTAGGTCTAGAGATGACAATGCCACAGTATGATAACTGATAGAATGCTCTTGAAGAACAGTGTGTTTTCCATTTCTGGATTATAATTCATTCCAGAGGTAGTAAATCTGACTACCATGAATAGCCATCCCACCATAGCTGAGATTTCAGCAAGCAATACCGTTTTCTAATTAAAGCACATGGAGTTATTGTTTAATTTGTTACTTCCAGGGGCAAAAATCTAAACTGTCATTTGCTATTAAATAAATTCTTTAACAAGCTGGTAGATAAAAGTTCTGAGTTTGTGTGTAGATGTGCCGCAATAATTACTGGCATGAAAAGCTATTCTGCACTTAGAGTATTCACCTATGCCTTGTTTATGATTTTGTAGGTTCAGTGTATCTATCTTATCACTGATAAATGGTGCTCTTTAGAGTTTTGATTTAGGTTCCTGCTGCTGATTAAAAGCCAGGCAAGGACAGAATTGTACATTTGGTCAGAATTGTATAGGATATTTTTGATGTTGTGTTAAGACCCAGTTTCTATGCTTGCCAATGGGCTCCTTCTTAATGAGCATACTAAATATGCAAGACATTTTTAGGAAAAAATACCAATAATCATAGTTTTTCTCAGTCATTGTATCATCCTTATGAGTCTCCTAAAGAGGGATTGTGTTTTGGGTGAAATGCAGAGTACATGACAATTTTCCAATCTATGCATGGGGAAATTCATGAAACAATTCTTCCACAGTCTGACCAGGAAATAAAGTTAATTCATTTCCTTCAGTTCCACAAAAAGTCATATTTGCAGGTATTATCAGACAATTTAGCACATTTCAGTTCATCTTTTCAAGAAAAATGACAATCAAAATTATTACAACAAAATCTTCACATACAGAGGACAGGCTTTCCTCCTTAGTTGGTTACCTAAATTTTAGCTATTCAGGGAATTGGATGAGAGGGTGGTTGTGGGGCATGGGAGGGTGGAAGAGAGGGAGGGAGGGACAGAGAGGGAACTGGGATCGATATGTAAAATAAGAAAAATAAATAAGTGTAGCTAGTTGTTTTTCACCAGCTCGCCTGGTCCCACTGCCATGCCAGCCCCAAATAGCATGCAGAGACTCTGTATTTGATACAATTCTGTTGGCCAGTTACTAATTGCTTAACTGGCTAGCTCTGTCTTAATTATTAACCCATTTCTACTATTCGAAGTATTTCCACATGGCTCATCTTACCGGCCAGAGCGGCTGGCTGGCGTTCTACCTCTCGGGGCTCTCCATGTTGACTCCTCCTTACTACTTCCTCTTTCCTCCTTGTCTCCTAGCCTGCCTATCTTGCTTTCCCATTGGCCACAGTGCTTTCTTCATTAACCAGTATGAGAAACATATTTATAGAATAACATCTCCCATCAAATAAGTCAATAAAATTGTAGCTATTCAATATGAGATGATGGTATTACATTGCTCAGCAAAAAGTCATACTGAAAAACAAATGAAACTTGTGACAGAAAAAAATAGAAGAGTAGTTGTTTTTATTTATTATTTATCATTATTAATTAATTAATTAATTATTATTATTATTGGTTTTTTGAGACAGGGTCTTCCTGTGTAGTTTTGTAGTCTGTCTTGTCACTAGCTCTTGTAGACCAGGCAGGTCTCAAACTCTCAAAGATCTGGCTGCCTCTGCCTCCCCAGTGCTGGGATTAAAGGCATGTGTTACCACCACCCAGATATGTGTCATTATTATTATGAATGGTCATAGGTATTACAACCTAGGACCTACGTATTCTAGGCAAGTGCTATACAAATGAGTAAACCTCTAGGCCTGAAGATTGATATTGAAAGTAACAAAACTTATGGGCACATAGGTCACACAATACCAAACACATAGTGAAAAGGTCAGCCCGAATGATCAGCTTAAGTCCTATTGTTAAATAATAGTGCTATGAAGTATAGCAATAAGCAAGGAGCACAAGGACCTCTTTCCCTAAAGGCGAGAAGTTATTTGTAAAAAGGATATAGACTTGTTTTAAATATCTCAGTTTCTGAACTATGTTCTTCATGTGTTGTTTTTCAGGACTGTTACAGTGTAACTATTTGTTAAGCCTATGTTCTCTCTCATTAGATCTGCTCTGTCACAGAGCTTGGGTGGTAGAACACCTTACCTGCAACCTGGATTTGCTGCAGAGACGTTGCGTTCACGGATCAGCATGTATGAGCCTGGTGACTCTGTATATGATCAGTGGCACCTTCTGATATAGCAACTACTTACTCTAAAATTCAGAGACCGCCAAGCATTTACTCTGCACAGTTTCTCTTGTGTGTGGACGACAGCGACTTATCTCAAGTATTGTAAAGGAAATCACGACTTTTGCCTGACCCTTGAACCCCATACACATCTCTGAAATGGTAGGCTCCAAACTTTTGCGTGGTTTCTTTCACTCTCTATTATTACTATGTCACATAAACTATTTGCAACTTTCCTTCTTATCAGCTTCAAGTCAGCATGTTATCAACACAAAGACCAGTGTGACATTTGAGGAATGTCAAGTGATGAAGATATCTGAAAGGGATATTATGCCACAGACCTGGGGGATTTGTGTAGCCTCGAGCTTAAGTCGTGATGGTTTTTTGGAGTGCCTTCCAGATAAAAGTAAGATGTTCCTGCTGGCACTTGCCGATTAGTGTAGAGAAGCATGCATTCTCAGGCTAATAGCTGAATAGCAAATGCCTATGCTGATATGTTGCAGGCAAGAGGCTGAATATGGAGTAGGGACTTCAGTTGGAGAGTCCATGTGATTATGTACACTATACTTCACAGGTTTTGATAAGATATACCATCTAGGGATGCTGAACAGGACGATGTGACAGACCCACTAGCCATCTTCACATTCATGCCTTGTCATGATTCACTTTTGTTTTATTCTTATTACTATGACATCGCCGCTATCCTGAATAGATGATGAGTGTTTACCTTGTGTTTGATGATTAGATGTTTCTATCATATTCTTCAAAAACAAATGACTATATAATTTTATATTTCAAAGGCTTATCCTGACCAGTAATGGAGAATTTCTATGAATGATAGGAATGATTTATTCAGTCTCCATGCCTTAGTAAAGAGATGGTTTCTGGACTTCACAGGTCTTCAAGTAGGACAAGTAAGACCCATCTCCACTCCCATAGTTTTACCTTTTCTACTTAAGTCCATTTCTAAATTTAAAGAAAATAACAGAGAAGTGCCCGATTTAGACTTCCTCTTCAGGAAGGAATCTCTTAGTCTATATTAGGAAGTAATTCCATGGTATTCAAGAGACATCTGCACATCAATTCTCAGGTACAGAATTCCAAAGCCACCTGCCCACTCTGCTAGGTGGGAACAAATATAGCATCTTTCAGAGGAATGAAGAAACATGATCTCAATGCCTGAGAAGAAAGGAGTATAGTTGTTCACATGGGTAAGAAAAAGTCAAACTCTCTCACCTATGAAACAATGATGGACATTTTGAATATTTATTGAAGTAGGATGACAATTAACTGGCATGTTTGGATGAGGACAAAACCTGGCTTGATTTTATAGATTTTTAAAAAAATTTCTCTTGTTCCTTTCCAGAAAATAGATTGCTTCCACAACAGAGTATCATAAACTCCACATTTATCCATATACCTTTTGAATAGTAGTTCTTAGGCTGCAGAGAATCATATCATCATTATTTTTATTAGACCTATTTTCTAGGACCTGACATAATAATCAGAACATGATAGTTGCTGTGTGAAATTGGCCAGGTAAATTTGTTATGTAAAGTGCTTGTGTAAATTGATTAAAGTAAAACAAAATTTATTTCTTATTTGAGATTTTTTTTTCATGTGTGAGAAACTGATTCCCAGTAAACTGTGTAAGACACAGTCCTCTGGTTAATCCTTGTTTATGTGGTGGTAGCACATATACAGAGCCTTGGACCCAGCAGCACTCCAACTGCCACCTTGGAATACTGTGAAAACAAGCACCTATATGTTATTTCGATTCTGATTTTCCTTATGTGCCTCGCTGCAGGGTGGAAACAACCAAACAAAATGAATGGATGTACCACTTCATCATGCATAATTCAATTGCAGAAGCAAGGAAGAACAACTTAAAAATAAAGCAACAGCATCATGTTTCGCCTTGCAGAAAGGAGGTCAGTCGGTTTGTTTGCACACAACTCATGTTCCTATCCTTGGCACCTTTTAATTTCCTGCATCCTACGTTATTCTCCAACTACATCCCAGACCTTCTTGTGAACTGAGAACTGTAAACATATCCATGCCAGCACCTAGTATCATGTGATACTTTCACTAAATCCTTGTATATGGATTTAGTGAGGCTAAAGCATCAGGTGTAGGACTCAGAGGAGATGTCTAAGAATGGAATGTGAGTTGATTGCCCTTGACCTAGACCAAAGGCATTATTTATTATTGTGGCTCTTAGCTTTCTTCATTTTTTGAGTTTAAAAATTATCAGCTCCATTTCAATTAAATTCATCTCCTAATTTGCTTCCGTTCTTTGTTTTATTGTCCATATTTTTACTTGTTTGTTCTATTAAAATGCGGTTTATTGATAATGTTACTTCTGAACTTATTTTTTCAAATTATTTTTATTATTCTCATTAGCCTTAATACTTTCCTCCTCCCATGAAATTTATTTTCCTTTAAAGACACAAAGTTCTTATTATATAGGCCTTTCACTTGTTTGGTAAATGTTACCCCAAGATACTTTGTTGTTTGTGGCTATTGTAAAGGGTGATGTTTCTCTGATTTCTTTCTCAGCTCCTTTGTTGTCTGTATATAGTAGGGCTACTGATTTTTTTGAGTTTATCTTGTATCCTGCTAGTTTGCTGAAGGCATTTATCAGCTGTAGGAGTTCCCTGACAGAGTTTTTCAGGTCACTTATGTAAACTATCATATCATCTGCAAATAGAGAAAGTTTGACTTATTCCTTTCCAATTTGGATCCCCTTGATCTTCTTTTGTTGTCTTATTGATTTAGCTATAACTTCAAGTACAATGTTGAAGAAATATGGAGAGAGTGGGCAGCCTTGTCTTGTTCCTGATTTTAGAGGAATTGCTTTAAGCTTCTCTCCATTCAGTTTGATGTTGGCTGTTGGTTTACTGTACATTGCTTTTATTGTGTTTAGGTATGTTCCTGTTATCCCTGATCTCTCCAAGAACTTTTCATGAAAGGGTGTTGGATTTTGTCAAAGGCTTTCTCAGCATCTGGTGAGATAATCATGTGGTTTTTCTTCTTCAGTTTGTTTATATGGTGGATCACATTTATAGACTTTCATATGTTAAACCATTCCTGCAACCCAGGGATGAAGCCTACTTGGTCATGGTGTATGATTTCTCTGATGTGTTCTTGGATTTGATTTCCCAGTATTTTATTGAGTATTTTTGCATCACTGTTTATGAGTTGATGAGTAAGATCTGAACTGAAGAATAAACAATATAAGAATAATACAGAATAGACAGCATAACAAAGGAGAGAACATGTCCATGCAAGAATTTAGCTTCTATGCCATTGGCAGTGACTTCCAAACCCCTCAACCTTAATATGCTCATTATTTCTGCAGGGTCATGTAAATGTGCTGAGCATTTCCTCATGAGAGATTTGGCATGTGTTTTTGCAAACCACTTGCCAGGAACTTGTTGAGATACACAGATGATTCTGCTGTAATCTTCACTCAGAAATGTTATGAGCAGTTTTCCCACCAGCCTGGTCCCAGGGCTGTATCAGTCCTAAATAATACACAGAGATGCTGTATTTGATATAATGCTATTGGCCTGTTACTAGCGTTTCTTTTTTGGCTAGCTCTATCTTAAATATTAACCCATTTCTATTAATCTAAATGTTTCCACGTGGTGTTGGCTTACCAGAGAGTGTGTCAGGACTGCTTCTCTCTCAAGTCTCTACCTCTTGAATCTCCTACTAGATCTCTCAGAATCCTCCTTGTCTCCTAGTCCCACCTGTCTTGCTTTTCTATTGGCTTTAATTTCCCTTAACCTCTGAGCCATATTTCCAGCCTGCAAATAGTTTGTTTATGTCATTATTACTTCAACAACAAAATATAACAAGTATTTTCAAGTATTATAAGTAATGTAGAGATAACTTAAGGGAGGATGTATTAGGACATGAAAATACAACTTCATTTCATGTAGGAACCTGAACACGTTTAGTGTATATTTTGCTCTCTTTGATGGGTCCTGAACACATACCCCAGTTTTACTAAGAGAACACATGAAAGTAAATGCAAACTACTCCTATGTGTCTTAAATTGAAATAGCTAGCACTGTAGTGGTTACAAATAAAAATAACCCAATATTTCCCCTCAGCATCATTGGCTATCTGCTAGTTTGTCTCTCCTATTTCTTAAATTTAAAAAAGGATTATAAAAACACAATAGTTGCAAATGACCCTTGGAGCAATAGGACAGAAAGGTGTTGGAGTTGAGAGAGAGATGCCAATTAGCAAGTATTGAGCGTACATGTAGGGTGAAACATGGTTCTCCAGGTAACAATGTCAGAAGCTGCTTAAATGCTTCAACTCTGAAATAGGCCACACCCGAGTTTCTGATTAGCAGGGCATTCATGTTGTTTGATAAACTTATAATTAGCATGACATATGGCAGAAAACTTTTTAAATAAAAAATATCTTTTATGTAATTAACCTACTAGAATCAGTTCAGGAGGTTTAAACATGCTTCCTAAGTTAAGAACAAACCACTACCATTTGGGTGGAGAAGCAAATTTTAGTATGCCCCAAACTGTAAATCTTATGATGCAATAAAATAAAAATATCTGAGAAGAGCCAGGCAACTTTATATTTGCATATGTGGTAAACCAATGATTCATCCTCAGAACACTAGGAAGGCAAATTTACAATTTAGCTCATGGTCTGCATAGCATGGTGTAAATGAATCAAACAATATACAATAAATTTCAGGTACAGTTAAGTTTCAGGTCTGGTGGTTAAGTCTCAGGTGGGCTCCCATTACAGACAGATATATTGTTGGAATGATAAAAACACTGAAGCAAAAATGTCTTATCCTGCTTTAAGCATCTGACTTCAGAAGAAAAGGAAACAGTGGGGGAGATAACAAGTGGTGATAGGAACAGAAAAGAACTAATCTCAGAGCCAAAAATAAAAGGAAGAATCAAAGCAAAGCCACCTGTGTGACCTAGCTGAACAATCCCGGGGTGAAATGAATCAATCCAACTCACAATTTGTGGCCGAGGCAGAGCTGCAGAAATGGATCTGGAAAAATCAAAGGGGATTGGTCAAAGGAGGGGGGAGGAAGAGCCGGCTGGGGAGTCGTTTGATCAAGCCTTGCATTGCTCCATCAGACAAGCAAATCAAGCAGCTTTACTGTGCATCCCTGGCAGATTTATAGATTTTAATTCTGTTGAGATGCACGTGTTCATTTTGGTGAGGGATGGAGTCAGAGAGAGTATGTGACCTAGTGTATTTAATATGTATTTGTCAGACTTCATGCCTTTATTCCAAAGGGGTGGAAGTCAGGATTCATAGATAACATTCAGTGAGCCGTATTAAATAATTAAAATCACAACAAACATTGATGCATTTGAAGGTTTAGATACATATTTTAAAGCTTTGTTGGAAAAGTTTAATAGACAGTGTAAAATCTCTTTAATGTTAGGGTTTACTTCAATTTACAACCCCTTTCATTCTGTATGCTTCACAAGGGGAAGTAGTATTTCAGCACAAAATTTGCATAAGTGTACATCTCATGAATCTAGCAAAAATTACCTTGAGGAAATATTCACATAAATATAAAGGACATATTTTCAAGCTAAAAGATAAATATCTCAAGGCAATCTTGTGACTCATTACCTCTATTATCAAGTATTATAAAACAATGCTATTAAGGAATTTCATTTAAGTGTTTCCTATAAGGTTTATTCAAAGATGCACATGCACAAGAAATAAATGACTTCTAAGCACATAGAGGACATGTAAATTGAATACCTTAAAATGTTTTATATAATGTATTATAGCTATCTAAGAAGTTTAAAGATGGACTAGCAATTTTTTCTTAATAATAAACTTATTCACATTACCCTTGTGTTCCTAAGTAGGATTAGAAGATTCATGCACAGCAACTGCTCTAATTTATCAGGATGATTATCATATGTATTTAGCATAGATATGACCCTTATTACCACCCCTAATCATTCAATCTAACATGTGAACATAACCTTTCAATTGACCATGGTCAGGAGCAATGCCAACATATTGGAGTATTTATAGTAGTTGGGTGTTATTGTTCTTATTGTTCCGCTGTGTTTTTAATCTCTATTAATTTTTATTGTACGTACATGAGTGTTTTGTTTGCATGTAAGTATGTGTACCACATGAGTACTGGTGAAGTGACAAGATGACATCAAATCCCCTGGAATGGGAGTTTACAGAAGGTTGTGAGCAGCAGTGTAGATGTTGGGAACAAAACGTGCATCTAACCACTAAGCTGTCTCCCTGGTACATTCTTGGTCCATTTATACATCATCAAATTGCTAAATTTAGTGCAGACCATTTGGACAAAGAACCAGGGATCCTTTAACACGTAGAACCAAGAAAATTCAGAGTTCGACTTGTCAGTGTAGTCAAACAATTAAAAGGAAGATAAATAATGCTGTTTATAGGAACAACTTGATTGGCTATTGCTTGACATTTCTATATTTGGAGTTGGTTTGAGCAGTTACCACTTTTGACTGGCTGATGTTCTGTTATCATCCTGAGGGTTATCTTTCCTTGTGTAAATACATACTTAGGTTTTCAGGTTTTTGCCTAGTAAGTAAGGGTGCATATGGCTATGTAGAAATTCACAGTAATAAATCACTTTAATTCAAATTTGACTTGGTTAATGCTATTTTGAGGGAAAGAAAGATCAAAAGTGTGGCATTCTCATTATTAGTGTTTAGTGTGTATCTGTGAATAATATTAGGAAATAAGCAGAACTTCACTTAAGTGCCAGCTTTTTTAATATATAGGTGAAATGATTGTGAGAAAATTACTGCCTAGTCAAGCATTAACTGTCTCCCCTTCAAAGTAGTCTAGAAATAGATGAAACAAAACTTACTTAGAATTATTGAGCACTGGCTTTTAATTATCTGTAATAGTTACTTTTCAAAATGACAAAAGTTGACCTCTAGCAATTACTAAGTTAATTGATTGAAGTGTAATGTGTCCAAATTGGCCACAGATCCCATCAACATCTGTGATTTGTAGAACTTGTGAGAAGATGCTTGTCTTACTCTAGTTACATTTGTGATTATAGTTAGTAGATAGCTGGAGTGCTCCGAATATTGTTAATCCATGAATACTGGTGCAGTTTATAACATAGAAGAATGCTACATTTAATTCAGGCACTTCATTGCAAGAAAATTTGCAAATAATTTCCAGAAACTGCAGTATTACTCCTGCACAAATTCGATGAGTTGACTAGAAAACATATTGATATAACTAATGACATGCTTATCCAAGAGTCCTTCAGTGCCTTGTGAGCAGATCCTTTGGAAGACCGCCCCTGGAGTATAGGAATTTTTCACAGATGAGTTGATTTTAATTGTCAGGAGTAGCACATGCAGATTGTAAATAAAATCAGCATAAAAACCTCTTATGTATAAATAATGTTTTTATAGAACTCAATGGAAACCAGTATCCATAAAATTACTGCCTCATTACTCAGACTAAAATTTTATCTACTGTAATTAATTTTTGCTAACTAATTTGATTCCGATTTATCAGCATTGGTCTCAGGAACACTGATGATCTTGACAAAGAATTTATTGTGCTCTTGGTGTATCAATTTATTTAGATTTGCATGGCATGATTTTTTTATTTTCCTTTTCTTTGCAATTCATTTCTGGATCTATAGTCAAAGTGTGAAGTTAATCTTTTATCTATTAAAATAAACTAAAACTTATAGAAGAAGCCAATCATAAGCTTTTACATCAATAAGCCACAAAAAAGTGAGTACTTTTATTTAAACAGTAAAACTGAGGAGAAAGAAATTATTATATTACCTCTGCATCATAGATAGGTGGTCCACATTTCCACAATCACTACCATCTCTGCTAATATTGCATCATCACCAAGACAATTGTGTAAGGATCATGGATCCTTACAGGCTTGAACATTTAGTGGCATGGACAGATGGGTATGGGCTCCCCACTGTCTTGCTATACATAATGGGTCGATACTGTCATAAACTCTCTGTGTTCTGTCAGCTCATTCCTCCTTCTAGCTGTTGGCAACCTGTAAGCTTTCTACCACATTTAACATATCGTCTTTCTTTACACATCTTTACAGTTCTTCACATCATAGGGTGATTGTTGACCCGTTGCTTTCACTTAGCAATTCACATCTGAACTTCCTCCATTTACGTTTAAGCATTCATATTTCATACTGCCTTAGTGTGGAACAACATTCCATTGCTTGTGCACAATCAATTAAACCATCTTCATTATTTTCAAATTTGGGCACATAATACTGGAATAAATATAATACACTGGGTTATTGTGTTTGAAAGTAAAACATATAAACACAAGTTAAAGAGATAGTTTCGAGGTTAAAAATAATAGAAAAAAAACCAAACACTGAATGTTGAAGCAAATGTGTAAATATTCCAACACAAATTTATAAAGATACATTATAAACTATAACATAAATAATTTGTGTGTATATAGTGTCACATGTATATGTAGTTTACATATGTGTGCATGTGAGAACAAAGGTGTTCACACGTGTATGCAGATGTGTGTGGGGGTGCGATGCTGGAAGTCAGAGGTTGATGTCGGAGTTCCCATTGTTTATCCACTGCATTTTTTGAAACAGGGATTCTTACAAAAACAGAAACACTTATGTAAACCATCATATCATCTACAAATACTCCCTTAACCTAGAGACAGGAGGGAGGGCCTAGTCCCTACTCCAAATGACTTGACAGATTTTATTGCTCCCTCCTGGAAGGCATCACCCTCCCTGTGGAGTGTGTGTGGGGGTAATGGGATGGGAGAGAGGGAAGGAAGGAGGGAGGGGGGGGGGAGGAAGGAAAAGATGGAGGGAGGCAGAGAAGAGAGGGATCAATATGTAAATTAAGAAATACAAAACTCCATATGTAAGGATGATCTTGAACTTCTATTCCTCAGCCTCCCAAAAGCAGAGATAACATGCATGTGCCAACAAAATTTTGTGTATTTGGTAACACAATTATTCAAAAAGGTATCTCAGATTTGCTTACAAACGTGCATCTATTATGTACTAAATATGCATAATTATAATATATGAATTGAATTCAAATGTACTTTTAGGATTTCAGAAAACATATAGGTAATAAGATATAGTCTTGATGGATACTATTAATATATTGATATCAACACATTATATATCAATATATTATTTATCAATTTCTAAGGAATTATAAACTTATTAAAAACTACTCCTGGAAATACTAGTAAGTGGAGCACTTTAGCCATAATGACCTAGATGGATAATCGTGAGTGTAACTGACAACTACTAAAGTATTCTAAAGTTCATCAGAACACAAATAAGTTACTATATATAACATTATGAGCAATTTATAATGGTACAAGTGGAAAATTAAACAGTAACACAGAAAATTACAATTTAGAATTGCCTCACTAAGATTAGAACCTTGGACATCAAATAGTTATAAAACATTGTAAATATGTTCATTTTTTTAAAGTAGCATTTTTTAAAGTAGTAAAAATATAGAGATACCTCCCATCAGTTGCTGGATGAAGCCTCTCTGATGACAATTGGGCTAGGAGACAATCTATGAGTATAGAAGAGTATCTTGGGCATCATTACACTGACACTTCCTTTTCTCCATCTGGTTTGGTTCTATCCCAGGCCTCCAGGTTCTCCAGGCTGTTGGTTTTTGGTGCTCCAGGTAGTGTCACATGCGGTCTTCCTCTCTAGGCATAGTGTTTTGGCTAAATCACTCATTGGTTGGCCATTCCATAGCCAAACACTAGCTGGAGAATCCTGCAGAAGATGAGACAAAAGGCTCCTAGAGGCAGAGGGTCTAAGGACCCCCTACAGGGGCTCACAAAGACTGAACCAACAACTAGGAAGTGCGTTTGGGACTTACCTAAACCCTTTGCACATATGTTACAGTTGTATAACTTGATCTTCTTATGGGACTCTTTACAGTGGAAGTAGGTCCTGTATCTAACAATTTTGTTGGTTTTTTGGACCCTATTCCTCATACTGGATAACTCTGCCCTGCCTTAATACACTGAGAGGCACTTAGTCTTACTGCAACTGGATGTGCCAAATATGACATCATCTGGATAAACTTGAGAACAGAAAGAAAAATTTTACTTCTGCAACTCAATAGATGTTACATTTCACATTAACATTTTAAAGTTTGCTTCCATGTGTTCTAGTATATTCAACTGGATACACACAATTTTATTTATGTAGTAACAAATCATGCAAATGTATCCAGGTGCTTTAGAAGGATCCCTGCAGGTGAAGATGTGCTAAGTGAAGAAACCCCCTCTATTGTCCTGAGAGTCTTTCAGTTTTAAGCTAGGCAATGTCTACCCAGGTGATTTTTTATCACTGTATACTTTACTATCTTAAATATTTAATAGTCATTCAAGTGTGCCAGAATAAATGTGTGGTAAGAAAACATTATGGGTTGAAAGAATGGTCTCTTTTTCTGCTGTCATGTTTTTATATTCTGTCATGTGAGGGGCAGAGCACAGCTGGTCAACCAGTCTTTTTTAGAGGCTAAGCACATTTTATTAGGTTTCTAAAGTGAGAGAGAGGAGTACTGCAACTATTTTGGGACCATTTTTACATTAGACATTTGAGTTAATATCTGTGGTATATCACTCATTATCGCATAAATAAAACAACTACTGACAATCCTGAAAATTTCAGTTCAGGGAAGATGGCTTCAGGGTCAATAAATTTGACAGAAATAAACTAAGTGACCCTTTTGCTCAGCAGTTCTTACCATACTCTGTTATATACTATGAAGCCAGACATGGGAGTCTCAGGCTGCTTGTTTGTATATAGGGTGGTAAATGCACTCACATAAATGAGGTTATATTGATTCAAATGAATAATTTGTAAACATTAATGAACCTGTCAAATAAATTTGAACTTTGACCATTTTAAAAAATGGAAACAAGGAACTAAAATATATTCATCAATAAAATATATGCATCTTAAGAAAATGCATGGAATCATTTTGCTACAATAAAGAAGTATTTATGTTAGTATTTATGTTCTTGTGTGTAATCATAGAGAATCTTAGTAGCTCATTTATGGAGTAGATATATGCTCTTTCTTACTTCTTATGAATGAGGAAACTGATTTGCAATGGACATGTTAATAAACTGTTGGTTCTGATCAGGTGCCAATCACATCCATAGTTTCTTTCTATTTCTAGGACTTAAGTATTGTAGTTTTCATTGTTGTTCAATGGGAATTCCATTTTTCAGATTATTTTGTATACAGTGATTTATTTATTTTGAGTCAGTGTTTCTCTGAGTAGTCTTGGCTGTCCTGGAACTCAATTTGTACACTAGGGTGGCCTCAAGCTCTGAGATCAGCCAGCCTCTGCCTCCCATATTCTGGGAGTAAAGGCATGAACCATATTCCCCTCCCCCCTTTTTCCTATGACAAAGATTCATTCATATTGTTAGGATGATTAGGAGTTCATTAGTTGCTATTAGTGTAATGATAAAATGAAATGTATTTACTCTTTGATAAATACATTTTTGTGTACATATTGGAAGATATGGATAAAGCTATCAAAACATCCTGCTTCATCATATTTAAGTGTGGCCTTCATGTAGGTGTTGTAATAATAAAAAACAAACAAACAACAGCAAAAACAAACTGCAATGAGACTGCACACAGGCGAACCTGTCCAGTGGGACCAGGCCATGCAGAGTCTGTTTTCATCTCAGTGCTACTCCTGTGTCTGCCCACAGGAAGAAGAGAGCTATCAGAGTATTGGACCTTCTTGCACTCACCAAAAGAGAACCTTGGACCCATAACCACTAGGAGAGGGAGAGACACCATTTTCACCCACTGGAAGAAAGGATAGGAAGGTGGCAGTTCAAGATGATAAAGACCCTCAAAGAGGAAATGAGAAAACCCATTAAAGAAATATAAGAAAAAACAAACAAAATTCAAGAATTGGAGAAAAAGACAAACCAAAACTTGCAAGCATGGGGGGGGGGATGGGAGAGAGAGTTAGGGGAAAGAGAAGGGGTGAAGAGGAGGGGACAGGAGGACATGAGGGAGCAGGAAGATTGAGTCAGGGGAAAAGTACAGGAGAGCAAGAAAAGATGTACCACAATAGAGGGAGCCATTATAGGTCAAAAGAGAAATCTGACGCTCGGGAAACGTTCAGAGATCTATTAGGATGACCCCAGCTAACAATCCATATAGAGAGATCTTCTCTCCATATAAAAGCATGACATTCTTAAGAAGTCAAATATTATGAGTAATAATTATTAACAAATGAAGCAAGTATTTTTATTATACTATTGGTTGCTATTGATAGTTGTGTGGAGATTGTATCTGAAAGTTAATGTCCATTGTACAAACATGGCAGTGAAATACGGCTTTAGTCTTATAATTTCATCTTTAAATGAGTCTTTATAGATCATGAAGTTATATTTTTCAATTTATTTAATTAGCACAGTGTCTGACTCCTTGTTATACAACTGTGGGCCATTGTGGCTGGTGGGAGAGAAGCAGTTTTCCTTAAGTTTTTGCACTGTATATGTAGACCATACTTTGGTAGAATCTCATGCATTGAAAAGGATAAGAAGAACACAGACAACATTTGAGAAAAAAAACTATACAATATTGGATGAGTGAGGAAGGAGGTAGATCTAGGCAGAGTAGAAGGCAAGAAAAGAATATGATCAAAATACACTGCACAAACTTCTCAAATACCTGATGAAACCTGATAAATATAAATTTTAAAACACTTTTTACTTTCAACATTTCTTTAGTCTTTTGTTATTTGTTTTTAAACATAAGCTAACTCAAATTTGTAAGATGGTTTTTGCAGTTCAAAATGCTAAGGCCTCCAAAATTCTCTTTATTATTTTTTTAGTAGTGTTTTAGACACTTTTCATGTCTGTGCTGAATCTTCAAAGTATGAAAAGCTTTTGAGTAACTCTTTTTTATTCTCCATTTTATTCATTCACTTACATAAAAACTGGAAAAACTAGACAATGTTTAAGTAGGTAAGTAGGTAGCACACATCACTGGGGGGAGGAGAAAGTGAGCATGGTGTAAGTGCTCATTTTCCATATTGGAATTATTGTTGTGTGGGTTTCTCACATGTCCTACACTCATCAAATTATGTAATTTAATCATAGGTGAAAGCAAATATGTTTGTGTAGGTAAATACATTACTACAATGTAGACTAGTATGTATTGATTTTAGAGATAGTCTACTGAATATGACTTTCTGACACAGTATATCCTTCACACAGTATTGTAGAAAAATGGTGTTAAAAAGTTTAAGTTATTTTTATTCTCGATATGAAGTATTTGCTCTTACTAATGATCATTTTTACTACAAAGATCTCTATTTTGGACCTTTTCCTGTTACACTGCCTTTTTTGACCTCATTTAATTTACTTTGTAAAGAATGCCTAATGCACATGTTTTTATTTTCATGGCACCTTGTGCTACCTCTCTGAAGTACTTTGATTATAGAGTCTACTAATGACAGTAAGAATAGAATGACAATAATCAATCATAGCTTTTGGGGGATTTCATACTCAGAATTTTGGATAGGTTGATTTATATTAGTAAAATCTAACATTTTGTCAGTGATTTTATTTAATTTATATGTAAAGAGACTTTGCTTGCTTCAAAATATAAACTGTGTCTTCAGGTACTATGATAAAGGGCATTGCTCATGTCATATACAGAACAGCGGAAACATCTGGTGTTTATGCATCTTTTGCTAAATCACAGATGACTAATTTATTTTCCATGTGTCAGGAAAACAATTGATTAATCACCCTTCCTTGTTAGCCTAATGTTCTGCAACTAAGATATGCTCCCTTAAGTATTTTGTCCTTTTTCTATATTTTCTGACATTTTTTAACTCCCACTACATTCATTTCCATATTTTTCAGAAATTTTCAATTGTTTCCATTCTGCATAAATGTTACATATCATTTAAAAGGGCCAGGGAAACTCTTGTATGATTTAGAGTGCATGAAAAAAAATGTAATGCAGAGGTTTCACATCTGTACATAGCTGTTCCCGTGAGCCAAAAGCACTTCCTGATTTATTTATGGTTTTGCATACATTTCAGTAAATGTTGTTGGTTAGTGTATAATACTTAAATATTTCTAATAACAAGCATTTCTATGAAAATTTGAAACTATTTTCAATAGCTAAGTAGGATATTTTCTTTTGAATTTTGGAATATTTGTATTTGGGTGTGATACAGTGATTTGGAATGAGAGAGAGAGAAACAGGGTTTAGAATTTAATACAGTAGCATATTGAATCTAGTACTATAAGAGAAAATGGATTTTAACCTGTTTTATCCCAATCCTACTACAGTCCAAATTATTGGAGAGCAATAGTGGCTTCACATGATTGTCTGCTTTATTTCGTTTACTTTTCTCACTCAAAACAATTCTCATGCTCTTTTTGTAAGCATCTTTTTCTCGTTTTTTTTTTTTTCAAATAAAATTTATGAGAATGAGAACAGGTACCTTTCATTGGGAGCAGAAGTAGATGATGCTGCACACGTAAATAAAGGGAACCATGGGGATCATGGGACCAAGTGTTAACACTGGTAATCATGGCACCAGGGTCAACAAAAAGATTCATTCTACCCATGTTGATGAAGGGGAGCCTTCTCTCTCAGTGCATGTAATTTTAATATTGTTCCTTGGCAAGTCCTTTTAACAATTTTAACACTGACTTTGAAGTGTTACATATTTTGTATTTTCATTGTATTTAATTTTATCAATCAATATGTAAACCAACTGTATATATCACAATACATATCACACATTCCCAAGAATTAAATAAAATACTGTTTCTTTAATGTGAAGCATTTTAAATGTAGAATAATTCAAAACATTATTTTACACTTTTGAAATTCATTTTTAATTAATACTAGTTAACTATACAAGGTAGTAAAGTTTATAAATGAGCTTTTGCAGTACCAGCCATGCTTTCCTTCTAGAGAGTATGGACTTGTGTTTTGGAAGGAAGATAGTCACAGCGAAGAGAGAAGCAGTGTAGCTGTGTTGTCACGGGGCAGCAGCACGGAAACTTTTATTCTAAAAGTGTGAACAATTGAAAGGCGAGCCAAGGTACTGTCCCATAATATTTATGAATCACATGTGGGACCGGGTAAGCAGATTGAATAGTACCTACCTATGTACCATCAAACTATCCACATAGGTTTAGTCACCTTTCTCCACAGAAGATGTGACTTACAGAAATAATAGTTTGAGGGATTTTCCTGGAATACTACACAATAATATCACACAGAGAACACTTAAAGAAGCAATGTGCACGATGGGAAAATTAAGTTGGGACCAGTATATTAGTGATGAAGCTGCATGTAGTCTAAGATAAACAAATATTCAACATTTCCCTGTACTATTAATACTAGATTACTTTTGCTGTAGCATTTAAAAATATACACAGTTATTGTTCAGATTTATGGTTAAGATGATTTGTAAGTTGTAGCTTCTGGAAAGGACCAGCAATCAGTAGAAGGCCTTGACATGTAGAGGATTCAAATGAGTTCATCTGCAAAGCTGAGGGTGTCCAGGGAAGACTTCTGACTACATATAGAATGCACACACCACCAGATATGCTTATGAAAGTTATAAATTCCTATAACATTCATTATAGCACATAGTAAACACAGCCATTGGCCATCTCAGTGGACAAAATATATTTGTTTACCTCTGCTCCACTCTGCTGTGTATTCAAAAATCACCAGCATCCTCTTTCAGGCACATTACAGAATGCAATCTTACTATATTCTGTCATGTTTGAAAACCCTGTGAAAAATTGATGACTTTACAGGAGATATTCATAAGTGAATTATAAGGTTATCTGACAGTTGAACAAAAGTTATGTGTTATTTTAACTGATGAAACCCCCCCCAAGAAATGGTTTAGTTAAATTAAATAACCCAACTCATGGTAAAGAAAATTAAATCTAAAACTTTCAGTATTCAACTGAGACTCAGGCTTTTATCACTGGTCATTTTAAAACACAGAAGGAAGAACTTAGTACCGATATTTTTGCTAAATGTATTCTAAGATTGTAATAAATTGATCTCCATGTTCCTATCATGATTTGCATATATTAGTGGTGTATATATGTGTGTGAGAGAGTTGTACATGTGTGTGTGTGTGTGTGACAGAGTAGAGAGGGAGAGGAGAGAGAGAGAGGAGAGAAGAGAGAGAGAGTGAGAGAAAGAGAAAGAGAGAGACAGAGAGAGATAGAGAGAGAGAGACAGAGAGAGAGAGAAGTATAATGAAGAGAGGAGACAGAGACAGAAACACACAGAGGAACAAACTCAATATGAAGATAAGAAGGAAAAGTTGAGGGATAGGATAGGAGAAGAAATGAATGGGAAGAAATGAGGATTTAATTTAATCAAAATATATTCTATGCATATATATACATATATATATATGTTAAACATACATACAATTAAAGCATTTGGAGAACTTAATGTTAGCAATAATACTTCTTACTGGTATAAATGTAAATTGAATGTATTCTTTCTTAAAATTCAGCACTGTAACTCAACAATATTTCATGATCCTGTAATTTAGTCCATATTTACAGCAAACTTGTAGCCTGAAAATTAGCTGTACCTTTATCTTTAAAATGTGAACATAAATATCACTGTACTGGTTGTCTGGTAATGTTATATAATGTAGCTATATACTTGTTAAATCACCTTCTGACTACAGAATAATGGCCTGTGATTATTAATACTTTTGTTTAAAATCCCATTTTTATGGTTCAAGAAATGGGTGTTGACCCATACATTGCAGATACAGATTTATCCACTTCCCACCCAATGAACCTCAAATGGTTTTGAAACAGTTCTGAAGAACCCATTGAACATCTGAAAGTATTTTATGATGGCTATAAATTTTAAGTGAATTCCCATTACACAAGGGTTTAAATTGCCCGAGTTATAAAAGGATTATTTTTCTAACAAGTGAACTTGTGTTCTGTGCCTCATGCCCTTCTCTGTCTAGAGTTTCTCTTTCAGGGAACTAAGGTCAACTCTGCTGGCACCCAGGCAATTAACTCTTTGGCTATGGCTCACCTGCAAACTTGATTCCCATCCTCTTAGGAGATGTTGGGACCTGTATTTCACCTGCTCCAGATAGGTCTTTGAACTCAGAAATCAGGTCTTGTGTGAACTGGGTTTTATCTTGATTAACATTGTACACGGGCACACATAGATTTGGGAGGCATGAAGGTCTTCATGTGCTCATTGAAAGTTCTGCTTTGAAGCCCCTCTGTTTTTTAAGGTAACAAATAGAGAACACTTCTTTGAATAAATTGAATCCTCTAAATTATGTCATTTTTCTTATTTGAATTTTCTATTAACACATGTAGGAGTTGTTAGAAATTTTTTCTTCAAACAGAGGAAAGCAATTGTCCTAAGGTTTTTGAAATGTATTCTGGGGTATCATTTTTTCTAATATGATAGAAAAAGGATGAGTACTGTAGGAAAGGTATTTTTACCCATCTTCCAAAACAAAGAGTACACTTGCAATTTTCCTTTACTGTCCTTTCAAATCTCCTCAGACAGATCCACTAGACTTCTCCCTAAAAGTTCAGTGTTGGGGAAGAGGGCTACCCGTCTATTGAGACACTCTGAGTTGTGAAACTCAAACATCGTTCTTACATGTGATAGAAAGAAAACTTGGAGAAGAGCATGTAATGTATTTATACAGAACACCTAGACCTCCTCTATCTCCTCTTCTTCCTCCTTTCTGAGAATGTGTGTGGTTGTATGATTAAGTATGTGGAGACCAGAGCTTGATGTCCAGTGCCTTACTCAATCACTCTCCACTTTAATTGTTAAGACATGGTGTTTCTTTAAACTTGAACTTCACCAAATCAGCTAGACTGACTGACCGCTGAGTTCCAGAAGGCTTTCTGTCTCCTCAGTGCTGGGATTGCAGTGCTTAAATTATCTGTCTCGGTCCTAAGAGAGAGAACTCAGATCTTACATCTCCCAGCCTCTGAGTCTCCTTTTAACCTTGAATTTTAACTAAGTGAGAATTTGAAAGAATTATGTCTATTTGAGTGTTCATATCTAATATAACTGTAAATGAAATAAGGCAACCATACATTTAAAATTCATTATTAATATTTAATTTGTAAACTTCATATTATAAGTAAAATACTTGTGTCAAATATTAAAAATTACAATTTCAGTGTCTCAGTGTGCACAAGAGCTCTAGAAAATGCCTTGTGTAAAGTTATTTTACTGAATCTGAGATCAGTTTAGAGATGACTATCATTTATGGAACAGACATGTAGTAATAAATTTTAATTTTGATGTAGAAACATAATTTAAATATATTCCTTTCACGTAGTTCATATATGCATATATTTGTAGAGTTCATCAATTTTTAAAAATAAGTCAATTATGCATTTTAATTTATGCTCCATATGCAAACATACAATGAATACATTTACTAACATATATATATATATATATACATATATATATATATATATTTCTTTATAAACTCAACATGCATGTAATGTAGAAAGAGACTTGGACTCATTAAAATATATTACAATAAAATTGTTACACATTAATTTCATAAATATTAAGCGGTATGGTACTTCTATATTTCTTAATCTATATAAAGGAATTTTGTCTCAACAACATTGTGACTTTTTTCTAAGTTTTTACACTAATATAATAAATACGTTAGCTAAGTTTATCATCAATACCTTTTTAATTTCAATTCTACCATTTTTTAGTGAAGCTATATGTTAGAAATATTTCTAGAAAACAATAGAAATGCTATTTCTGGGAATACTTCATAAATGCTGTTTGATATTCTTATCCTGTGATGAATTTTCCTTTATACCAATAAATTTTAAATATACATTAAATACATCATCCAGTTTATGCATGT
This sequence comes from Cricetiscus sungorus, assembly GCA_030556225.1. Classification (NCBI taxonomy): domain Eukaryota; kingdom Metazoa; phylum Chordata; class Mammalia; order Rodentia; family Cricetidae; genus Cricetiscus; species Cricetiscus sungorus. Next base: position 39,017,611 of record JANBXA010000491.1, on the reverse strand, counting down.
TTTAAATACCAGGCCATAGGAAAACCATGGGTGCTAAATTATACTACATCCATCCATCATCACTGTGAATGGTGTCTTCATTAGCAGGCCACAGACGCAGCATGGATCGTAAAGAATGTCCAAGAAAATCTGTGGCAATTTTCAGCAATGTATTTGTATCAGAAAAATATCAGCACATGGGGCTCAGCCGTTGTACAAAACATAATCAGTGGTCTGGACTAGGCAAATAGAAAGGAATGATTTATGTTTTAAGAGGCATTTTTTCCTTACGTTTTATAGTAATTTCCTCCATAAGGCACATGCTTGATGACTATGATAGGTATCATTAATTTTCAGCCACTTTTAAACTGCATATCATCCTGTTTTTAAAAATCTCCTTCTTTGTGAATCTTCTTAGGTCTCAGCTACCTTATCCTACTTTCTTTTACAATAAAAGGAGCATTAATTATGCTATGGTCAGCAATTGATCTTTTGTCTTTGTGTTTTAAGTTGATTATCTCAAGTGACTTCTCAGATACTCATTTTATCACTTCTTAAAATATCATTTTCAGCCTGTCAAATTCACCCTTAAATTGCATGTCATATTCTATTTAAGCCAAGATTAATGTATTTGGTTTTGAATATTCAAAAATAGGAAAGTGTGTTTTATTTTAGTTTAGCTTAGGATCCTTGTTTACCATGTTATTCTTCTCAAAACTGTCACACTTACCATTTTAAAATCTCCTCTTCATATATTTTTTTATGAAATTCAATTGGAATATGGCAATTATTTAATTAATCATCATTGTGAGATGATAAAATATATGTTGTTAACTTACCAAATACATTTATGGATTATTTGTATGTATACCTATACAGAGAGACAACATAGCTGTGAATACAAATGTTAATAAGATATAAATACATTTAAAAAGATGGAGTATGGTGGGTGGTGCATGCCTTTAATCCCAGCAGTCGAGAGGCAGAGGCAGGAGGATCTCTGTGAGTTTGAGGCCCGCCTGGTTTACAGAGTTAGAGTATGGATTAACAATAAGGCTTAGAACACCTTTTGTTATTTTATTACTACTCACGTTTACAGTTCTAAACTGAAATCTGGGTTACTATCTTTCTGAAGTAATTATTCCTGAAGTTTTTTTTCTTTATGATTCAAACACAAAACTTTAAAAGTTCAGCATATTAATTAAGGTCCCAGTTGAGAATATAAGGCAATTAAGGTGCAAAATTTCAGAAGCCAGGATAAACTGCCTGGTATCGCCAATGACTTTTAAGCCAATGAAATCTTTTGTATTCTTCTACTGATCATTCAAGAAGGGCCATAATTAAGCAAACACTATGGGAAAGTGCTTGTCTATAGCACACACCTGTGTCTAAGTGTAGGGTAGATCTAAAAGAGAAAGCAGAGATCAGATAGTGACGGAGAAGAAACAAAACCACTAAACACTTCACTGTACATCTTTAGCCATTGTTACAAAACAAATGAAGTGAATTTTACTAACATTTTAAATAACAGAGTTGCAATTGACAATAAAATAATTCTGTTTTTACAAGGGGAAACAAGAGTAGGAAAGTTAAGCACAGAAATATCTAACATACCTTGTTTCTTGAGTGTTATTTTGATAATCATAAAATATTAAAAACCCCTACTTAATCCTTAATTCCAAAATAGTATAATTATTGTGGATATGTTAATATTGTAATTAAATATAGCTTATTAAATTGACACTCTGAACTCACAGCACACTTTGGTAATAGGTCAGCTAGTGTATGTTCCCTGGAAATGTGTTTTCGTTACACATCTTTGGATATTGGTGATATAGGTTATTTATCTAATTAAGGTTAGGAGATCTTCCAGTTTCTAAGATAATAAACAATTATTCTTTCTTCTTTTTTGTCAACAAAGAAAAAAAAAACTCGCTATGATTTCAGCAGGATGACTTTGAATTCTGAATACCCTGTGTTCCAACCAAAACTGTAAAACAGCAAAACCCTTTTAATCCTAGTCTTTCTAAATTATAAACAGAAGTCATGCTATTATATATTTTCTCAGAAATATTTTAAGGAAAATAAATTATAAAAATTATAATATAAAATTAAAAAATTATAAGAGTTCACATTTTTTATAATTATAAAAAACAATTAAATTGTTATCCAAAATGATACATATAAATGGAAACCTCCTTGAAATTAGAGACCTCTATTACAGTACTTATGTTCTATTGAGCTAATTAATTAATTAACAGCTGTCAAAAGTATAGGTCAGCATAGAAAAAAAAAAAGATTATTCTGTGCAACAGACTCAGGTAGAAAATGTTTATAAAAATCTGCTAACCAAAGTGCCAGAATATGTTGAAACTTGTGACTCTGTACACCTTTGGGATGCAAGAATGACATCCACAGATTTCACTATTTTTCTACTCTGCTTTCCTCATGTTCTGACCCCTACATATTCTCCACAGCTACCCCTTCAATTTAATTTCCCATGTTATATGTTCCTGAATTATTGGATGTATGGAGACGAATGGTCAGACTGTAAGTGTTTAAAAAAGAGCAATTTGGTTCAAATCTATTTCTATATCTTTGAAGGACAAGATGAGTTAGCTGGAATTAAGAATGTTTTCATTTGTTTTACAAAAGGAAATGATTCCTAGGACATATATAAGTCAGCTTTCTGCATGCTGTGCATGACGTTCTCTCTGAATGACAGACAGATGGAGGTCAAATGTTATTTATTGTTGGTCTCCAAAGCAAATATTTTTACACTACAGTAATTTTGACTCCAGGGCTTTGAGTTTTTTAAATAGTACCTAAGAGAATATGGGGATAAATGGGAAAACCCTGCTTTGAAAGCTAATATAAGTGTATGCATGTAAATCTCTACCAAATTATTCAGTAGACATACCATTTGATATGATTTGACCCTCTTTTGCATTATATTGAACACTCATTCATTTATCGTACTAAACATTGACCACATGCCTGACGTCATGTGAGTGAGACTAATTCAAGGGTGAGCAAAACAGACTCTGCTTCCATACTTAGCAAAGACACAGCACACACCTGGAGGCAAAGGCAAGAACAATTAGGTGATCACAGAATGAATGGGTAATGGCATGTGGAATGAGGGTAGCAGAGTTATGAATGGAAGTCTGCGAGAGAAGGGGAGTCTTTTTGAAAAAGGCTAATTTTGGAGCTGGAATGGGTTGGAGCAAGAGGTTCCGGGGGCTTGGAAGCAGATGGCAGGCTACAGAGTCCACAAATCCTGCTGGGATGAGAGTTGTGAATGGCAGTGTATTCTGAAGGTGTTAGCCCTTAAGAATGACTTTGGAGTATTGGGACTTTATTAACAACAACAATGCCACAGTGGGATTTTAAAATAGATCATCATGCTAGGACCATGCACAGAAAATAGTACAACATTTTAGCATGAGAAATATATGAGCATGGAGGAGGAAGTAATGATGGGCTATTTAGGGACATGATCAGGCACTATAATTCACAAAGAGAAAGCACACGTGATCTGTAAAATGGGGTATTAAACTTGGAAACGGGAGAATTTTGTGCTTGGAACATGTTGTCATAGATATAGGCACGCACTGGAGTTAGACACTTTAATATGGCAAAAATAAATAAATAAATAAATAAACAAATAAATAAATAAATAAAAGACTGATGTGTTGGCAAGAAAAAAAAAGCCTATTAACAAAGAAAGAACTGACTCACATACTCTGCATGTCCTATAATCTTCTTTGGCTCTTTTTCTGTAGCTATTCTGTTTCTCTTTTTCTGTCTATCTATCTCTCCATTTCTTTGGCTCTTACAATATAGTGTGAGGCTTGAGTTTCTCAGGGTCAGCAAGGCAGATAACATTTATACATTTATTAGTTTAGCAATAAACTAAAACTCCTAGGAGAAACTTTTAGCACCAATTGCTTAGGGCTGTAGGTCAACGAGAGGGTCTAAGTTTAATTTGCACCAGAAAGAAACTTGGCACCGTCCAGTGCTCTGGCCTCAGAGGCAGCACAGGCCTACAGGAAAGTTTACTTTTCTCAGTGGATGAGCAAATGGGCTGATTACCTTTGCCTTTATCTTCCCAGGGGGAACAGGAGGAAGCAGTAAATCTCTGAACTAACATCTTGAGTTAATACAAGAAGTTTGAGAATCTTTTAGTGCAAGGTTAGTTTAGGTTATAGCTTCTCTATCTGTCGGTGAGGTAAGGGCAAGGGCATGTTTATTTTTTCTATCCATCTAGGAAGCTTGAATCAACAACTTTGGATGTGTACTAATTTGGTCCTTGGATATTTGGGAATGACTTAGATGGGAAGTTTTTGCCTGGGCTCTAAACACTGACAAGATGTCTATCAATAATTGCACGAAGGCAGATCTCTGCAATTTTAATAGAGTTGGAACAAGGAGCTGATAGTCAGAAACAGACCTGCACACATACGTAAAATGGGAAAAATTAATAAAAGTCTAAAACTTATACTTCAAAGCATTTATAGGAAAAAATTTTTTTCAAGCCTGTCTAAGTTCCTAAAAGGAAGCCCAACATATAAGGTTAAATAAACAAAGGTCCAAGTATCTCAAGGTCTTAGACCAGATAACACAGCCTCAGCTGTGTCAAATCTCTTTTTCCAAAGAAGACCAGATAACCATCAACTCAAGGTGTAAATATCCATGGCCCAGGATATAATTAACAAACTTATTTCCCCTATAATATCCTGCTCAATTCCATCGTGCCTGAAACATACAGATATTGTTTTATCCTGTGTAACCATGAAAGCTTTGTAGTCTCCAGACTTTCATTCTTTTGAACTCTCCTTTTAAAAATCCCCCTCAGGGATCCATGTTACAGAGTGACAATAATAATAATAATAATAATAATAATAATAATAATAATAATAATTTTTAAAAAAGTAAGGAGGATGTATATGGCAAATCTTACCAGCAAAATACATACGTGCCGCACAAAATCAACAATAATAAGAAAATTCAAATGCTTTAACTTACTACAATTGTACTCTTATGTGTTATTTTTGTTTCCTGACTAAGTTTGTTCTATGATAATTTAATATGTGTATACAGTATATTCTTCCCCCCCCCCTCCCCTAACTTGCCTTACCTTTCTTCCACATCTGTTAACTCTTCTTACATACAGGTATCTTTCACACACGTGTATCTTTTTTATTTATCCATCTCAATTTATTTTTGTTACCCTCTCATTTTAAGCTGGACCATCTATGTAGCCATGTGTTTGGAACTACCTTTGAAGACCATAGGGCTCACCTGTCTAATACACAACCGAAGGCTGCAGGCTGCCTCTCTCCCTGAGTCAGTCAATTGCCAGTAGTTCTGTATGGTTCAGTAAAGCACTGTGAGCCCCTCTGTGATCCATGATTGGCTATGGATAGTCTTAGACTTTGGCAGGCATTCTTGCCTTCTGTATGTCAATGTTTGTGATGGCTATATTATGCCCTTAAGATTTCATTTCCTACCACTTACATTTTTTTCTGATTTACACTATTGCCAGAGGCCATGGAAGTTAGTATACAGCAGGTGACAATTTGTATTTAACAGGTCAATCTACGAGATGAGTCTTTGTATTTAACAGGTCAATCTACGAGATGAGTCATTCTTTGATGGGGAGCCCAATTTGGCATAGACCCTTGGCTCACTGACTGTGAATTATTGTCTCTGTAGCTTTTCTCAAGTGCCACTAAATCAGATATAGGTATTCTCCCCACTGCTTGCTTTTTTTTATCTAGTGAAAATATTCCATCTACTGGGAAATCATATAGCTATGGATAGTCAGGAAGATGATTCCTGCTTAACTTTATAACACTGATACTGATAGATAGAAATAATACTAGGACGTTTTTTCATCACTCAGACTTACACAAGAAAGTAATTGTATTTTCAGTCAATAAGATAGCTAAATTTAGATTTCAAAACAAATTAAGGCAAATTGGTTGCTCCTTGAGATTAATAAGCTCCTTGTGCCTAGACACACATACAAAATCAGTTTCCCAGATGTTTGTTGCTGATTCAGGGTCTGAGCACAAAGCAACATTTTTAGGCATGACTTCATCAGCTATGGACTTTCTGCATGTACTCCCCAACGTCAAGTTCCTGAATTTCTGTGTCATTTTTTTGGCTGAGAACGCTGACCATTCATAGCAATCTGCTTGCTTTACTCACGACCCTATCAGCTTGATCTCCCAAGCCTGAGAAAAACTGTGTAATGAGTTTGGCTCTGTTTCTTATTGTTTGTTTAAGATCTCTGTGGCCCTAAAGAGTTGATTCATGTTTGTTCAGAGGTTTTTGGCTTAGAGAAGAATCAGGAGAGAAGTAGGGGGGAATATGGAGAGAAATGTGAGAAAGTGTGTGTGTGTGTGTATGTTGTTGATAAGAAGATGTAGCTGAATACACAGGAAAAGAGAGAAGTGTGGATAGTTGCAGCTGACTGGGTAGAGAGGTATAGAAAGTGTAGCTGTGTAGAAGAGTGATGTCTATGCAGGAGAGATATGTGTGAAGGAACAAGTACATGGCTGTTTGGGGAGAATGTAAGCGTATATAGAGAGATGTGGCTGTGCAAAGAAGAAGTGTGAAGCTACATATGTGTGTGAGGAATGTGCAGAGAATGGGACTGTATGGAAATAGTTGTAACTGCATAGAGATGTGCGGCTGTGTAGAAGGAAGATGTATAGACAGAGAGAGATACATGTGACTGTGTGAAAAGAGACATAACTGTGTAGAGATGTATGGTTATGCATGAGACAGATATATGTACATAAAGTGAGATATGCAACTGTATGTAAAGAGATGTGACTGCAGAGAGATTGTCAAGAAAGAGATTATTCAACATTAACTGAAGAGAAGGTTACCATCAGAAAGTACGTATTTCCTTATTTATCCCTCTGATAAATAGGATAATGTTCTTGTTATTGTAAAGATTTGCCACTTATATTGGTTTAATAAAACAATGATTGACCAGGGAGAAGGTATGGGTGGGGCAATTACACTAGCAAGGTCCTGGGAAGAACAAAGGCAGAGAGAGATGCATTCCCCAGCCAGACACAGCTGAAGCAAGATCAGAATGCCTTACTGAGAAAAGGCACCAAGCCATGTGACTAAACATAAATAAGAATTAAGGACTGATTTAAGTTGCAATAGTTTGTTAGTAATAAGCTGAGCAATAGGCCAAACAATTTATAATTAATATAAGCCTTTGTGCTTATCTTGAACTGAACAGCTCTAGGACTGGGCAAGACAGGAACTTCTATCCACAGATAGAAAAGTTTGGCCCTTGATGCATTCATAGATTTTTTTTGTGCATGCCCTGGAGACAGTCTTGGAGCATGCACTCCAAAAGACCTCCAGTGTAGAGAAGAAGTATTTTATGAATTTATTACTGATCTGAGGAAGGCAATAATTTCACTACCCTAGGTGCAGTCCTGCGAGCTGACCTCCGGGACTGGAGCACATTCTTAGGCTCTCTTTACTGCAGTGTCCTCAAACCTCACATAGGTAGAATAAATGTCACATTTAGGGCTGATTCTGAAAGAATCATTTATGCTAAGCATCATAAATACCTGTGGTGATATATTGTTTATGATTTATTACAGCCTCTGGAAAATAAAACAGCAAAGCAGTCCTACTAGTCAGCCACTGAAGCCAAGTACACACCTTTAAACTCAGGACCTGGGGACAAAGAAAGATGGATCTCTCTGAGTTCAAGTCCACTCAGGGCTACAGGTAACTGAATTAGTCTAAAAGAGTAACAGAGCTCATGCCTTTAATCCCAGGACTCATGAGAGATATTTAAGAAAGGAGTAAGGTCTCAGAGTTGGTATTCATTCAACAGCCACATTCAGGACAGGAAGGCATTCAGTCTCCAGCCACACTGAGGATAGGAAGGCATTGATTCTCTAGTTAAGCTGAGAAGATGCAGCAGTCTGAGGCTTGGTGAGAGCTTTTGGAGACAGGATCAGCCTTTTAGTCTGAAGTAGAGGTAAGAGCCAGTGGCTCGGCTCCTTTGCTTTTCTGGTCTTGAACTTGAAGCTTCAACTCCAATATCTGTTTCTGGGTCTTTAATTTTATGTGCTAAAATACCTATGAGTCTCTGAATTCAGATCCACCTACTGCCAAAAATAGGCCTCATTGAATAAGGATGAGGGTAGCCTTTTCCTATGATTGTAAGCACAGGTTCTTTGAATTTAGTTTGACTTCATATCTGTTTAGTTTAAAAACTGTAGTCGCATCCCCCCCAGAGATTAAAATCTCCACTAACGTGGGCTTTTGACTTGGACACACAACACAAAGCATGTATTCCTTCCTATCTTTCAACATAAATATTATGTATCTATTCTCATTGCTGCTCTGCTTACAATAACTACGAAATTCAATCAACCTCGTCATCTGTTAATGGGTTAATGGATAGTACATTAGTGTATAAAGCTATATTTTTAATAGGAAACAATGTAAACTCTTAATATGAATGGAAAAATGATTTTGCCAGGATATGTGCAGTTGTGATTGTCGATGTGGTGTATCTGTGTTATAAAACAATTTCAATGCTGAAGTTTGAGATACAATGTCAGACTCCATTAGCCCTGTTTTTCTTGGTGGGTTCAGCATATAATATTGCTAAATTAGAAAATAAAGACAGACACTTTGACATATTCCAAAAACGTTTTGAATTTTAATGTTAGTGGATTGTGATGAGCTACACATCCTTTCTATAAAGGAAGATGTTAGTCTATCATTTTTATCATTTTTATTATCAAATTGATCAAATGAGGACTAAACAATGGTAATAAAATCTAAAGGCAATAATGCTTAGAACAGTGGCAACATCTGTGGTTATTCAGTGAATAACAACAGTATAGAAAGGCAGAACATGTACACAAACACACACACACACACACACACACACAGAGAGAGAGAGAGAGAGAGAGAGAGAGAGAGAGAGAGAGAGAGAGAGAGAGAGAAATAAGAATCCTGTTTAACAGATGTTTACTAATCTGCATTCTCATTAAAATATTTAGCATCATTATCAATACCTTAATGAAATGTTGAAAAGGAAAGACAAAGGTTTTGCATTTTCTTTATACTGCATTTTAAGAGCAGTATAATGTTTTTTTTAAATTCCTTTGTTCTGGCAACATAAATATAAACAGTATATTAATCTGGACTTTCAGAGAACAAATCCAGAAATATATGTACAAACCTGATGGATTTTGTTTACCTGTCATAGGGCACCTCTGCGAGGTTTTGTGGTCATTTTATATTGATAGCTTCATAAAGCTGTGTGGCCTTGGACTGATGAATTACTAAAACAAATATGCTTACACTACACTTGAAATTGTTTCACTCTAGTAAAAATGTGGAAGTGAATACTTAGAGTACACACTGTCCAGTGGAAATAGTAGTAATGTTTTATTACCTTCTTTTAATCTCACTATCGTGAAATGTTGCCTAATGCTTCACAAGCCCTGAAATCAAAGCCCTTGTCAGCCGAGTCTTCATTTTTGTGCAATTTAGAGCATTAAAATCTTCTTCTGTACTCATAACAGATATAGTAAACTAAATACAATCCCTTCAGTCCATGCTGGTAACTGAAAAAGTTACTACATCCAAATGTTAAAACAGTTAAACACATTTTGGAAAATAAATGAAAATTATATTGACTGTGATCAAAGTTTTGATTTGTGTGTGGGCCAGTAGTTAAGTGTATTCCTGGCACTGGAGAAACAGTTTAGGTGTGTAATATCTGCCTTGTTTGTCCTAGGCTTCGGGTTCAAATATGTCATGCCTGGTCTCTGCAACCATAGATATTGATCTTGTTGTTTCTTTGACTCTTTCTTCTGTTTGATTGTTTTTGCTATATTCCTGTTTCCTTACATTTTATATGGCTTTTTAAAATTTTTGTTTCTACCCTGCGAATTACTGTTTGCTATTAAGATCCGGAAAGGGTGTGGATTCGCATTGGAAGGGAGACGGATGGGAGCTGTGAAGGAAGGTGGGAAGGCTCTGGGGCAAACCATAATTATTCTGTTTTGTGGAAAAAAACGTCTACATAAAAAAAAGCAAAATAGTACATCAATAAATAAAATAATCTCACTGATAGTAAAAATTTAACGTGACGTATAAAACATAACATAAGGTCTCCTTAGTTCGTTTTATTCTCCATGAAAATTTATACAGTTGTACAATCACTTTAAGGATTGTATCAGAAAACTATAAATCAGTAATCATAACTACACACTAGCTGAGGTGTCTAGAGTAAATTGAATGAAAAAAAGACTGTAGGAAAGTAATATTTATTGTAACTTGAAACTTACTTACAGAAAAGAGAGTTTTCCCATTTTCTTGGCTCAGTTTTCTCCTGAACATGAGTGCTCTCACACATTACCAGTACCAGTAAGGTCCTGGCTACAGGGTAACACAAGCGTTATTAAAGCACATACAAAGTACTTTGTTATCTGTGGCAAAGATACTTTATTAAAAAGAGATTTTCTTGAGGCTAGATCAAACCAATAAAATAATCATTTCCAGACTTATTACATTAATTTTGAAGTCAAATTAGAAAAGCTTTGGAGCTTTGCAGTCTATAGTGGGCAGTGTTGTTACTGACTGCCGTGATGTACTTCCTTACTTAGAATAAGAATTATGAATGAATTAATAATGAATTATAATTGGCAAGTATTTCAAGGGAGAAAACTCTTCATAAATCCAGGAACTATGAATGGATTTATTTCAGCATTTTACAGGGAAGTAAAAACTCTAGATTACCTAAAGACTGAAAAAGAATCCTTTTTTTTTTTCTGTCCCACTCTGCCTTCCAAATATCATAAAACTTGGTCCTGTTTAGAAAAGAAATTTAGGGAAGGACCATTCAGCCTAGATGAATTGTAGTAATGTTCTATAAGGAAATTTCAGACTTCTAAATGATCTGGCAGCAGGTTTACATAATTTAGCTTAGTATTTGTAATAACATAATGCCACAAAAATTGAATAAGAGATAGACTGTGAGTATGCATGAATTTCTGGGTTCAATACACAGCAAGACAATCAATCAATCAATCAATCAATCAACCAATCAACCAACAAATCAATCAATCTAGTATATTCAACTGGACTCATACATCAAGTACAGTTCCAAATAAACACTGTTTTTATATATTCAGTGTACATGTATTTGTGCTCTTTCAAGTGTCCCTTTAGAAAATTTTATCAACTGTCAACCCACTTTTTCTTTCAATGGAAACAAGAAAAGGGTAGATAAAAATCTTTTTGCTTGATCCAACTTGTATGACGATATTTTCAGAAATTTCTTTTGTGTTAATAACCACTACTCTTGTCAATCCCTCCAGGTTTGTCTGAAAATGGCAATGACTGAGAAAATAGACTGTCTCGGATACTCTCACAGCATGGGAGTCCTGCTGGACCATGACCCTGAAAGGTTAGATTTATCTGAATCCCCTGCTTCAACAGAGTGTGGCTCAATAATGGCATCAATATACGCGAGGATCCTTGATGCCAAAAATTGAAATGTTTCCTGTAAATGTAGCTCTTTCATTACTAGGCATAGACTATGTTTAATAACACTTAAGCATTAATATATCTAAAAATCTTTAAATACTGCAATATTTATATGTATTTGTTTACCTTAATCAAAAATTTAAAACAGCTACCACTGCTTGGGCAGATCTCTAGTAATGTTATCTGGTTTATCCAAATATTTGAACTAGGTAGGGCAAAAATTTGAAAGTAAATTAGCTTACTCTAACTGATGGTCATGTGCCAATTTTTATAATAGGCATCAAGTTTCATATGAACATGATATGTGTATGATCCCAGCTTGGAGAACTAGTTTAGAAAATGAAATAGGGCTTGGGTGGTAACATTTGTAATTTAAAAAAGTGACTGTTAATGGCATGAGGCTATTACAGTTTTACATTTAAGCTGTCATGTGTCTTGTAAGATTATTAACTGTCTTCTAACTTCTCATAGAGATTGAATTTTCTCATACTCAAATATAAACTTATATCCATGCTGTCAAAGATCCAAGAACATTTATGAGCTATAACATGCTGTTGATTGGCACCATTAAAAAAGCAGAATAATAAAGGAGATACTAGTGTGGACTGTTTTTATTTTTAATTTTTTATTTATGTATTAGTGTGTGCTTGTACATGGGTGTGTGTAATACATGCTTGTGTGTTTGTACTTATTCATGTGAATGTATGTGAAGACCAGAGTTTCTTTGTTGTTAAGATTTCTCCCTCAATAACTTCTTTTCATTATTTATGGAGACAGTGTCTCTCATTGAATCTGAATCTCATTGATTCAGCTATACCAGTTGGTTGGGGTCCTCAGAATCCACCTGCCCCACCCATTTCCTGGGATGGATTACAGGTGAACAGCATCGTTCCCAGCTCTTTTGCATGGGTAGCAGGTGGCTAAACTAGCATCCCCATGCTTGCTCAGCAAAACTTTATACTTATTGAGGCATTTACATAGTCCTAAACACTAGTTTCTGAAAATGAGTTAATTTTATAAACTACTTAGTGGTAAATTTTAGTTAAAAAAAAAAAAGCTGACAGGTTTATAATTATTTTGTCATTAAAAGTTTAAGAATTTCAGATGGAATATGTAATGATGAGACAATACTTATTATTTCTAATACAATAATATTTAGTTAATTTATCATTAATATTTTAAAGAATATTGTTTTGATAATGTTTTTATTTAAATTAGAAACAAGTTTATTTTACATGTCAAATGCAGTTCCTTCAACCTCCCTTCCTCCCTTTCCACCCCCCACAACCTCCATCCCATCCCCTTACTGCTTCCCAGGGAGGGTGAGGCCTTCCATGGAAAGTCTTTTAAAATATTTTATGCTAATTAAATTTTATATACTTAGGCTATTTACCGGAAAGGCTATTCATAAATGATTTGCATATACCATGTGTTGAAAGCCAGTGAAACTTTTTAGTATTTTTTCAAAGATGTATCTTTTATGAATGACTTTTTATTTTCAGTTATTGATATTATTCTGTGATTAACTATATGGTCTGAGGGGCTATGCAGGCAAACCTCTCATCTTTAGAGAATACTCTAAGGCAATTACTATAGCAATTAAATTATGTAAATCTATGCTTGAATTATGCCTTTAATCATCCCTTTCACTTTGACTTCAAATTATGTGTCAGAGAAACAATTATACAGTAGGATTTTGATAAGCTCAAGAGAACGATTTTGTTGGCATCTATAAAGGAGGGGCAAGGAATATTTATGATGGAAATGGTGCCTTTAGAAGGTTTAAGTAGACTTAAAATCAATTACACAAAGTAATTAAAATGGAAAAAATGTAGCAATCTAAATCAATTTTTTAAAAAATAGAAAAATGATAAAAATTGCATTGATATACTATACCTTCTTTAGACTTGAGAAAAATACAGTGGATCTTTTTGCTTAGATAAAAAGTGTTGTTACATCTCAAATTAATAATGATCCATGCAGTGTTCCAACCCACAGACTTGTTCCTGTTCTCACATCCTTATACCCTGGATCAATTTGGCTTTCCCTAATCCCCAGACCTAACCCAGGTATCATATCCTGTATACTGTATAGAGCCGTCTCTGGTGAGCCTAGCCTACCCTTGCACCATTCAGCCTTGTATATTCTGTCCAGTCTTGTGTGTTTCCTAGTCAGTAGGCCATGTATGTTTTTTTCAACTCCCTGTCTGGCTCCAGTTACAAATCCTGTGCACTGGCTCTATCTGATGAGTTCCACAAACCCTGACAGTCATGTATCGTTTTCAACTTCTTATATTGGTACATTCCTACACACTTTGGTCCCCACATATTTTGGTGTGTCCTTTGAATCCTAACCTGAACGTGCTATGTCCTACCTCCAGTCCTTTTTTATGCTGTATATTTTGTGTGCTAGGTGAGTGTTGGGTACCATAAAGTGTAACCTGACTGCACCACACACAACTATTGTGACTGTTTGGTTAAAACAAAACAAAACAAAACAAAACAAAACAAAACAAAACAAAACTTAGAAGGAAATTAAGGGAAGACATATGATACAAGAGGTACGCAAAATTCCAAATGTAAAGGAACAGAAAATAGCCCTCCCACAACACACTTTGGTTAAAACCACTCAAAATACAGAAAGAGAAGATGATGAAACATGGAAGAAAAAATTACAAGTCACATACAAAATAAAAATCTTTCATAATAACTGTCATTTCTCAATAGAAACTTCAAAAGCCATAAAATCCTGGAGTAAGGTAGTTCAGATTCTAAAAGACCATAGATGCAACTTAGAATTCTATACCTATGGGAACTATCTGCTATAGTTAAATAAAAAGACATAATTTTCAATATGTAAATGGGCTAATAGAAATAGTGGCACTAAACTGGCACTACTGGCATTAATAGGTCAGACTGGAGAGAGAGAATAAGCATAGCTTAGATGTTGCAGAAAGACAACAAATGAAATCATCATTACTAAACTGAAAACATGACAGAATATACAAAATATAGCAGTAATCAACACATACCTTTCATTATTAACTTTAAATGGCAATGAGCCAATAAACAAAATTGATTCTTTGTTGCCATAAGAAAATCACCTTACCTTCAAACACAGAAACTGTCTTAGAGTGGAAGGATGGAGAAAAGCATTCTAAGGAAATGGAACAAGGGAGCAACCAAAAACAATCATCCTAAACTCTGACAAAATAAACTTCAAACAAAATAAATGAATCAAAATAAAGAAGAGAGTGTATTATAACAAAGGGCACATAATTCTAACATAGGGGGCAATTAACCATGAACACATTGCAATACTAAACATATTTGTTCCAAGTTCTAGAATATTTAATTTCGTTAAAAGCACATTACAGGGCTTGAAGAAAGGTATCAGCTCCAGTTCAGAAACAAATTATTTGAATACTGTAATTTCCCCAAAAGCTAGCTCACTTAAATGAAAAATTAACAGAAATATCTAGTTAAATGACATCACACAACAAAAGGATTTAAGAGTTACCTACAAACTATTCCGTACAAACACCAAGGAATATTAACTCTACTCAGCAGTTCAGAGAAGCCTCTCTGAAACAGATCACATACTGTGAGGCAAACTCGAGGGAGCAGGCTGAGAAGGCTGGACATAGGAAGTGGGTTGGGGGCTGGATGGAGGGGGAGAGTAACAAAGAGACATCTTGATGGGGTGGGGTGGCATTTTGATGTTAGGGTGAATGGTGCCAGGAAAACTCCAAGGAGCCTACAAATATAACCCCTGCCAAGACCGCTAACAACAGGCATTTTTCTGCTAAATGCATATTATATTAAACTGATTCCTGATAATTTTCTCTTATGGCCATAGATTAATTAATCTTTCGACATTCATCAGAGATCTATTTGAAGTAGATGGTGATTATAACAGACACCCACAACTCAACAAGGTGCAGAGAATAATATATGCTCAGGAAACATTGTGGAAAAGTAAGCAGATAGATTACAAATGTCAAAGATTGTGAAAGAATAGGAGGAAAACAGTGTCCAAAAACAATAGAAAGGTACACACATGAATTTTCATGCTTATCACAGCATGTGCAATCCCTATGCAGTATGACTAAATCCTGGCATTGTGTAAGGATAAAATGAAGTTCCACACCTACCCAAGGAACTATTGGCAACTTATAAGAGCTCTGGGAGAAGAACAGTCCGTTTTCTTTAGGGTATGGATCTTTGTAGGCTGCCCATCCTCCAGAGGAAGATCACAAATCCATAGATATCATGAATATATATGTGGGCAGCACAAATTAGAGTTGGTAGGTGAAGAGAAAATTCAGATACAAAATTAAGTGGATAGGAAAGAGTTTGAGGGATCAATTTAGAATGGTTTTGGAGGAGCAAGAAAATTGTTAAAACAGTGTATGAAATCTTGAAAAATTGATATAACATGTGATAATTATAAAAAAATAAAAGTAAATTTATTTAGTATGGGGATGGAAAGAATTGTTTTGGGTGAGATAACCCAGACTCAGAGGAATGTCTCACGTTCCCTTTAATTTCTGGATGTTAGTTTGACATTTCTGTCAAATATATATAACACGTATATTACATACAACCAACTCTTTGTAGTTAGCTTTTGCTTTACTAAATCTCATGAAATATCAAACAAAAGACATTTAATTGCTTTCTAGAAACCATTATACTTCATGTATATATATTCATCTCTATCGGCTAATTCCCCTGGCTGTTAGTATCGGTTGGTTACTGTCAATCTCATTACATTGTTCTGATTGAAATTCAATATGATTCATTCTTCAGAAACTGGAAGAATAAAGAGAATCCTATAGAGAGTGATACTCTGTGTGTGGCCACAGCTGTACATGCATTCCCTCTCTGCAGGTACCTAAGTGTTGCCAGTGGGTAATAAAGAAAGGAAAGTGTTGCCAAGTCCCCCCATCATTTGTGGAAGCAATGAATTTGAGTCTATTTTCACTGTCTGAGTTCAGTGAAATTTCAAAAGCTAGAATTACCAATATCAGGTCAAGAAATAATAACACAGTCCTGGAAGAACTTTTGCAGAATTTCTAATCACAATGTATCAATTCTGACAAATCTCAGACAGATTTTGTTAAAAATTAATGATGCAAAGGTTTAGGATCATTTGTTTCAACACAAAATAGAAAAAAATATAATAATATTTTTAAAAGATTTGATTAATACTAAAAGTGGCCTGTTATTTACTAATGCTTCTTACTAATAGGAACATGATATTTTAAAATATAGGAGAAACATTAAAATAATCATTTGTATCAATTTATTCAGTGACTCCATCCATGATGATGGAGTAAAATTTAGATATTCTGACATGAAGCTCATTGTCTAAAATAATAAGAATTGGTTTAAAAATATATTTGGATAATTGTGTTTTCATATAAATAATTTGGTCATCTAACTAATTCATATAAATCCTTCAAGATATATGGCTTTCTGAGGTAGAAAAGAATGCAAAGCTGTCTAGTCTTTAATGGGTACAGAAACTTTGTGTAGAAGGTGATGACGATGTTTTAGAAAGAGTTCCACTGGATAAATTACATCTGAATATACAAATTGAGCATAATAATTCATTCAAAATCATTTTACATAAGCAGAGTTGCAAATAATTAAAAATAATCTAGAACAATACATAATTAAAAGGTAATTGAATTTTGTGAAGTTAATTTTGTAGGAAAAATTGAAAATTTTAAGTGCACAGTTCAATAAAAAAAATCTCAGTATATTTAGTCCCATAAACCAATTGGCATATTTTTTACAACTTCATACTTGCCTTGGGATGCTTCACTTGCTTGAAAGCTATGACTCAAATGATGTTAAAAGTAAACAAATTTTGATTTCACAATTACAAGATAGGTGTCACAAAAGCCAAGTGAAAGATTTACAGCTTCATGATACAGTTAATATGACACATCTGTTTGGGGGAATAAATAATTTAAAATAAAAATTTAAAAGAAAAGAATCAGTGTGTATTGCAAACAGTATAGGCCTATCATAATCCAAACAAACTGCAATATTATAAAAAATAGTACTCAAGATCAACAGGTTAATTCTCATAATTCTGGGGATTGGAATCCCATGATCAAGTATCAATATGGTCAGGTTCCAGCAAGAAGTTCCTTGCAGAGTGAAAATTGTGAAACTTCTTTGTGAATCCTTGCCTGGTAAAATGAAAGCCTATTCTTAAAGGGCTCCAGTTCTACCCGTGACTGTTTTATTGTGACAACTTGATTGCTTCTTAGATGACTCCAATTCCAATACCACCACCTTGAAGCTTTCATTCTAATGTATAAAATGGAGAAGGAATGGACTTCTTAGAAGCTAGGAAACCATAAATCAAGAAAGCTTACGAGAAATGGGAATCACTGCTTGCTTTAATCAGGAGGGAAAGACAATAATTTCACAATCCTTTCCCATGGGGAAGGATCTAGTCATTCATGCTTCTCAGATGTGAGAGACAGAGACATGTGGGGACGCACAGCAAGCAATCCAGTGAATGTGAACACTGAGAAGGTAGAAGACACATGAACACTGATAACAACATCTTCCAGAGACCAGGGAAACTCAAACATAAACACCCTCAGTCTTTGGAGAACCCTTGCTTGAAAGTTCACTCTTTACACTAACATATAATTCATTCACATTTTAAGTAAAAACAATTGCAAAGTAATCAACACAGAATCTGCGTAATTTTACAAAGAGAGGAAAAAGAAAAAGACAAATGGGTGCTATGCAATGCCATAGTGCTTAAAGGAGAAAATAAAAACTCAAATGATTTTTTGGGGAAAAAAGTGGAAACACATTTAATAGTTACTTAAATAAGATCAGAGTTACAGAAATGCTAGAGAATAGAAAGTATTAAGAGAGGGGGACAGAAGTGAGCTGGAAACATTAGGCTATTTGCCTAAAAGGCAAATATTGCCGCTTCCTCTTCTGAATAGGATAAACATGCAACATTCCTATAATTAATGTTATGGTGGTAATATTTTGGTAGTCATTAGTCATTGGTAATCATAGGCCATTCCTTTGAGGATGTTTCATGAATTTGATTGTTTCAGGTCTGGAAATCTTTGAAAATGTGTAACTTTATATGGCAGTCATTAAACAACTCAGAAGCCTCATCTCCATTGTAGACTACTATCAAACAAAATGCTTTTAATGTCTTTAAGAAGTCATTGAAAAGAGGAGTGCAATGATAAGTCCTTGAAAATTACAGGTACATCATAGAGGAAACATTATGAATTGTTTCCTTCGTTGTGAAAAGGGAGTAAATTATATTTTTGATGTAACTATGATTGCACATAACATTTAAAACATTTAAAACAGGATCTGAGAATTTTTCAACAAGAAAAAAATAAATAAAATGGGAGGTATGGTACTTGTTTCTGTGCTATTTGTGCTTTATATTCAACAAAACCTATGCAGTAAGTATACACTCACAAATGCTTTCAACATGAAATCGTTGCTGTACAAATTCCAGGCACATGAAATGCATAATTGGAAACTCAATCATATTTCTCAATTGATGTCATGACAGAGTGATTGTCTTAGGGTAAGAGTTGCTTACAAAGGTTAATGCTCTTTCCCTCAACTCCTTTTAATATTTATTGAATAATAATAAGAAATACTTTGAATAGATAAACCATTAAAAAGAAGCAATACATGTATTAAATAGAATTAACTTAAGAAAGAAGAAAACTAAAGTAAGAACATAATAGCATCTATGAGATGATAAATAGCATCAGACATATGTTATTGTTCTTCTTTGTATTAGAAAATTAAAGAATTAAAGAGTCAGGTAGACTATTAGATTCCAACCTTTATTTCACTCACATATTTGGCATCTTTCTCCCTGTGGAAGGCTGGGGAATAATGCAAAACAGCAATTTAATGACTTGAAAGAATTAAATTGGTAGTTTCTAAAAATTTAAGAGGCAAATCAAGGCAGAGATTTATTTTAATTCCATTGACTAATTGGTGTTGAACTAAAGTTTTCTTTGTTCTTGGCACTTTCTTTTCTATAATTTTTCACTGGGAAAAAGATGTTTGATTAATACAATTTAGCTTGAATATAAATGCAAAATTGAAAATATCTCCATTAGTATTCCTCTGTAATGGTGATTAGGAAACCTTTCTGTAAGAGAAGGGGCCTGAACTATACTGACCTGACATTCTCTAGCTCTGCAAACTGACAAATATGGGTTATATCTGAATGCCACAATGGGCAAAGTTCTCCTCATCAATACATTTTTTTAACTGGTGGATAAAGTAAACACAAATATGTAAGTGAAGAGTAAAATCCTTCCTCCTTATCAGCTGATAGAAGAGTAAGAAGGGTAATTGATAAATGAAATCAAAAGGTATGTAAGTTCAGCTAGATCAAATGTCATAAAGATTTGATCATGTTTCAAACCCATACCAGGAAATTAAAATAACTTTTATACTTTTAAGTAGTTGCAAATATAAAACAGAAAGATATAATTTCATGAAACAAATTAAGTATATGGTATTTAAATTTTATGAACATAGTCACAGTATACCATATTGCAATCTGGTTATTTTAATCTAACAATACAAAACATTACACAGCAAACCTAAAGTATTTGCCATTTCTCCCTATACAGGAAAAAAATTTTGATTGGCTTTTAGACTAGTAAACCTTAGAGGAGAATTAATTTATTAAAAGCTTTGTAGGTAGTTTCAGAGCAGAATGCAATTGTGGTGCTAGGTAAATACTGAAATAGGAAACCTCTTCTCTCCATGTGGAAACATAGCCTCTAAGAGGCCATGAGAAGTACATGATCCATTTTCATTTGTGAGAAGTCCAGAAATAAGAAACCAGAATTGTGAAAGTTTGTAGAGTAATCCACAATTTACCATTGTATATACATCTAGAACAATGTGGGTAACCTGGAAAGAAACCCCAGCTTACAACTTCTACCTACTGAAGTAAAGAAGGGACTGCATCTTGCAGTCAATACTCTGACTATTCTTGTTTAGCATCTGTTTCACAGCCTATCTTCTGTCTTGCTTGAAACTTAGTGAGTACAAAAAGGTGCACATTGGGACCATTAAGTACAAAGTTGTTATCTTGGACATGGACACACTCACCTGTCATAGTCTTTCTTCCTGGCTCAGTGTTGTGTGGTTATAAGATAATTCACAGCTGGCCCTCTGCCCCAAACTCTGGAGGATTTCTGTTGCTCAGATGCAGACAACATCAGTCAGAACAGGTGCAGGTCATAACACAAAAACTGGAAGGCCAAAGAGGAAACAGAAACCAAGGAGCTACATGCCCATCACAAACAAACAAACAAACCCTCAGAAATCATTAACTACACCTACAATTGTGCCCAAACCAGATGCCTAAATGTCAATCATAACATCCAGGGCAACACCAGGGCCCTACTGTCCTACAACAGAAAAACCTGAGACAACACAACACAACACAACACAACACAACTGAGATACAAGAAAATGACCTTAAAACCACATTTATGAAGATGGTAGAGGTCATTAAAGAGGAAATGAAAAATAGTCCTTAAAGAATTCAAGAAAAAGACAAACGAAAAATGGAAGGGAATCAATAAACCCCTTAAAAATGCCACAAAAGCCAAGAAATATCAAATACATGCAAGCTGTAGAACAAAAAGAATTAAACATACTCAAGAGGGCTAAGCAAGGAGAAAACACTGGGAGAAATGACTGGAACTAAGAACATGAGAGGCAAGTGGAAGCCTCGTGTCCTGGAAACTGTAGGTGGGCTGAGGGCAGATGGGAGCAGGAAAGATCAATTGGGATGAATAGAGGGAAAGCAGAGGTAGAGACCCTTGGAATTGGGAGGTATTTGAGGGGGCATAGAAAACTAATGCAATGGTAATTTCCTATAATCTATGAGAATCATGTAGTGGGGATTCCAAATAATGGAGGCCTCAGTCTGACATAGCCATAATTTTTAGTTTAAAAAGGCTTCCTGTGGGGGGATACTGAGTCACATTAGGTTGAGTTGCTGGTTGTTGGCCAAGGGAATTCCATGCGTATCCCTAAACAATCCAGGTTTAAGACTAGGACGGAAGGTTGCTCTCTGAAAATGGACAGTCATATCCCATTACTGAGGAAAACTTCCACACCGTTCAATGAATGCTGGGAGGGTGAGCTGATGCTGGCTTGTAGCCTTCACCTCTACTTATCAGTCTCTTTGGCACAAGAAGGTATCCTGCAGGCTGTAGCATATATAATATAAGCTCAGACACAGGTATTGGGGTTCAAACTGAAGACCAAAGAAGCAAAACAGGCAAGCTACTAGAGAGATCTTACCTTTACCAAGGCCTGAAGGGCAATCTTGACCTCAATGTGGCTGGAGACTAGTTGCCAGATTGAGCTCCTGTCTTACACACATTTCAACTGAGATTAAAAGAGTTGGATCCCAAGTGTTAAGATTACCTTTGTGTGAGCTGTTTTTGTTCCTTTTTTTAGACTGATTCACTCTAGTGTGTGCCAGGGTGGCCTTGAACTCATAGAGTGTCATCAGCTTATGTTTCCTGCTGGGATGATTAAAGGTTGATGGTTGATGTCATTCTATAAATATGTTTCTCTTATTAGTTAATGAATAAAGCACTGTTGGCCAATAGAAAGGCAAGATAGGTGGGACTGGGAGACAAGGAAGATTCTGGGAGATGTAGTAGAGAGTAGTCAAGATGTAGGATATGAGAGAAGTTAAAAGGTCTGGACCCTCTCTCTGGTAAAATAAGACCACGTGGAAACACTTAGATTGATACAAAAGGGTTAATATTTAAGACAGAGATAGCCAATAAGAAGCTCTAGCAATTGGCCAACAGCTTTATGAGTAAGTCTCTGTTTTTATTTTGGGAATAACAAGGAACTGAAACCAAGCTGACAGGAAGTACTCGTAACACCACTGCTTCTTAGCTTCTATGGCTAACTAAAGTGGTTGCTGGATTAAAGGTGTGTACTACCACGGTCTGGCCTCTATGGCCTCTGTGGTTGGGTTTGCATCCTGATCTCAGGCAAGCCTTGTTAGATCATAAATAATGTATCACCACTGCAGGCTATGAAAAGGGAAACATTGACACAAATCCAGCCACAAAACTCTCTACTTAGGATCTGTCCCGTCTGGGTCTCTTACTTCCTCTGCAGCTACATGGCATCTCCTTGACTCCACCTACTATCTCTTTATTCTGTTTAGACGTCCAACTGTCTAAATCCTGCATGCCCATTGGCCAAAATAGCTTTATTCAGCAACAAACAAGAGAAACATATATTCACAGCATACAGAAAGACATCCACCATCAGACTAGAATCTCTGTGTGGGTTAAAAAGACAGACAGCTTCTCTCTCTCTCTCTCAGCATTTCTGAGTTGCTTGTAGATCTTTGTGTAGGGTTGAGGTCTCTTTCCTTGTCTAATTTAGCATGTCTATTGATGACATCCCTCAAAATATCTACTATTTTATATCTGCTTTTGAGTCACTATCATATTGTTTTACTACAGGTGCACATCTTTCTATGATTCTAACAGGGTTTAAGGGTTCTACAGTTTTGTCAGCAGGACCAGTAGAGTTGTGAACACTCAGCTAAGCACAGTGCCCTTCACTTGGTGGATTCTTACAGTTCTTTGTTTCGCAATCTGATGAAACAGGAAAAACTTGGTGGATAAATCATGGGAGGCCTTGTAAATTAACATATTAAGAACCAGGTAGAGATGTTGCTCTCCATGATGGTGCCCTGAGGCTCTGAGAAAGATGAACAGCAACTTTTAGTCATATGAACAGTAATGAATTACTCCCTAGGCCAGGGCAACCTACTCCTGAAAAACATCACAACCACAGACCTGGAGCTTCTCTGGGATCAGACTCCAGCTGACTGCACCTGTTCTTAATGATGCTCTAAAAGTTACTTGATTGACTAGGTGTGTAAAATTAGAGTCACTGTCTATTACAAGTAATTCAGAATTGAAACTTTAGACTCAAATATTATATATCTTCTATGTTTGAAAATGCTTTGGATTTGATATCTTAAAACCCAAGAATAAAAGATTAGTTGGCTAAAGTTTCAAGCAGGGTTTAGAAATTCTGTCAATAAACAGTAGCAAGGGAAGAGTAGTAATGATGGGCACAGAAAAATGAAGACTCTGAATTGTATATATATGGAATGGAAGGAGAATCTGAGAAGAAATGTGCAAGGGGGTAAAATGTTCAAAGCACAATATGAGGATTTCCCCAAGAATTATTAAAAATATATTTAGTATAACCATACCTTCTTCTGTAAGATGTGCATTGCACTGCTATCCTTTGAAATTAGACAGGCATATAGAAGCAGTACTTGATAATCAAGGAGTCCCATTTGCAAAAGAACAATTTACTAAATTGCATATGACAACATACTCAGAATACTGACAAACCAGGAACCATATGTGGGAGAATGAAATCTTAGACATCCTGCTTAGAGAGACTAGGTGTTGAAACAGAAAAGAGGAGCTCTTAAAGTCAAATCATTCCATGTTCAGATCCTGGATGCCTCTAGACAAGCTCAGGTCCTAATCTTTTCCTGTGAATTGTGCATGACCAAATTATTCAATGGGATGTAACTAAAAAAAGATGATTTTACTGATTAATTTTAAGTATAATTACTTTTTATTCATTCAGTAGTTTTACACTTAACCTTTTATATATTATTTTTCTTTATTTTAATTGGCTTATACTTACAGTAGGTAGTGGTAGATTTCACAAGACATTCTCCTTTAAGTATATGCATCATGAACATGTATCACAACCATTTCACCCTCTATACCTTCCCATTCTCCCTGTAATGGTATAAATGAAATTTGTTCCCATGGGCTTATATGTCTACGCTTAGTCCCCAGTTGACTTACTGTTGTGAAGGATTAGGACACGAAACTTTGCTAGAGTAAGCATGACATTTTAGAAGAGGTGTGCTACTGTAGGCTTGAAGTTGACAAAGCTCTTGCTTGGATCTGTTGCATTCTACCTGCTGCCTGTGGATCAGGATGGAAAGTTCTTAACTACTGCTCCAATGCTATGTCTTTCTACTTCCTACCAAGACAACCGTGGACTAACTCTCTAAAACTGTCAACAAGTCCTCAGTTAAAGCTTTCTTTGTAAATGCTGACTTGGGCAAGGTGTCTCTCAACAGAAACACAAGAGTAATTAAGAAACTCCCACACTTCCCGTCTGCTAGTAGCCACCTTTTCCTCAATCAGTCTCTCATTCACTTTCACATCAGATATTTATTTTGTTTTGCTTTACTTTTCTCTTCTTTAACACATGAAGAAAGTTTGTTGGGGAAAAGGAAAGGAATTAGGCAAGGAAAGAGAAAGAGGCAAGAGAGAAGAGAGAAAGAAAGAGAGGCAGAAAGGGGGGAAAGAGAGCAAAGAGAAAGGAAGAGACAGAAAGAACTACCTCCTAAGAGAAAGGGCAGAAAGAACTTGTTTTGTTTTTCTGCTTACAGAAAATGGAACTGGCGAAAACATATTTGCCTGATTATGACTTACTTTACTTAATAATCCCAATTGCATCTGTTTGTTTTCAAACAAAATAATTTCTCTTTATAGCATACATTGCAATTCCTTATCTGTTCATGTACAGAAAAAACATAAGCTGATTCTCTCATAAGGCTAAAGTAAACAGTCATATAATAAACTTTAGTTTGTAAGTATTTTTGAGGTTTGTTCACCTGGAGTTCTTTGAGTATAAATACTGCAAGATGGAGCTCAGATATAAATGGTTATATTTCTATTTTTTTTTGAAGAAACTTTATTCAGATGTTCACGGTGGTAGAAATTCAAAGGTTCCCTTTCCCTGAATCCTCATTAGCTTTTATATTTCTTTGTATTATGGTAGCCATTTGAAAGGGGTGAGTTGGAAACTCAGTATGCTTTACCACATATGTCTTTTCTTTGCTAGTGTTAATATTTTTTATTTTTTAAAAAAATTAAGTTTAAATATATTTTGCCCATATCACTCACCTCCTTCAAGTTCTTCCAAATCTTCTCCCTTCCACAACCTCTCCATTTTAAGTTCTTTTTAAAAACAAAACAAAGATAAAAACAGAAACAAGCAAACACAAACAAAACAAAACAAAACCTAATTTAGCAAGTTCTCAACTTTGCTAAATCTGCTATCCCTTTAGTGCAGTAACTCATGTTATGGTGACCCTCAACCATAAAATTGTTTCCATTGTTACTTCATAGCTGTAATTTCTTTAACATTATGGATTGTAATGTAAATATTTTTGAAGAAAAGTCTGGCAAAGCGGTTGTGACCCATAGGTTGAGGACCACTGCAGTAAAACATTGAAACCATGCCAAAATAAGAAAAAAAACTACATGTAAAACAAAACAGACTATAACCAAATAAAAGCACCATTAAAACCCAAGTCTATGTTGGTCAACTACTCCTCACCAGGAGACCTGTCCTGGAATTGTTGATGTACCCATTATAATTCTCTTAGAGGAAACTGATTTTCCATCTCTCTACACAGGTATAAGTGACAACTCAGTTGTTAACCTTTACCCTAGTGTCTAGGTATTCATCCATCCCTTTAAAAAATATAACAAAACAGTCCTCTGTATATATATATATATATATATATATATATATATATATATATACATACATACATATATATATATATAATTGCTTTCAGTTTATTGCTTCAGTGGTATTTCTAAGTGTGTGAAGGGGTGGGTCTCTGATTCTTTTGTCTTCTCTTGGGATATTTCCCTTCCATCTAGACAGAATCAGTGAAGTTTCAGTTGAATTTTATATTTGCCCAGCTGATCTTTTCATCTTCAAACTTCAAATTCGTTTTCCCCCATCATACAATTCACTATTTCTATCCTGTATTGATATGCTTGCCTCACCAGCTGTCATTTATCTTCTCTTTGATGCCATTAAGGAATTCATTTATATACTCTTTCATTTCATCCAATATACTAACAATTTTTCTTTTGTAAATTCTTCTGGAGCTACTCTGAATTTTATCTAATTTCCTGTCTTAGGAAGCCATTGCTGTGTTGATTCTCAGAGGAGTCACATGAGAGTGATTTTACTTGGGTGACTGCACTTGGTATTGTACATCTGTGACTCTTTAACTGGATGTAATCATTCTCATTATTTAAGTTGAAGTATTTGCAATGTTCAAGCGATAACAGTTTTCAGTCAGGTTTGTATATTTCCCTCTGGATGTGGGAATGAGACTCAATAACCCAACACCGATTCTCACATTCAGAGTACTAGGTTTGATCTTCCATACTGTTCCAGAAGTAGACTACTAACTCCAAAAGAAAGGTACAGTCACAACAAGAAATGGAAAGTGGCAGGCTCCTTGGTATTCACCTCTGCTTTGACAAGCACGTTAAAAAAAGACGAGGATGAGAGGGAGGCATTGGCTTCCTTTAGGTCTGGGAACCTGAACAGTCGAGAAGAGAACACAAGTTAGATTTGTGCTCAAAAGCCCTTTCGGGGCCTGAGAACTAGGAATCTATGGAAACATTCAGAGAGTAAGGAAGATGAGACTATGGTAAAAAGCAATACACAATAGATATATCACAGGTAAGTTCTTTAATTGGATAAAAGTGAAAATTTGAAACCAAGTACGCTGATGGGGCTTTAAAAACACTTTAATGCATGGAACAACGGCAATCCGGAAATACTCAGTGCCTAAGCTGATAGAATTGGGCAGACTTTTAAAGAAGCAGCACAAGTAGCCTGGCTTGTGAGGCGTGGAACAGGGAGACTATGGGATCAAACTGACTGCTGTGACGGCAGAAAAGCTGAGTAAAATAACTACCAACACCTTTAGACAAAGGCTGCATGACCTAAGACAGTATTATGGAAATCAGTTCCTAATGGACTGGCTTATGAAAGTTGCCGGGAACATTTGTTTATCTCTGAAGTCTCCAAGAATGTTCAGGAAAGGGAAAAAATAATGCTAACCTCTTAGTGTCTTGCACATCTAGAAAAGCAATGAAAGAAAATGCAGGTGCATGTTAATGAGTCAGGATGGAGAATAAGGGTGAAGGTGCAGGCAGAGCTGTACAATTAATTCTTGGTATCATGTATGTGATAACTAACAATGTTATTGAAAGAATTCTATAAGAGTCCATACGTTCAAATTTAAAGGAGCTACAAATAATTTTGGAGCTCTTAGGATATTGTCATATTTTCATACCCCATCTTGCCCAACTTGCCTGTTCTCTGGATAACTTGAAAAAGAAAAGTATTATATTGGATTGACCAAAAAAAGGCTCAAAAGTCTTTTTGTAGCCTAATACGTTTGAGTAGGCTAAGACATTTATAGCACAAACGAAAGAGCCATGTGCCCACCTACCTCAGTGTGCCTTCTTGTTTGAAGTCACCAGATGATCAGAGGCTATAGTTACATGTAATTGCAAAAGCAATCTAAGCAAATGGTTGCTGTTTGGTTTGATCTCGGTCATTGTAAGAAGTAGAAGCTTAGTGCATAGCACTGAAACAGAGACTGCATAAAGTACTGTGAAATGTACCAGTTCCATGACAAAGACTGTAAAATCAGTTTCCCCAATAGAAAGCTGGACTGAAGACCTCCTCACCTCACCAAGCCCCTTTCCAGAGTGTCAGGGAACCAAACTCTACAAAGATGACATGTATACTTACAGCAATGAGGTGTGATGTCTGCAAATCACATCATCAATGTCATTCATGCTGTCCTATTGGTGTCCTGGATTGGTGTCCTATAGTATCCCCCAGTAATGAGCTATCAGGTAAGCTAGATTAAAGTAGTGGGAGGAATAGTATGTATGCACCAAATAAGAGTAGGTATCTATACAGGAATATATAGATTAGTGATTGGAAATGCACAAAGGAAAAGTAGCCAGTGGGCTTAGTTAAAAACACTATGGATAGTGATAATTGGCCTATGACAGTTGGATTGGCCTGTGGAAAAATGAGGACAGGTAGATGCTGGACCAACCACTTGGAGACAACAAATTTGGAAAGAAATATATAACAGTTCAAGAGGAATGAGAATTCCTGATAGCCTTTCATGTAGCAGCCTGCCATCCAATAAGTCCCCTGGATATCAGGAAGCAGATGTCTTTAAGAAAATATGGTTTATTTCCCCTTAGGTATCCTGGGAAGCTGCCCACTGGCTCCATAGAAAATCTTGTCATAGGGGAACCAATGTAGATTGAAAATAGCTAAGAAAGCTGACATTCCTGTGAAATATTCTGATATTTTCCATGCTATCCTTACAGGTGAGGCCTGTTCCTGACTACAGACTCCACAAATGAATTCCCAGATGAGAACTATAGACAAATCAACCTGTCCTGTGAGAGACAGGCAAGTAGACTTCACAGTAACAATGCTACTCAGTGAAGGATAAACGTGCCCTCACCTGTATGGGCAAGGCCACAGTGCTCTTACAAGCATTTCTATGCAAGTGAGTAATGGGAGAGGCTTACCAACTAAACATTATCATGAGTATCTGAAAAATCAATAGTGGCAGAAGTAGCACTTCACTAACATTGTTGTACAGAGTAGACAGCTGACAACCAGGTGCAATGGTTCTTCTACCTTACAGCACAACTGTGGCTTATTGTGGTTTAATGAGGATCAGGAGAAACAGATAGGCCGAATAGATGTTTATTCAGGGAGAAATAACTTAAGACAGACGGACACCAGCAGGTTCCGGGTCCCAGGGATGCCTCCAGATGTTCTCCAGTCCCCGTGCTGCAAGCAAGAGAGCTCCCGGAGCCCCCTCCTTAGCCTTAGTTTCCCCAGGTAAGGGCTGCCCCTGTCCCCACCCCAATGGGTGTGGCCAGTTCTCTTCACAACTAAGGTATTATTGTGGAATAAGAGGGAGAAAGAATGAATGATAACAAGGACTGAGTTTAGTGTTAATCTATTATATCTGAGACTGGAACATTTCATCTTATAGGCAGTCTCCTTAAGCAGGAATGTAAACAACTCAAAATAGCTTCATGAAGTCCCTGAAACTGAGCAGATTCTCTAGGGTCCTCCTTCCCAAGGGGTTTAGACCAACTTAGTCAGTTAAAAATTACATTTATATTGACCGGCCTGAAGTAGGTGTAGGAGTGCTCAGGATTTCCAGCTTTTGTGACCTGTCTGTCACCTGTGCTGTGTAGGCTTTTGTGATGCAGCTGTCTTTGAGTCATTCCTGCTCCTCACCCATATTCCTATAGGTAACCAAAAGAAAACCGATGAATTACCAGGTTGGACTCTTGTGGCATCTGTATTTTGTTCTGCTGTGGACTCTATCTAGAGTGAGTAGATGGGTATATAACATCTCCACAGGCCCAGTTTTGTCATGAAGTCAACAAGTTTTTCCCCAGAATGTCTTCATAACCCTAGCTCCCGTAGGCATTTGCCCCTGCTAGCAAGTCTTCTGGGCACTGTTGGATTTTTCTTCTTTCTGTGGCTCAGATTATATTTCTGATACATATAACTCTATGTGTATATGTATGAAACATATCCCCTTTGTATAGATATTTTATGCAGGCATCTTAAAATACTTTCCCTTGCTTGTAAGAGTGAGCTCAGTGGGGAGGGACCTTTGCCTCTAAAGTGGCTGGCTTTTAATACAGTAGATCTCATATTTTATTACTTTATTTTTTTTTAGATGGCTCAACCATTAAAGGCAAGGCTCACAGAAAAAAATAAATCAAGGTCTCATACACTAAAATGCCCTCTCGCCACTGATCCACTGAAGTTGCTAAAGAGAGGGTTTCCCCAGCATCTGGATGGTATTAAAATTCTAAGATTCCTGTCTGCTCCTCTCTATATCTGTGGCCCTAGTGACCAGTATTGCTTTTGTATTTTACATTTTGTATTTTGCATTTTCTCCTTAAAATTATCTGGTACAGAAAATGTCATGTCTCTCTTTGCCTTCAGCTGTGGTTCTTGAACTTTGCAGGTATACTCTGTCCTCACCTGGGGTTGAGCCCTCTGGCATGGTGACCCCCTCATTCTGTTCCCCTTTCTAAGGACAAATAGGACACTCTGAGAAATAAGATAATGAACATATTATGGATTATAGAAAAGTATAGGTTATAGATGAGTTTAAGGATTAAGTGTAAAAGTTAAAATTACCATCTTCTCATTCTTAATTTTATGTAATTAAAACAATCATGTTTTAAGATGGAGGTGCTCACCTATGTTTAATACATGAAAAAGACAGGATAGTGAAATGTGTAACGATGTGTCTGGGATAGCATTGAGAGGTGTATACAGACACTATCAGTAGGAATATTGTTTTTAAATAACTATCACTGTAATATTGATCATTATATAATTTAGTATGAATAGAAGAAGCTTTAGGAAAATTGTACTATTTTATTGTTAAATGTTCTGAGTTAGAAAATGTATCACTTGGGTAGAGACTTACCTCACATTAAAATGATGACTTAGGGGAACTGCAGACAACTGGATGTATTTATTCAAATAAAGATTATAATAGACCATTCAAAGTACATAAAAGGCATAAAATCTATTTATAGTATGATGATTAATAGCTAAATAATCTGACAATTTACACATGTATGTAAAACATGTAAAAATATGGACCTTAAAATTGTTTTATAAATTAAGAATGAGAAATAATAAGTAGGATTTTTATATAAAAATGGTCCAAATGGAATTTGTTACTACCAAAAAAGTGATAATATTTCAAACTTCAGGTCTATAATGTGGTTTATGATATTTCTCTAAAATATGAGGCCAGAGGAAGACATTGGTTTTTCTGTACTGTCTTTTCCCCCTGACTCCTTTGATGACACGGTCTTTTACTAAAGCAAGCCCCAATGATCCTATTGGCTCTGCCCACCAGAGGAGGTTCTATATCTCTCCCATACCCAGCCACATCCTGCCTTGACTTTGTTGTTGTTGTATTAACATGGATGAAGGCATTTGGAATCAAATTCTCCAGTTTCTTGCTGACCTATCTGAGTAGTGCCTCTTTATTTTTGAGACATTTCATATTCTATGTGTAACACAGTCTGGCCTCAAACTCTGCATGCTCTGTGTATGGAGTATGGACATAAGAGGATTATATAACTCAGCAGAATAATGCAATGTTCAAATCTCCTTGTATTTTGGCCCAGAGTAAGAACAGAGCTAAGGTAAGCTATGCCATCATAGTACAAGTGTCTGAATCTTCACCATGATGTGCCACCCTCTAATTCAATGAACTTTGAAATAATTTAATTTAATATATGGTTTTTGCCATCTATTAAATGATAAGACTAAGGCTGATGAAATAGCTTAGGGGTAAAAATGTTTGCTTTAAAGCTAGACATCCAGACATTTTTCTCCCTCAAAACATTGACATATTCTCTCTCTCTCTCTCTCTCTCTCTCTCTCTCTCTCTCTCTCTCTCTCTCTCTCTCTCCCTCTCTCTCTCTCTCTTAATAAAATGAGGTTTTTAAATGAGGAAATGAAATCAATCTTTCTGGAAGGCTATCAATTTCTCACGTTTTGTTTAGTTTGCTGAGACCTCAGAATACTAAGGAATGGAATTGTAATGTAGATTTCTCATCATACATTACTGGGTATGTATGTATGTATGTATGTATGTATGTATGTATGTATGATCTATCATCTCTCTATCCATCCATCTATATAGGACTGCATAAATATAATACATATTTTCTTCCAAGTCAATGAACACTTGGGAGTAAAGTGTAATTATATAATTATCAAATCACAGGTTTGAAGAGGAGTCTCTTGAGGCAATATGAACACATAGGTGCAAAGAAAAGCACACCATATCCCAATTTCATGCCAATTCCTTGGAAATGAATATCTACTAACCACAGACAGTATTAATCACACTTCTTCTGCGAGTCTTCTGCCACTTTGTTCTGGCAAATTACACTCTACTCAGCCACATGAAGGAATGACTCTCCCATTAGACTGCATATTCCTCTGAATTGGGGGCCATTAGTCTTCGTTTTCTCAGCATTTAGCCAGTTCATTGTATTCTGTGAGCCAGCACAACTGTTTATCAACCCTACTGAGTGGTTAAGTATAAATAATGTATAGCACAAAACTTTATAAATCAAAGTGTTTCGCCAATTCCTCCTAAAGCCACATACCACAAGCAATGTCAAAGAAAACAGAACAGAGTGCAACAATTTAAAGATTTGGATAATGAGTGAGATAACTTTTGAAGGGGAAAAGAGGGTAGGTAATGTGATTCTATTTCATTGTGTATGTGAGCTAATGTTAAAAAATAAGTGAAATTTTAGGAAAATAGGAAAACAAATACCTCCTAGTAATTTCTCTTATTATGGATATTTCTATGAACAGCATTGTATGATACAGTTTGTGGTCTGTATGAGTATCTGGAATGCTGTGAAGTCAGTATAGACCTAGAAAAGTGGCAAGCGTTTTAGACAGCTCCAAGTTAGAGAACATTTATACAGATTATTTTTATTCATTACAGTTACAGGCCCTCTGCTTCTATTAGTAAGCCTCACATTTATACACTGCATTACAATACAAGCTTATTTACTGAGACTTAATCCCATTGCATTTGTTTTATTTAGTGACTGTGCCGATACAGAGTGAGATAAATAATAGCAGCACTTATTTTATATAACTGTAAATATGCATTCAAATCCACATATCTGAATGTTACATTACATGGATACTGTTAGTACAATGTACAGTTAAAATATTATACTGGAATAAAAATGTGTAACATTAATATATTATAATAATTATATATAATATTATATAATTATATTATAATACATATATTCTATGAAATATAAATTAATTGTAATTTCTTTACATACAGTCATAACTAATACACAAAAGTTTATGGAATTGAAAGTTTTAATTTTCTTTACAATTATTGGAATGGCTTGAGCAGTATGAAATTAAAGAAGATCTCCAAAAATGACTTGGGGGAGGTTGTCATTTTTCTTCATTTCTATAATTCAAAAATACAAGAAATTTACCCAGTATGTTAGACTTAATATTTATATTCTATATTTTTGATTTTTATCTCTTATTGACTTAGTCTCTTGATTTATTAAAGACAAGTGAAAGAAAGGACTAGTTTGCTTTGTGGATTTTTCTAGGAACAAGTTTGTTTGATTCTGCTTAGATAATGTTATTATTCAGAAATACTTTGTAAATGTACTATTCTATGGACTTGACTCACTAAAATACCAAAATGTCTGCATACCTTATTACTTGAAAACAAGAAAGTCTTTATTTCAGGATTTTTAAAAGTAATTACACAACGGATATGCTATTTTTAATTTTCTGCAGTAGTAAGCTCTAATGCCTTGATCCTAAACCGGCAAGGCTTTAACTTCATGATGTCTTCCTTTGAAGACGATTGCCTTCAAGTCCGGATACTGGATTCAATGATGTCTGCAGATGAGAGAGAATTACGAAAGCCAGTGGGAAGAGAGAAGAGTGAGCGAAAATCAGAAAGCCATTTAAAGGTCAACTGAAAAAGATAAATCCTGTTACAATGCATGAAAAATAGCTTCTGCTCATGCATAAATGCCAACATTTGAAGATTGTTATTGGTATTATCAAAGGAGGAAAGGCTCCTTTTCGTTCTGTCAAGGTACTGAACAAGAAGTTTCTTTGTAAAGAATAAATTGGGATTTTTAAAACAGATGGTATGAAACCTGGAAGATTTTATGTTCCTATGTCTCTAGGTAATGCTTGACAAATTGTAATGTATGTGACACTCATTCACTTTTAATGCTACTTACAGACACATTTGCCTTAATTTTGGAAGGAAAATGGTACTGTAAACAAAACCCAATATCCCTGAGCTTTTCAGCTAGATATGGCAAATGAAGAGAATATTCACTGTTATCTCTTTTCTTCTTTCTTTCACACATATAAGATCAGTCCCAAGCTATGGTTGAACAGGGATGTGTCACTCCACTACTCTGTAAGTGGGGATGTTTACCTTGGTTGTGATACGAAGGTAGAATTTGTGCAATTCTTGCTTTATGATTACTAACTTTAATTTTACTGTTATTGAACATAAATTAAGATATGTTTAATGGTATATAAGCCAAGTCCATACTCTCTTTCAAGTTTTTGGTCTCCTTTTTCATTATTGTATGCATGTATGTATAGGCATATACATATATGTTCCTAAATATAATGTGCTTAGTACATATAACGCTACTTGTATATATGTTTTCAGGGCTGACATTTTTTTTTTTTTAACAAAAGCATGAATTTAACTTGAAAGGATTACATTTTTTCACACATAGACATGCATTGTTATTCATTTACATGTGCACATATGATGACCAAAGCAAATAAATATACAGAATCCTTCAATTATGTACATAATTGTATTTTGTAGACATAATTTGCTTTTATATTCATGGCAGCTGGTCTTACTGTCACTTTCCTAATACAGATAAAATTTCTATGAAATGTCACAATCTTAAAAAACTTAATCTCTCAGACAGAGAAGGGAGGTACAGGATAGGAATTAGAGGAGAGGGAGGCTGTAAGACTGAGGTTGGTACATAACTTTAAAAAGTAATGAACAAAAAAGTTAATACTGTATTTGAACATAGAAACTATGAGAACCAGCAGAATAGATTGTAGTCATTTATTAAAATTATTCATGATATATCTCATGAAGAATTAATAGAAGATATCACTTAAAAATTCAATGTCTACATATCCTGAATATGAGCAAACATGCTCACTTCAAAGTGAATTGTTTCTCTTCTGTTTGTATTAAAACACTGTAAACACAATCCTAGTGGTGGTAGTGCACACTTTTAATCCCAGCAGGCAGATCTCTGTGAGTTCAGCCTGGTCCACAACAGATAGTTCCAGGACAGCCTCCAAAGCCACAGAAACCCTGTCTCCAAAAACCAAACCAAACCAAACAAAACAAGACAAAAAATCAACCATAAACACCAAAACAACAAAACACTGTAGTCACTTTCCACACATATTTCAAAAGCTGAGCTATGATATGACACATGATATGACAGTTTTTAACTTGAAAGCAATTTTGAGAGGAATATAAATCATTTTATTAATAAAACTATTGAGGAAGACTATGGAACACAATTGTTTAATACTAAGGTCATTTTATAGTGTTTCCTAATATCTTGGATACCTGGCTTTGAAATGGTTCTATTATCTCATAGTTAGGATATTTGTTAGCTAATCTGAAGTTGTAATAATTCTGTATATTCCTATTGCAAACCTCACAGACTGCGATTTCATATCATCACCATGCCAGGAACGCAATCGTCATTAAAAGATTTATATTATTTTATTTTATTTGTTTGTTTTTTCCCTTTTTATTTAAATATATTTTAATATTTTTACATATTGATACCAGTTCCCTCTCCCTCCCTGCCTTCCATGCCACCCTACCCACCCTATTCCTCACCAACTCCTCAGGCAGGGTGAGGCCTTCTAGGAGGAATCATTAAAACTTGTCAAGTCATTTGGAGTAGGGTCTGGGCCCTCCCTCCTGTCTCTAGGTTAAGAGAGTATCCCTCCATGGGGAATGTGCTTCAAAGTCCTTTCATGCGCCAGGGATACATCCTGGTTCCACTGTCAGAGGTCCCTTAGACTGCCCAGCCCTTCTAACTGAGACCCATGTTCAGGGGGTCTTAGTCAGTACAATGCTGGTTTCCCAACTATCAGTGTTGTGGTCCATGAGATCCCCTTTCTTGAGGTCAGCTGTCTCTGTGGTTTTCTGTTGCCTGATCTTTGACCCCTTGTCTTATCACTCCTCCCCCTCAGCAAATGGATTCTAGGAGTTCGGCTCAGTGTTTAGCTGTGGTGTCTGCTTTTGTTTCCATCAGCTACTAGATTAGGACTCAATGATGACATATAAGTTAGTTATCAATCTCATATCAGGGAAGCGCATTTAAGGTAGCCTCTCAATTTTTGCTTAGATTATTAGTTGGGGTCATCCTCTGGACATTTCTCTAGAGTCAGTTTTCTCTTCAAACCTGTAATGGCTCCCTTTATTATGGTATCTCTTTATGCTCTCGTCCATTCATTCCTCGACTCAGTCTTCCTGGTCCCATATATTCTCCTCTTGCCCCCTTCTCTTTCTCCTACCTTCCTCTCCACTCACTGCCTCCTCCACACACACCCCTGTCCCAATATTCTCTGGAGATCTTGTCCCTTTCCCCTTCTGTGAGGGACCTTGTATGAATCTCGTAGGTTCCTCCTTGTTTCCTAGGTTTTCTGGCAGTGTCAGTTGTAGGCTGGTGATCCTTTGCTCTGTGTCTAAAATCTATTTATGAGTGAGTACACACCATGTACACACCATGTTCCTCTTTTTGTGTCTGGGTTACCTCACTCAGGATGGATTCTTCAAGTTCCATCCAATTGCCTGTGAATTTCAAGATTTCATTTTGTGTGTGTGTGTGTGTGTGTGTGTGTGTGTGTGTGTGTGTGTGTGTGTGTGTTTTCTGCTTAACACTGTTCCATTGTGTACAAAAACCACATCTTCTTTATCCATTCTTCATTTGAGGGACATCTAGGTTGCTTCCAGTTTCTAGCTATTACAAATAATGCTGCTATTAATGTAGTTGAACAGGTGTCTTTGTTGCATGGATGTGGATCATTTGGGTGGATACCTAAGAGTGGATTTGTCAGGTCCTGTGGTAGATTTATTCTCATTTTCCTGAGGAACTGCCATACTGTTCTTATTTTTGTGCATGTTAATTCTAAATGTTATTTGATTGTTTATCTAGGTATTTAATAGTTTGTATATAAAACCCAATAAATTTACTTAAAAGTATTGTATTGCTTAGTATGCTGGTGATCATCACAGCTTCCAGAGACTTGTGTTCTGTTCTATTACTCTTTTGACTGAAAAGAAAACTCTTCAGAATCATCCATAAGATTTGAAATCAACTTCTTCCATATTCTTGTTAACATGCTGGGTACAGATCCCAAATAGTCTTAATGGAGCCCTGAAGTGTGACTGCTCCCAGGAAGTTTTCATTGCAGCAGAAGAAGCACAGTCTATGGCAGGCCGCTATGCATTCATGGAGATTCTTTCTTTGCTCAGAGGCTTGGAATGCACAGTTATGCTTCGTTTCATGAAAGCTGTGTTAGATGGCACAAAAAACATGATATCCATTGGTGTGCTCCAGGTTCTCTAAGTAAAGACTACAGCTTTCAGTTTAGGACTTTTATGGAACTCCTGAATTTATAATCAAGCGAGTTTTTGATTTGGGGGGCCTTCTCTTGGGGTTCTTAATAATAATCTTTGGTTAATAATCAAAACAGAGCTAGTCCATTAACAATGATAGTCATTGGCCAACAGGATTGTATCAAATACAGAGTCTCTGAGTGTTATTTGGGGCTGGTGCAGCTGTGGGCCCAGACCAGCGGCAGGCAGGCTGGCCGGTTGGCGGGCTGGCCGGCCTGCGGGAAAAATCTGCCATAACAAGTATTTGCTGTGAATTTCTGAAACTTGGGTTACCAGGTGCATCACCATTCAGGAATAATCTTGGAAAATATTTCATTTAAATATTTCATTAGTTTTTTTCTTTATGTATATATCTCTCTGTGCATGTACATGTTTGCGGGGAATTCATTTCCCAAAAGATGGAGTTGGAGACACTACTAGCCTCACAACATAGGTGTTAGGAACCAAATGCCGGTCTTCTGGAAGTGTATAAGTGCTTTTCTCCTTTGCGCTATCCCTTTAGCCTCTTGAAATGGTTTTAGTCTTGAGGAAGTAAGCATGGAGTGGATTTTTAATTATTCTGTTAACTTTAGTATGAACAAATGTGATATTATATAGGTTTTGCTGTTCTGATTTTATGGAACAGGGTGAAGTAGGTGTGTTTACATTCTTAGAGGCCCTGAGATTTTCAGAATGATCAATGATGTAGCTTCATATTTTTTTTTTATGTAAAAGTTTTTTTTTTTTAATTTTACTTACACGTACTGAATATGCATTATTTCTATCACTTCCTCTTTAGGTTGTTTTCGGCTGTTCACATTGTTTGTGCTGTTGAGATTTAGCCTGGACACTTGGATTTCTTTGCCTGTGGGTTTTGTGTGAGATTCCAGCCTGCCTCAGGCTTCATGACCAGGGCTGAACCTGGGAATGTGGAGACAGCATATGCAGGTGATATCCTAGGGGAATTCATCAGGCTAGTCTGCTCCTTAGTCTGCTTTTCTGAGGCTACATCATGTATTATGGAGAGGGTATGCAAGGCAGTGTACTCCAAAGAATTAAAACTACAAATTTTATCTATCCTCTCTTCATAGAGTGTACATAGACCAAATCTTTTATATGTCAACAGAAGAGAATTTTATTATTGAGACAGTCATTTATATCACACAAGGGTGCAACTAAAATTGCCCTAAGTTTTAAGCTTCCAACAGTGTCTTGATAGAAATTCGCATCTGCCCAGGCAGTAATCCATAACAGTCAGTTGACCTGCTCATCTTATAATGTAAACTATCAGAATTCAATTTGACTGTTGTTAAGCCCATAATTTAAACAGACTACCACTGAGATTTTCATAAATTTAACTTCAGAGTAAGTGATGGGAGAACTTCACTATCCCTTATGCATTTAGTTTTCAATTATTCTAATTTGCAAAGTACACAATTTTATTGGATTTTTTTTCTCAACCACACTATAGTTTAAAATTGTCTTAAATGGAAATTGATAAAGTTGTCCTGTTGGCTAACATAAAAACTCCAAATATTTGTAACTGCAGAATTGATATTAAAGAAAATTTTTTCTAATTCTTTTAATGATATTTGAGCAAATTTATCAGTAATATGTAGGTAAGCTTGTATGTCAAATTGATATTTTCTTACTCCTCATACTTATATTTGTCATACTCAAATGGAGCTAAGAAAATACACAGAAAATTCTGAGATATATATCATGATTAATGAAAACATAGGAGGCATATAACCAACACAAACAGTCATAACACAAGTAAGTATAAACTGTGGTGTACTTTTCTCCTATTTAAATACTTTCAAAGTATATGACTGAGTACAGAAACTATTAAGTAACAACTCTCACTTATACCTGAAAAGCAGTCTCCTGGCAGAACACTTACTTTAAAAAAAATCTTACTGCAATAAGGCAATTTTGTGTAATACATTTAGTTTGCACATTAGTAAAATGATGAGAAAGGCATGTACTAAGTTTTGTTCAGTTTCTGTAATAATAGTGATTACACACCTAACAAAAGATTGTCATGTTAATGTGTGAACTATCATGAGAATAACTGTCATGAGACATGTGCCTTCTTTAGCTTTTTTTAATTAACGAGAAACCTAGGAACAATACACTCCTATAACGACATAACAGTATATGCTATAGCTATATAAATATATAACTCCTTTATAGCTTCACTATTGATCAGTATTGTCTCTTGGGGATTACTAAACACTTGGGAAGAGACTTTAGGACACAAAAATTTGTTCCTGGCACTATGTTTTAAGTATTAATTGAATGGAACCCAGATCACATGTGAAATGGGCATACAACTCAGGGATACCAAAAATTTCACATGTTATTTTTCTTTAATTTCATTTTTTTCATTCTTTCTCTCATTCCACATAAATGTATAAATTATATATTATTGATGTATAAAGTGATATAGAAAATTTATAAATATATCTGTATATAGCTACATATATCATTTTAAAAATTCTCTCATAGAGAAATAGCTTTAGAGTTATTTGTATAATTATAGGTATAGATGGATACATATATTCATATCAAAAATTACTTTTAATTACACGAAAACTGAGCACAAATAAAACTCTACCATTTCTCACAAAACAGATGAGAGTTATTTCCTATCAACCACCTTAATTTTTATTCATTTGTAAACTGTATCTGTTGAAAGAGTGATAGTGATTAAGTATTAAGTACTAGAGGGTTAGAACACATGATATCCATGTAAAATATGGTAGAAAATCTTAAATTTTATGAACTATTGCAAGCCAGGCTTGAACTGCCACAAAGGAATGCTCTGAGAAATGGCTAATCTGGGGGGAGGGGGATACTTATTTGATAAACAAATATTTGTTATAAATCCTCCCAGTCATCAATCCAGTTAGTTCTTTCTAACAGAGCAAATTAATTTTATAATGTAAAATATGCCAATTTTTCTAAAAGATTGTCAAAAGATAAATGAATGTATGAAGAACTGATTTTATTAAATATGGGATATCCTAAGTGTTGTGTTGAATTGATTTGAAACAGCAAACAAATGAAAAGAGCTTTAACTGCACGCATGTATGACAACCGTGTTTTACTTAACATGTGCAAAAGTTCACAAACACACATGTACACACATATATTTACTATACTTAAAGCACTTTGTATTATTTTTTAACATGGCTGTGGCAGTTTTGAGATTTCTCTTGCAGCTCTAACACACAAGTGATTGTTGAACAACTGAACCTAATCACATAAAGGTCTGCCTTCTACTGAATCACACTAGTCTTCAGGGTTTCAAACACAAGAATTTAGGAGGACACATATTATGTCCACGACAATCTTTACTTTCTGATTACCATATTATTAACTTGATTATTTGTGAAGTACTTGGTTGCCAAATCTTTTATTTATTGTGCATGTGTTTGCTGACCCCTCCGAGTGAAGTATAAGGCCCCATGCTTCCCTCTTTCTGCTTTGCCCAAATGGGTGTGGCCACTGGCCACTGTTATGTTCACCTACAAGGCACCTCTACAGAAGACTGTTTCACTGGAAATGGCAGTCATGACTGCCTGCAAATGAAGCACACACAGAAAACAAACTAACAAACAAAAAACCATTATATTGAAATTAATTCCAAAGTAATCCTCAGGGATGTTCTGTGGGTCGCAGTACTGGCTTTGCTCCCCAGGGGTTGCTTAGCTCTGTGAGATGAGAATATGCTGAAGTTTCTGTAACAGGCTGTGATGTCCCTGTACAAGGCTCTGCAGCCAGGCAGCAACTACTGACCTTTAAACAGCAAGAATGGTGGTGGAGGGATGTCTGTGAACTACCCAGGAATACAAATAGAAACAAAAACAGCAGAGCTTCTGATGTGGGTCAGATGGTGTCAGATTCTTGGATTCAGAGCTTGATAAACCTGTCCCTGTGGAAGTAATTCAAATGTGATAAAGGGGAAATCATTTTAATTTCTTCACAGCGCTTGCTTGGACAATATCTGCCTTCAGTGCACAGTAACAATAATGACTGTTATTAATGCAGTTGACGACAATTCTCTGAGAAGCTTTCCAGACACAGATTAACAAAGTCAAGCGGTGGCCTTTCATCGTTAGGATAGAGTGAATATTTAACAGAGAATGAGAGGGTTAATTCTTTCTTCCCCCTCCCTTTCCCCCATATCTGGTTTTTTGGTGAATCTTGACTCAAATAAGAAAAACCAAAAGGACCATGAGGACTATATTAATCTATTTTAGATTTAGAAGTTAAGACTGACAAATGTTACACACACACACACACACACACACACACACACACACACACACACACACACAGACACACATACACACCACCACCACCACCACCATCATAAATTCTCACGGATAATTTTTTTCTAGAATCAGATAGGTAAGAGTTATTACATTTTAGGACTTAAGGTCCTGAGAGAATTATGTGCCAACCATTTTTTTTTCAATAAAGGCAGTTGACTAGTCAAGATTAAGGTCTCCAGGCTTTCCACTCATCAGCTCATGTGAGACCTGACTCATCATCCTTGATGTTATTGGCAAAAGTGAAGCATGGGAGAGTGACTTTGAGGACTTTTAGAAGTACATCAGAAGGCCACTATTTATCAGCTTATTTGCTGACTTATCTTAGCTTGGCTAGAAGGGATATTTAACTGCTGGAGCACATAGCCGAGGCAATTGAAATTTATGATATTTTTGTAGGTCACCTTTAGCATAATTAAACTAGAGTTAATTATACATATATTTTATTCCACAGGTAATAAAGACAAAGTAGGCAGCTCGACCAAGACAGTATAAGCTTGCAATAGAGTCAGAACACCACATATACAGGTATCCTAACTTCCGTTCACTCCTTCATTAACAACTGTTCCAAATGTACAGCGGCTGTGAAGGAAGATGCA
This sequence comes from Cricetiscus sungorus, assembly GCA_030556225.1. Classification (NCBI taxonomy): domain Eukaryota; kingdom Metazoa; phylum Chordata; class Mammalia; order Rodentia; family Cricetidae; genus Cricetiscus; species Cricetiscus sungorus. Next base: position 38,974,881 of record JANBXA010000491.1, on the reverse strand, counting down.
TAACTTTATTATTGCTAATCCAGTCAGTCCTGGAGGAAAGCTACTCTTTTCATTCATCTATATCCATCTAAAACTTAAATAAAACAATGAATAAGGAAGATGTATTGTCAGTGCTCTACAAATAAAAAAAGGACTTTACACTATAACTGTATTCTCATTTTGCTTTTAAATTTGTGATCATCTGAATCATTAGCTGGCTACAATGCTTTCAGAAACTGAGTTGAACTCAATTACCATTCAGCTGTGTCTCAGCTTTAGAGAACACTTCATATTCTTCAAACTGATAGCCACATATATGTAATAAAGGTCATTTTTTGTACTTATTATTCTTATGTTTAATATTGTCATTAATAGTTCCATTCAACAGTTCACAGTATGAATTGTGATGATTTTGCTGTAATTGATAAAATGCTCAAGAGTCTGTATGTTCCTTTAGCATAGGAAGGTGTCATTATTTGGAATTTGATTTTTTTGCTTTTAAAGTGTGAAAGATCCTATGTAGAAGAGGAAGTATTTCATTAAGTCGCAGTAGTAAACATAAGGTCAGGTATTGCACACAAGAAAGGACTTCAGTAATAACACGTGTTTTTTTGGTGGAGAATCATTAAATGAATTATAAGGAAAAAATCTTTGAAGAAAACTCAAGTATAATGCCTGCTTAAGAATGGCATTTTGTCTCCTTTTCAGTATGTTGTTAGTACAAGGATCAAATCAAGCAAAGAAACTTTTAGAACAGGTTTTATTTTTGTTCCATATTTATTTGTTTTTTATTTAAAACAGTTCTGTGATAGCAAATTAAAGTCCAACCCCCTATTGTCATTACTCTTAAAGAAATAAGGCTATGCATTCAATTGAGCATTTGGAGGTTTTTAGTAAGAAAGTGGATCTGATTAATTATAAAATAAAGAAAAAACACTTAATCTTAAAGACATCATTGATGAGTCATTTGCCTTTAAATTTATTGTTTCTTCTTTGGTATTCCTCAGTTAATTTTTTTCCCCCATGGGTTTCAAATTGAATTTACTTAAAGTTAGACTTCTGTCTTAGTCTCTTCTATGGCTGTGATGAGACACCATAACCATGGTCGCTCTTACAAAAGAAAACATTTAACTGGTGGTTGCTTACAATGACAGGTGTTTGGTTCACTTTGCCATGGAGAGTAGCATCTGGGCAGGCAGTGGAGCAGTAGAGGAAAGCTACACCCTGATCTATAAACAGAGGGAGAGAGACCCCGGGCTTGGCATAAGCTTTTGAAACCTCAAAGCCCTGCTCTAGTGACACACTTCTTCCTATAATGCTACACCTCCTGGTCCCTTTAATATTTTCAAATGGTTCAGCTTCCTGGTGATTAAGCACTCGAATATATGAGCCGATGGGGTGCATTTTTTAATTTCAAACTACCACTACTGCTGTTCCATTACTTTATCTTCAAGGTAGACAATCATAATTAGTAGTAGACAGTACATTTTATAAATCTGAATTGCTTACTGTTTAATGGCCGAAATATATACTTTTTCATATTCAAAAAAATTTATTTTTGGATTTACTCAATAAATTGCTATTAGCTATAGGAAGCCTTGGTGTGTTACATTATGAAAGTTTTAGATTTCTCTTTCAATGCTCCTTGAACTCAGATTCTCCTCCCTCCCCTCCTCCCAGCCAATCTTCCAGACCCATTGCTTCTCTGTTTCCCTTCAGAAAAAGAGAAGGTTGCCCACAACATCAACTGAACACAGCATAACAAGATGTATTAAGACTAGGCCCAAACTCTCTTGTCAAGGCAGGATGGGGGCAATATAGTAGGAGCAAAAGGGTCCTAGGAGCAGGCAAAATAGCAAGAGACAACCACCACTCCCACTATTAGAGGACACACACACACACACACACACACACACACACACACACACACACACGCACACAACCTAGCTAAACAACCACAACTAAACAACCCCAACATACATGCAAAGGACCTAGCACACACCGACTCAGGCTCCATGATTCAGTTCCAGTGAGCCCCTATTAGTTCTGCTTAGTTGATGTCTATGGGCCATGTTCTCCTGGTGTCCTCAACTACTCTGTCTCTTACAGCTCTTCCCCACCTCTTCAACAGCATTCCACAAGCTCCAGGAGAAGCACACAACGGAGAGCTCCAATTTGGGCTCCCTGACTACCAAATGTTTGCTGTGGGTTTCTGCATGTGCTCCTTTCAATTGTCAGAGGATGATGATTAGTTTAGGCATTGATCTATGAGTACAGCAGAATATCATTAGGAATCGTTTTGCGGTTTTTGTTTTGTATTGTTTTCTGTCCTGGGTCACTGGGCTATTCAAGCAGTGTCTGGCATGTGGTCCCTCTTAGCATGGGACTCAAATTAGACAAGCAGTTGGTGGGCCACTCCCATAAGTTTTGTGCCTCTGTTGCCAGGCATGTTTTGTAGGTAGGATGGATTGTAGGTTGAACGTTTTGAGGCAGGATGAGTGATTCAGTCACATCACTAGATGTCTAACCTGGTTCCAGATGATGGATGGATGAGGTCCATAATCTTTCATAACTAGAAGTCCTCCATAGGGTTACCCTCAATGAATCCTGAGAGTTTATTCTACAGTAGGTTTCATCATCACCCACGCAACACTCCCTTTTTCTAGTTATCAATCTACGTACTCTCTTCCTCATTCCCCCACCCCCCGCTATACAAACCCCATACCTTCTGTTTCCATCCCCACCAGTCTACCCTCAAAATCTATTCCACTTCCCTAGGGAAATCCATGAGTTCCCCTTAGAGCCCTCTTTGTTACTTAGTCTTTCTGGGTCTATGGATGTGGCATAGTTATCATTGACTTAACAGCTACTACCCACTTATAAATCAGTACATTCTATGTTTGTCTTTCTGGGTCTGGGCTACCTCATTAAGTATTAGTTTTTCTAGTTCCCCTACTCATTAGCAAATTTCATGATGACATTAATATTAAAAGTTGAGTAGTACTCCATGATATAAACATGCAACATTTTCTTTATGCTTTCAGTTGAGGGACAGCTAGGGTCTTTCTACTCTCTGGAAATTATGAATAAATCTAGAATAAACATAGTTGAACAAGTGTGCTTGAGTGCCTCACCAACTCTGATGGAGTCTGTGTGACATGGTGAAAACCATGATTTTGGACCAAAGGCATGCATTCCATGGAACTTAGTCTTCCAGAGGTCCCAGGCATCCTGGCCCTATGCTGCCATAGGAAAGTTCAGTCAGCTCCCTACTTCACCAAGCAATATAGGTGAAATCATTAGTTTGGTCTGTTGTCAGTGTCCTGTCTCAGTTTTATAAATATTGATATCTCTCTATGAATAGTTAAGGAAATAGTCACATTTCCTCATGTAACTAATAATGCAGACAAATACAAGAGTAATCTGTAAATACACCTACATGTGCATCTTTCTACTATTTAAGTTTTCCTGTTCTCAGATCTGTTCCATTTCTATTTTAATTTTGATAAATGTAGGAGTCTTTTTTCATAGCTATTTATGAACAACTAGTTTATTCTCTTAAAAATATTATAGCCAGAGACAGAGACCTAGATAGGGGAATGCTATTTCTGGCTTCTTCTAAAAAACTGAATTTGCTAAGTGTAATTGTCAAGCATTTCAGTAGGGACTGAAAATGAAACACATTTTATTTATGGCCTAACTATGACCAGAAACTCATAATATGGAAACATTTCAGTTTTGGTTTGATGTGTAAATTTTGTTTTTATTATTTTAAAAAGTATGTATATGTGTTTCTTTATGTATATGAAGGGTATGGCCATTTTTGAAAACACTTCTTGGATTTAGAAACTAATTTTTCCTTATCTTACAATGTAGTTAATAATATGACTTAATACCATTTAAGACAATGTATTAAATACTTCTCTATGATGAGCTCAGTCTAAGTTTAATTTGCTTTAAAGAAAACCATGTAACCAACATCACTTTACTGAGATTTCCCATGGAGCTACCTTCTACAATCTAAGCAAAATAGACATTTGATATTAAATTATTTACTCTTCCATATACTTGTCCCAGTGTAAGTCATATGAACATTTTTGTGCTGTTGTAATTAATTTTTGAGGGCAGACTATAGGTTGAAAGGACTGCTTCGTACACACACACACACACACACACACACCCTCACACACACAATATAGATAAATTTATACAGTTAACCTACATGCTTTTCTGGTTAGAGTTCCCATGTAGCATTCTAGCATTCTTAGGGAGAATTCATTAACTTAAAACTACAAATTAGTATGCAATAAGGTAATTATTTCATCATGAAGACAGTAACAAGTGTATGTTTGTGAATAATTTGATGATGATATAAGTATTTAAAAAAATAAGACTATTATAGATGACAGCAAATCATCAGAATAAATTATATTTACTGAATTTGTCCATTTCCTAATCAATATCTTACTTGGATAAAATTAATAAATGTAGTCATTATTTCCTTGAAAGAGCAAATTCCTTTCCATAAAATGCAACTAGCAAAGTATGTAAGTGAAATAATGTAGGGAATGATTGAAGGGCAAGAAGATGAAGAAAGAAAAGTCATGCTTGTTCTTTATCATCAACAAAAACAAACAAAATACAAAACTTCTTTGGACTGGGTTCTCTATTTTCTGCCTTCATTTCCTTCATCACTGATCACACTGAAAACTTTTTCTTTAGTTTCATGGTCAGAAATTGGGGATATTGGCAGCAACTATATCTAAGTTTTTGGGATATTTATGGGAGTAGTATATCAAGATAATTAGACGATCAAATTAGGATGGAAGAATTTACACAGCTATCATCTTTGAATGTATCCACTAAACATAATGGTAAATTAAACAATCATATCTGAATTCCTGAAGAGATAACATGAAGAAAATAAGCATTGACTGCATATGCTGTCCAGGAAAGAAAACAATGGCAGTCATGATCCATTATGATGACATATAAAAGAGTACATATATTCACAGAACCTCTTGAAGATAAAATAACATCCTACAAATATTAGCAAAAAAAATGTAGCAGAAGATGTCCTCTCATCTTCTGCACTGCAACACTGAGACAAAAAGACAGATAAATGGCCAGGCCATGGGATAAAGTTTTGTCTGGGAAGGTTGAATTTGCTTTGAAACCATTCTGTCCCACAAAATTTCACACTTATAACACAGAAAAAATAAATTATGCATACACGAACTTCCCCAGGAAGTTGAGTTATTGTACCATCCACTTAAATGCTAACTATCACACAAAATTCTTAATTCTCTAAGTACCAAATACCAGCAAAAACACTTTCATAGGAACAGGTGATATTCTGAGAGTGACCCATCCTGGGGCATGATTCTTGTCTACCAATTAAGCTAGAGAATTGAAAGCAGGCTGTGTGTTCTACCATGGCAAAAGGGAGAAATCAAGAGATACTATACTTCTGAAAGATAGAAATGAGAACAGAGCGGTGTTTGGTTCTAAAGAAATTCAAAACCCTATTGTCCCAAAGACCTGAAATAATTTTATATGATTGACACTCTACCCTCTGAACTTTCACAGGCCGTGCCTTTACCCCAGGAATGGGGCTTGTATCTCTGTCTTTCTGGATCTACCTTTTAAATCATTATTCTATTCTTGAAAGTTAGCAGGTACTTACAGTCAGATCACTATATTTCTTATCACTGCACAAATATGGAAATTAGCAGACTTCCTCTTATTTTGCTACATTTCTGTCTTTTCCAATTTGCCTGACAATTTCCCCAGATATAACATTTCCTGCAGCTGTTCTCTAGATAAGTGCATCTGTATGTCTGAGTTCTACTGAACTACATTGTACAGCTGTACATTTCTACATGTTGGACAATACAAGTAGCTGATTAATAGTTATACTAGAATTGCCACCAAGCTGTGAAGTAGCCTTCTTGCTACTGATGGATCTAGTACATCTTCAAAGGCTCAAGGCTCATACCTCAGCCTGTGATGGCTTTTGAGATGAGGTTGGACTCTTAGGGAATAGGATATAATATAAGAAATGTGAGTCCTTAGTTAATTTGAGGGGACTTCTGGGATATTGACCCATTTCTTCCTGTCACGGATTTATTTCTGGAAAGAGGTGAACTTTATTTTTGTCCTATACTCCCAACAGAATATTCTGTGCTAGCATTAGCAAAATCCACATAGACAAGCAATTACAGACTGAAAACTGTGGTACTGTGCTCTAAAATAAATCACTCTACTTTTAAGTGGGCTATTTCAGGTAGTTATTTTTCAACAGTGACAGCTGAAAACTTCTATGCTATGAGGCAGTCATATCATGTGGATATCATTTTGGAATTTTGGGATGGTGGCAACCTTAAGGTACCACAATCTTATATGATCCATCTTAAACAACTATGCACATTCGTAATATTAAGAAACATTTATTTTACATTTGATATTTCTATATTGAAGTATGTCCTATAATAATAGTATATAGTTTATTTAATAGGTCTGTGTAGTTTTTGACTACTGAAATATAGTCATGAATCTTCAAATTAGGTCATGGTATCATTCAAATAGTTTTAACTTGCTGGTTAGCAGAGCAAAATTTTAAAGAAAAACATCATGAAAACAAAAGGCCACTCTACTTCACCTTGTGAACACACCCATGGTGTGGTTTTTCAATGACTTTAATTTTCAACAGTACACAACACATTTAGAAGTTATTTTATGGCAGAAATTATTATTTGTATTTTTATTCAGAATACATCTAGGACACACTTTCCCCTGCCCCCGTTCTTCCCAGCTACCCTCCCCGTCTCATCTCAAGATCTATTTCCCAAACATTTCCTCTTTAAAAAAGAGCAGGTTTACAAAAGATTGCAGACAAAATGGGACTAAACAATGTACAGTAACACAAGATAAAAGCCCTCTTATCAAGGCTGGACAATGCAACCAAATAGGAAAAGAATTTCAAGAGCAGGAAAACCGTCACAGACACACCTGCTTCCATTGTTAGTGTTCTCACAAAACACTAAGCTGACAGACACCTTATATGCAGAGGACCTCATTCAGAGCCATGAAGAATCTGTTCTTGCTGCTTCAGTCTCTGTGAGCCCATGTGAGCACTATTTAGTTGAGTCTGTCAGACATGCTGTTTTGTGTCTTCTCTGCCTTCTCACTCCTACAGTCGCCCATTCTCTTCTTATGTGGGTTTCTCTAATTTCTGAGGGGAGAGCTCCAAAGGAAATATCCAATTTAGACTGCCTCTCTGCCTAAGGTTTGGCTGTAGCTCTCTTTGCCCACTCTTATCTGCTGTCAGAAGAAGCCTCTCTGATGATGAGTAGATAGAGCAATGATCCATGTGTACAGCAGAATATCATTAGGAATCATTTCATTGATTTTTTCACTCATATTTTGTTCTATACTAGGTCACAGGTTCCCAATCCTCCAGGCAGCAGAGGGCTTGGTTTCCCTCTCATGTCAGGGCAGCAAGATAAAGAAGACATTTAATGGACACTTTCACAAATTCTGAACAACCATTGCCCTAGCACACCTTACAGGCATGACAAGTTGTAGAACGAGGGTTTTGTGGCTGGTTTGCTGTCCAGGTTTCTCTTTCTGTAGCTTGTAGAATATTTTCTCATGCCAAAGAGATTAGAACATAGGGGTGCCATACAGGCACCAGCTCAATCTCTCTATATGCAACAAACTGTGTGGATGAGATAGTATTAAATATATTAATCAGCCACTAAGTTTAAGTCAACCATGCGAATACCTACCCTCTTGGCAAGCAAACAATCTTTGATTGTTATAGCTTCTATGAAAATAGCATCAATATGAAGAAAGCTCTTTTCAGGTCGTTTTTGAGTCACAGTATTTAGTGCGGAACACCAATGATTAGGATCACTGGTAGAACAACTGGGCAATTGGGTGTGGACAGAGAGATTAATTCATGCCCATCAGGAAGGAAAGACTATTTTAATTCATCAAATGTTTAAACTTGGCAAATTGAAGGATAATGGGAAGACTGACTATTTGTAAAACTTTGACATGATTCCAGGCACTTGGAATCTGCTTATAGATTGTCTATACAGTGTCAGAGAGGATTGATCCAAATAAGATTGTTTCATGCTATTTTGCTTCCATAGCTATTTATAATTAGCATGTTAAAACATCAAAGACTGTTTCCTATTCTGTATCTCAAAAAATATGTGTGTTTGACTCTTCTTAGTGTCTTCCAAAGAAAACAAAGATAGATCTTGTCCAGAGACTAGGTGTAAGAGCCACATCTAATATCCTTCAATTTATTTCTAGAATTTACTCCCATGTCATTTTAAGATAGAGGTAATCATTTATTTATAAATTCATTTTCAGTTTATTGTAAGGTGAACTAAAACAATTATTTGCACTAAATAACTCATTAGTTCTCATTTATTTTAATTTCCTGTTTTATTTATTCTTCTCTCATACAATACATTCTAACTGCAGTTTCTCCTCCCTCCACTACTCCCAATTCCCACACCCCACCTCCACTCTCTCCCTAAGATTCACTCCTCTTCTGTTTTCCTTCAGAAAATTGCTGGCCTCCCACCACGGTTATTAACATTTTATGGCGGGAGACAATAGTATTAGGCACAAGTCTTCATGTCAAGGTTAAGTTAGACAACCCAGCAAGAGAAAAGGGGTCTTAAGAGCAGGCAACGTAGTCATAGAAAACCTGATTCCAATCTTAGGAGCCGCACAAAACAATAAGCTTACAAACACATGATGTATGTTGAACCCCTTATGGAGATTGCTTAGTTGATGACAGTGGACCACATTCTCTCGGAGTCCTCAATTCTTCTGGCTCCTACAATTTTTCCACCCCCTCTTCTGAAGGATTCCCTGAACTCCAAGGGGAGGGACTCCATCGAGTTCTCTAATTTTGGCTCTCTCTTCTTCTATTGTTTGGCTGTGGGTCTCCGAATCTGCTCCCATCAGCTGTTGGAGGAAGCCTATTGAAAGACTATTGGGCTAGATACAAATTGGTGAGTATAGTAGAATATCACTAAGCATCATTTTACTAATATTTATTTTAGTATAGGTCACAGGACTATATAGCCTATGACTCCTGGCCATCCAGACAATGTCATGCATAGGCTTTTTCTTGTACCCTTTTGGGTCTCAGATTCAACCAGTTATTGATGGCCACTCCCACAAGTACTGTGTCTCCATTGTTCCAGCATATTTTGCAAGCAAGTCAAAGGTTTTGTGGCTGGGTTGGTGTTGTATTACCTTAATTGGAAGTTGCCTAGTTACAAGGTGGATGGGTAAGGCTTCATATCCTACATTACCAGAAGCCTACATTAAGATCACCACCTAAGAATCTTGGGTGTTCCCGCTAATCTAGGTTCCCACCATGCCTTCCAAATACATGCCATTTCTTGGAGCTGCTGTCCATACTCTTTCCCTCCATTAACTCACAGCAGGGAAGAAATAAAGTGGCATATGAGAGAAATTACAGACAGACACAGTTCTCTACAGCCAGTGACCCCACAGCCCTTCTAAGTGGGGCTCCCCATCACAGAATCACTCATTTGGTGGGTCAGCTTTCTGCACACTAGTTGTCATGTGCCATATACCTTTGTAGCTATCTACACTGGGTTTTGTGCCAGATCAAATAAACAATTTCTGTGGAACTGCTTCATTGACTTCGTAGTGACTGTAGAAGTTTTTAAGTCCTGCCAGCAATGGCAGTGTTTGCTTTGCTCCACATCCTTGGCAGCATAAGCTGTTACTTGTGATTTTGATCTTAGCTATTCTGACAAGTGGAGGGTAGAATCTGAAATTAGTATTGAATTTCATTTAACTGATGACTAAGGGTGATGAAGAATTCTTTAAGTGTATCCTTACAATTTGAAAGCTTTCTGTTGAGAACTCTGTTTTGATCGGTACCTCATTTTTAATTGGATTATTTGTTTTGTTGATATCTAGTTTCTTAAATTCTTTATATATTTTGGAAACTAGCCCTCTATAAGATGTAGACTTGGTCAATTTTTTTCCATTCTGTGACTGTTGTTTTGCCCTATTGAAGGTGCATTTTGCCTTATAGAAGCTTTAAAGTTTCTTGAAGCCCAGTATATTAATCATTGATCTTAGTGCATGCACTATTGGTTTTCTGTTTAGGAAGATATGTTCTGTGCCAATGCACTCACGGCTATTTCTCACTTTGTCATGTGCAGCAAATTTGGTTTTGTACTGAGGTCTTTGATTCCTTTGGACTTGAATTTTGTGCAAGGGAATATATATGCCTCTATTTTCATTTTTCTACTGGCAGACATGTACTTAGAAAAGCATCATTTGTTAAATATGCTTTTTCCCCATTGTGTCTTTTTGGCTAGTCTTAAAATTAAAAACAGATATCCATAAATGTGTGGATTTGCATCTGAGCCTTGGATTTGATGCCACTGTTTAGTAATACTGTTCTTATACCAATACCATATTTTTTTATTACTATAGTTCTGAAGTTTAGCTAGGAATCAGGAATAGAGATACCTCCGAAAATTCTTTTTTCTTCAAGATTGTTTTGGATGTTAGAGGATTTTATTCCCCTTTATGATATTGAGTACTGTAATTTCTTTAAAGAACTGTGTTGGAAATTTTATGTATGTAGATTGCTTTAAGTGGGATAGCCATTTTTACTATGTCGATCCTCCCAATGCATGAGTATGAGGATTCCATCATCTGATATCTTCTCTAATTTCTTTCTTTAAAAAATTTGAAGTTTATGTCATACAGGTCTTTCACTCACTTACTAAGAGTTACACCAAGATGTTTTATATTATTTGTGGCTATATTGAAGAGTGTTTTCTTGATTTCTTTCTCAGTCCATTTGTCATTTTTATGTAGGGGAACTATTGATTTTTTTTTGGTTAATCTTGTATCTGGCCATGTTACAGTCAGTGTTTTGTAGCTGTAGCAGTTCCCTGGTAGAATTTGTGGCATCTCATGTATACTATTATATCATCTGAAAATAGCAATACTTTGATTTCTTTCTTTCCTAGTTTTATTTCCTTGATCTCCTTTAGCTGTCTTATTGCTGTAGGTAGACCTTCAAGTTTCTATATTGAATAGATATAGAGAGTATGGTCAGCTTTGATTTGTTTTTTGTTTTATGATTGCTTTGAACGTCTTTCCATTCAATTTGATGTTGTTTATAAGCCTACTATAAATTACCTTTATTGTGTTAAGAAATATTCCTTGTGTCTCTGATCTCTCCAAGACTTTTATCATGAAAGGGTACTGGGTATTGTTTAACACTCACCCAGCTTTTATATATATTGTGGATCACAGCAACTGAATTTTTTGTTTGTTTAACCAGTCCTGCATCTCTGGGATGAAGCCTACTTCGTCATCGTGGATGATCTTGGATGTGCTTTTGAATTGAGTTTGTGAGCATTTTATCGAATATTATTGCATCCAAATTCATAAGAGAAATTCATATGAAATTCTTCTTTCTTGATGAATCTTTGTGTGGTCTTGGGCATCAGGGTGGCTTTGGGCTCATCAAATGAATGGGGTAGTAGTTCTTCTGTTTAAGTTTTGTGGAATAATTTGAGGAGCATTGGCATTAGCTCTTCTTTGAATGTCTGGTAAATTTATGAGCTAAAATCCATCTGTTTCTGGTTGAGAAAATTTAATGACTTCTTCTATTTTCTCAGAGGTTATAGATTCATTGAGATTATCTGTCTTTTCTTGATTTATCTTTGGTAATTTGTATCTATAGAGAACATTTTCCATTTCCCTTACCTTTTTTAATTTTCTGTTGTATAGGATTTAAAAATATGACCTAATAATTATTTGAATTTTCCTTGGAAGCTGTGGTTATGTTGCCATTTTCACATCTGATTTTAATAGTTTGGACATTCTTCTCGTACTTTAGTTAGTTTGGGTAAGGATTTGTCTATATTGTTGATTTTCTCAAAGAAGCAACTCTTCATTTACTTGATTCTTTGTCTTGTTCTTCATTTCCATTTTATTGATTTCCACTTGCAGTTTATTTATCTCCTACCTTCTCCTCCTCTTGGGTCTACTTTCTTCTTTTTGTTCCAGAGTTTTCAGGTGTGACCTTAAGTTGCTAGTATGTGATCTCTGTGTGTGTGTGTGTGTGTGTGTGTGTGTGTGTGTGTGTGTGTGTAGCTTCAATATGAAGAGGAGTTTTCCAGTCACAGCTGTGTCTATCATTGACTGTTGTATTTATGGTCTTCTCTCCTTATCAGAAACATTTAAGAACACAATCTTTACATATTTAAAGTTGAAAATTCCTATATTCAAATCCATTTCATAGGTTTTATCCAATTCTGTAACATATGTGATTCAACATGATTAATATCCTTTTAAACATTCCTCTGCCATAGAGGTGTAAGATGGGGAATCTTATATTTAGAAATCTGTATATTTTTCAGTAGTGTGGGTGCCATTTATTCTCACAATGCTGATGATCTTAAGAGCTAAGAAATAGCTGTTATTATGTTAGGCCATGATTCAAATATTGGTAGGAATCTTAGACATTGTTTCAAACTGATTTACTTCCTTTTAAACTGAATGTCACATTATCTTGTCTCATTTTTTGATAGTTATCTGAAAATTATATTATTTATATTTTTACCATATCCACACACTCTTCAACTGAATCCAAACACACCTCCTTTCTTACCCATCCAACATTATGATGTGTCTCTTTTAAAAATCCATGATAGTTTGTGCTTCTCCTATGCTCTTTTGTGTGAGACCTTTCATTAGAGGAGAGTTTTGATTACTGGGGTCCTCAAGCTGAGAGAAAAATGTTCTCTTCCTCTCTAGTTGCTATTAATTTTCAATCGCTCCTTAGCTGGGCATGGGATCTCATTCCCACCTCTCCTTTCCATGCTGAGATTATGTCTAGCTTGAACTTCTCATATTATAAGTGCTGTCACAACTGCTGTGAGTTCATAGGTACAACTTCCCTACTCTGTGAGTTTAATCTTAAATCATCCCTGTCTCATGGCAGAAATGAAGTAAACTCTTGTAAATTTTTTGGTACTTTGTATTTTCTTTTCTTTCCTAAATTCAGACCTTTAACCACAATTTTATCTAAGCTTTATCATGCATTACAGAGGAATAAGCATAGAATAATAATTATAGTTAAAAAATGAAAGCCATAATTATATCATCTACCTTCTATTCTATTGTGAACTACTTTAAAAATACACTGAAAGAACTTTGCAGGAGACAAATCCCTACCATTTCTATTGTTAATGCACACATTAACAAATACTTATTGACACTGGTAATAATTATGCAAGCAAAGAAAGTGATAACCTCTAAAATGTCAAGCTGTTTAAACTTTTCAAATTAAAAAGAAAAACACTATTTGTGAGGTTCTGTCAAGAATATTTAACAAACTACAGCTCTGCTAGAATATGCTGACAGTTGGCTGACAAGATTTAAGCTGTAGTAGGACCAAGGTCACTCAGAACCCTGTACCAATTATCTATGGTAAGCTGTGTAATGCTTTCCTCCACATCATGTTCTCAGTAAGAATGGCAGGAGATACTGTGATAAGATACAGGGCTGGAAGACTTTAAATGCTGGTTGCTATTAATAAGCAGTGGCAGGTTAGGAAGACATATCACCAAACTAGAATGATGAATTTTGGGGACATTTTCAGTGGATTTTCAAATTTACTCTATCTTCAAGTACCAAAAATCCTTGTCTGTAATTCAATTGTTTCTGTGGTGCATCATATCTTGTCTTATTTACTTCCAGTCTTTCTCATCATTTGTGAAAAAATTAATACATTGCATGAATAAATAAGTCAGTGCAGCTGAATCAGATTCAACACAACCTGCCTGACACTTTGGAATCTATCTCCATTGGAAATAAAAAAAAACTGAAAAAAAAATAAAAAAACATATTTGTTGCTAGTCAACTGTCCACATATTTATTCTTTTTTTTTTTTTTGAAAAGTACTCATATAATAACAGGAAAACAGATTTTTTTTTCACTTACATTGCTCTTTAATAAAAGATTTGGATGGACTGGGACTATTTTCCATTTACTTGTCAGGTAATTCCCAAATAAAATTGTTTCTTGATTGTATAGCAGTAAGAATACTTGTTATAGAATTTGTTCTGTTCATAACCATAGGCAAATAAACTAAAATATGCTTGGAATAGTGAACAACTCAATGAGGGAATCTTGAGTGATGCAACCTAACTTTACTTTTATGGTACTTTAGGCATGAGATGCCAACAAGCTCTATAGGATTCTGGTACTGTTTAATCCAGGATATTTTTTTAAAAAACTTGGTTTAATTGCTTTAAATTGGGTAGTTGGTGAATGGGACCAGGATTATGTAGGGATTCTTGCCATATGAGTGCAAAATCAGCACCAGGATTCATCTAGCCTCTAAAAACCTGATTTGTTTTTGAATGAAGGGCATAAAAGTGAAGTAGTCAAATATACCTTCAGGGTAAGTTTTTCATCCAGGGTCTGCTTCAAGGGTTGAGACCTAAAAGCACTGATGAACAGGAAAGCAAATGGAGGACCATATAGTAGATAGTGAATGTGCTTTCCTTGTTGATTATAGACACATTCATTGTGTCATGAACCTCCCTACCCAGGATGCACTTGTGAAGAGGAAAGACCTTTGATACTGCCTGTTTGGACATGAATGCCCTGTCTCTGAATGTAGTTTATCAGCAGAGTTTTGGCCCTACCACTATGCTCGGGATTCTTGTTCCAGATTTCTCCAGAGTCTCCAATTTATACCATGTTTAATTATAATTCTTGTCATTCCAATTTTATTGCCATATGACAGAAAAATTTCCTCGACATCCTAACAACACAGTTTTTCCTTTCTGTTTCTCCTACATGCCTCCCACTTTTATCAGAGTATAACATTAATGTATGATTTATCCCATCTGACCTTCTAAACTTTGCTTTCTTTTTAAATCTCAAAAAAATGGAGACTATATTTACTTTGCAATTAATAGATGCTATTATTTATCCAATCTTCATGAACACCTATATGTTAGTGTCAAAGATTCAGTTTATGTTTTTATTAATTACAATGAATTGAGGCAAATCAATTAATTGGTATTAAACCAAACTAGACTGAACCTGATGATTCTACTGCCTTAGTATCCTGAGTGATAGGTTTATATTATTATGCCACCATGCCTGGTTACAACCAGGTTACAGGTTGTTTATATTACCATGAATATTTTCTGAGATTTCAGGAGAAACAGCATGAATAATTTATGTCTCTAAATAGAATTGAATTTGGTTCAAGTTTATGTCTCATAAATATAATTCTCTAGATAATAGTCTTGCTCACTGAAACAATTGCTCGAAGAGAAATTGTTGAAATGATCATAATTGTTTTAAAAATCATATTAGCATCTTAAAATTATGTTAATTAAAATACTTTTTGTATAATTCAATATACCACATGTAATTATAAAATCACATGTAGAGGTAAAAAAAACATACACACTGTGATATTAAAATCTCTATGGAACCATTTAGTAAAGGGATCTACCTTAAATGGCCTCAAAATTTATTTGTCTTCCTCTGCACATTATATCTGTAGCTATTACTTTCAAAATGTCTTATGTAAGTTAGTGAAAATGAAGCCAAATACTGGAGGTCAGATAAGCAACTCAATCAAAAACTAAAACTTCTTTGAAAGTCTCTCATCCAATAAAACCTTTATAAAATTTGATGTATTTTCTGAAAAATAAGTATAAAACAAATTAAACCTAATTAACATGACTGATGAAGAAAGGAATTAACAAAAAATTAAATGTCAATATAGCAAGGAAGTGGAAGCCAAAATCACACAAAAATAAAAACAAATTGGAAAAGAAGTATTCTCATATATTTTAAAGTAGATTTTGCACCAAAAATAAAAATAAAGTCACTAAATATTAACAAATGGAACATTTCATGAATAATATAACAATTATGTGTGCAATATGGGTTGTAGTCCAGTTTTCATAAAAGAAACACTACAGGTCTTAAAGGAACACATAAATGCCGATAAAATAACAAAGGATGTCTTATGATCCCTACTCTTATTTGCAGCTCAGCTATCCACCAAAAGTCAAGAAAGACAATTCAGAGTTAATCTACACTATCAGTCAAATGGACTGGGCAGACAGCTACAGAACATTCTGTCCATTGGCTTTTGGCTACATAGTCTTCTCCACAGCCTATTTTTTGATTACTCAACTTTATTTTATAATTCATGTCTTAACAATGTGAAAAGTGCATTGAAAGATTTCTTGTAACTTATTAGGTAACCTAGAAAGTGAGAGAAAGAAAAATTACAGACATGATACAAATAGACAGGAACCAAACAACACACTCTTGGATATTAATTAATGGCTATTGAGTAAATCATGAACGGTTTTTACAACATAAAATTAAATGAACTTGAAAGTAAAACTTATCGAAATTGTTGGAACACAGAAAGGGCTACTGTAAAAGAAAATTTCATAGCTAAAAGGACTTACATTTTTGTGCTTTTCTTGTAGTTTTGTTTGGTTTGCGTTCATTTTGTTAGAAAGAATATGAAGTTGGTTAAGTAAGACTGGGGAGAGAATCTGGGAGAAGGGAAAGGATAAGTCTAAAATAATTTGTTTTAAAACAACTTATATACTGGGGCATCTCAAATAGATAACTCTGTTTATACTTCAAGGTCTTATAGAAAGAACAGAGCAAAACCAAAACAAAACAGAGCTAGAAATATTGAATTTAATGAAATGACATAGAAAATACAATATGAAAATTACAGGGTTGATCCTTTGAGAACAAACAAAATCAGAATTCTTAACTAAGCAAAGAAAAGAGAAACAATACAATTATGGTTGAGGGAGGATAAATCAGAACAGATAACAATGTAGTTGAGAGGACTTTTTAAAACAGACTTTGTAAACCTGTGCTCATTAAGGAATGAAAGTTAGAGAGACCATTGTTAAAGAATATGGGAATATTTCATTTAATTAATTTGTGTATATGTGTGCACATAATATATGTATTGTATTAATGTAGGTCGTAGTTAATAATATGATTCTTGTGGATTTTCAGTTTATTTTTGTCTGTCATTTTACTTTTCTCCCTCCTTCTGTATTTATATCCCTCCCCATTCCCTAATTGAACTCTCCTCTCCCTTTCCCATATCTCTTTCCAAATCACTTGTGCCCCACTCTTTCCCTCTAGTGTTCCTCTACTCCCCCTCATCATCCCCATTTACTTTTCTTGACCCTATAATTATTCCAGGTAACATGATGACATAAGAAGACATCATAGAGAGAACACATGGCATTTTGTCACAGAGAGAACCCAGGGCATTTTGTCTTTCTTGGTCTGCATTACTGCCCCTGAAGTATATCCAGTCCTACTCCTGTTGTTTATGCCATTTCACTGTATGCAGGGTGTTACAATTGCAGAGTTAAAACTTTCCACATCCCCTTTTGTTTTCCTTACTGTGTAGCTACCCATGAGCTCTTCCTATTAGTGAATTAAAGGATCAGAGCTTCAGTATCCGTCTGTGTTTTCCAAACAAGTTCAGAAGACTAGGTAATGAAAAGCAAAGCCTTCATGTTGTTAAGTTACTGAGATACTTTCTTACTCCAAATCAGTGGCTAATGTGTCTGTGGAGCATTTCACAACAGCTAACCTATTTCATGAAAACCCATTGTTTGAGCAGCCCCACAACAACCAGAACCTATACTCATGTGCTGGAACATTAATGTATCTTCCTAAACACAGGCACACTATGAAATGTATGTAGGAAATTACAATATGGAATTGACAAATGATACAGAGTGAATTGGTAATGCCAATTATTGTAAGTGTTACTGTCAGGACTGATGGGAAAGCAGTGATAATGGATATTTTAAGAGAATTCATGAAAAAATATGATAAAATTATTTTAGAACCCCTCTTCAATGCCAGGAGAGTAACTGTAGATTAGATATATATTTAACTCGAAGTTCTTAAATGCAGGTCTAAATGTCTAGTTTGCAGAAGACACAGATGATATCCATAGTTACCCCACAGACAGTGGTAATTTGAAGCTTAGTTGAGAATCTGTTCATTCTGTCCAGGTCAAGTAGTTATGTCCATGTATCATCAGGTAGGGTCCCTGGAAAAGGCCCACCACCATGACTGTTTTTATTCTAATTTGAAAAGTTAACTGAAAAACATGTTATAATCTAAAAACTCAGAAGCCCAACTTAATAAAATTGGAAAGAGTATGAAACTATTATTGGCTGGCTCAATTGGCAAATCATCCTAACAGATTTAATTTAGCAGAAATTACAACTTTGACTTTGCAAAGTTTAAATAATGACTTCAACGAATGTAGATAAGGATTTTGAAAGTATTTTTGGCAAAGTCATTGCTGAGTTTCTTTTCCAGAAGATTTACATTTTCAATAACACAAATTATAGAGTACAAGAAAAGTACGAGGATGCCATTTATCAGAAAGACAGAAAGCAAGCATGTGCTGTGCTACAAGAAAAATTAGCTGGAGAGACATTAACACGAAATTTCTAAAAAATACAGCACCAACCAAAACCTCTGAGTCAGTGTTCAGAGTCTCGTAAAGTAATGCCTTGTACTATGTGGCAATTTTGCACTCAAATTTCCAAGTAACTTAAACATTGCCATAATTCTTGTTCTCTGGATGGAAATTGTATACAACTAGATTGATAAGAGCTTCCAACGTTATAATACAGAAATATGAGTTGCAATAAAATTAGACTACAGATTTCTACTCTCTACATGTAAGTTAAACGTGCAACAATATCGCATCAGCTTGCTTTGTCTTTATTTTGACGAACCACCATAAAAGAAAAGTATTTCAGAGACTGTAAATGATTTGCCCACAATTGTGACACTAATGCAAAGAACATTTTGTTTTCTTCATTCAGTTATAATCATTTAAACATGTTATACAGTTTTAACAGAAAATGCATTATGGCCATTCTTAAAAGAAACATATTTCATTGTGAACTTTCATGCAAGATCATTTTATTTTATCTATGTGGCCATTTGAATATAACCGAATTTTGATTACTCCTACATGAACAAGAGATAATTTCTCTTGAATATTGCATGCATTATATATTTTTCTGTACTGTTAAAATTGACTCCTAATATTTAGCCATATGCATCTTAGGACAATATAATGGTGTCAATTACATTTGTCAAACTACTACGACTGTTTGTTTTGTAATTATGACTCTGAATTTATGTGCCATTCGTGCTGTACTGTTGCACTAAATGCTGAAAGCAGAGGTTGAAAAATGTAATATAGTTTTACATTTAAAATCTTTTAAAACGATTTTAATTTTTGTGAAGATAAATGTAAATAAAATTATCAAAGTTATTTACAGCAACCACAATTTAATGCTTCATTTTGCTCATCAATATGACTGAATCCTGTAGGAATGCTTACTAGAATATTATTTATATAAAATTCATGCTGCTTTGGGGGACAACTAATTCAGTGACTAGCCTATTTCCTTCTTCAGGGTCATCTGTAGTTTTAAAAACTCTAGTATTTTTAACATTGCTACTGCTGTGGTAGATAAAGGGCCAAGAGAAAGAACTAACATGGAGTTATTGTCACATAAAATCTAACATGATTGACTTACTGTAGAAATATGCACTATACCAATTTTTCCTGGTTAATAAATTACTGTAGTTTTATGAATGTCAATGGGACAATCATAATTAATTTTATTTTTTATATTTATTTTTTTCCTTATTTTACATATAGATCACAGTTCTTTGTTCCTCCTTTTCATGATCCCTGACACCCCTTCCATCCCATTGCCTCCTCCCCACTCCACAGAGAGGGTGATGCCAGCCAGAAGGGATCATCAAAATCTGTCAAGTCATTTGGAGTAGGGACTAGGCCCTCCCTCCTGCCTCTAGTTAAGGAAGTATCCCTCCATGGGGAATGTGCTTCCAAAGTCGTTTTGTGCACCAGGGATACATCCTGGTTCTGCTATCAGAGGTCCCTTAGACTGCTCTGGCCTTCTAACTGAGACCCATACATTCAGGGGGTCTGAGTCAGTATAATGCTGATTTCCCATCTATCAATCTGGGGGTCCATGAGCTCCCCCTTGTTCAGGTCAGCTGTCTCTGTGGGTTAGTTTTCATGTTCATTATGTTCTGTTAAAAAAAGATGTATTGTTGATAATAAAGGCATGCATTGCCTTCTGTTTACTTAACCTAGGATTTTGAAGTAGTTCTACTATAGTGATTGAGAATGAATTTTGATTGACAGGTAAGGCCAGCTTTGCCAACAAAACAGATGTATGTGGAGGGCAGGCATGCAGTCAACATTTAAAATATACTTAATATATCAAAAGTAAGATTTCAATAAGAGAATTTAGAAATATCTTATTTGAAAAATAAACTCATTAAATTCATATATTCAGTTTTAAGGTTATTAAATTATAACTATTTCAGAGAAAAATTAACAAATTGGCCAACTATTTCAGTATTTAAACAAATGTAAGATACATATTTTCTCATTGTAAGACTTCTCTAGAACAGAAGTTTACTGCAAGTGAGCAGAGAGTTAAGTGTATATTAAAAGTCCTGTCACCTTATTGATATTTGTTTGCTTTTAGAACTTAATTAATTAAGTCATCACAAATGTTCATTGTCCTCTATATCTACAGATATAGAACCAGGTTACTGTCAACTGGAATTCATACTACTAAAGAGTGAATAATTATTACTTTATTATGTGAATAACAAGGAACACAAATGGAAAGGAGCTGTCAGGAATAATGACATTCATTATCTAATGAAATATACAGTTGTAGAATCTGATGAAACATTAATTTACACCAAATATAGAAGCTTAGTAATGGTAATTTCCCTCAGTCCCTGACAGTACTTGGGAAGTCACAAAACCCTTCCAGATCTCATGGGATTCTGTGTGTCTGTCATTTGTCACTTTGCCATAGGAAGGGTTTAACAATATTCTAGTTATGGAATATGATTTTAATGGAGGTTTCTTTTATTTTATGAATCAAAGGATATCATTGTATAGTATGGAAAAATCACATTTTAACTATCATAATACGTATAATTTTATTATCATAAAATATTTTGTATCAAATATGCTAATTTAAATATTATAAAATGAATACATTTTATTAATCATAAAGAATGTTTATGCTATCTTTCATCTGATGCAGACTACAGAGAAATTATCTAATCCAAAACCTATTTCAAATAAAGCTGATATAACTATGGAGTATCCCAGACTCCCACTCTTCTAAAGCCAGCTCAGGATGAACATATTTGAGTATAACTGTGCCATCACTCTTCTAGTTACTATGTTAAATGTATTAAAAATAATAAAGTCTATCATTTTAATAATTATAAATATTATCATGGCATACATAATTTGACTCAAATCTACATTTTTTGATTCTTCTATTCCTATTTCAGTCTATAAACCTCAGCTACAGCAATTTGCTTATTCTTCTCTCTCATGGTCTTTGATTATCTCTCTACCCTTCTTCTTACTCTACCCAACACCAGCAACACTCAAGTAGCCTTTTAATTTTAATCTCATAATTTTTATTTTTAAAATTTCAGAATTGTAAGTAAGTCATGATTTGCCTGTGAGCACTCTCTCAATGACTTCTGCATTTATTGTCAGTAAACTTGCCACTTCTAAACACATATAATTGTTTTAAGATAGAAATTAATTACTGTAAATGCAGTCTGGTGTTTTAAATCCTCATAATTTATGTCTGTTTATACTGTTATTGATATTTTTGAGTAATAAATGCTGAGATTACTTAAATATGAAAATGAAAATCTTTAACTCCTCTAATATACATTTTAGCAAAAGCATCAAATGGAACTTCTGTTTTTCATGAAATTAGTGATTGTTTTAGTTAGAGTTTCTATTCTTGTGAAGACACACCATGACTATGGCAACACATATAAAGGAAAACGTCAAATTGAGGTGTTAACTTACAATTCAGAGGTCTAGTCCATTATTATTATCATGGGACATGGCAGCATTCTGGCATACATTTTGCTGGAGAAGTACCTCAGAATCCTACATCTTGCAGACAACAGGAAGTGGACTCTAACACCAGGCAGTATCTTGAGCATATATGAGACCTCAAAGCCTGTCTCAATGGTAACACACTTCCTCCAAAAAATTAAACCAACTCCAACAAAGCCATACCTCATAATAGTGCCAATCCCTTTGGGGATAGGGTAATATCTTTCAATTCATTACAATAATCTATATGGTTATAGCAATGTATATTTTATTAAAGGAGCATGGCCTATACATCAACTTCCTCATTAATAGAGATAACATAAGCAAACCTAACCATGAAACAACAAATTGGACATATATATATATATATATATATATATATATATATATATATACATATATAAGAAATAAACTTGTTATTCACTTGTCATGAGTTCTGTTTGGATTTTATTTAGTTCATGATTTCTATTTTCAATGTGAGTATATGTGTGTTATGCACACATAACCGTGCATGAATTTTTATTGAGGTTAGAGCAAACCATCAAGTACCCTGCTCTTTTACTCTCCTTCCTATTCCATTGTGACAGGGTATTTAACTTCTCTTGGAGCCAAGCTTTAGCCAGAGATCCCTCGCCATCCTATGTCTAACCAACTACATCATTCTGGAAATAAACCAACAGGCCATACCTGGTTTTTTATGTGGGTGTTTAGAATTTGAACTCAGATTCTCATATTTGCCTAGCAAGTACTCTTACACCAAAGACATCTTCCCAGCACAGTTCAAGATTTCATTATGAATATTTTGTTTCATGCAACTTCTACCATGCCTCTCTGTGGCTTTTCTTTTCAAATATTCTGTCTTCTTTGGGTGTAAAATTAAATATTAGCCTACTTCCTTGAAGAAAATTTCATGTATTCTTGATATGAAAAATATCAGTAAATGAGACAACATAAATACATAATATGTTACCCATTTGCTTATAGATAAAAATGGTGTGATGACTTAGATTACAGTTTAAATTAAGTTTGTTGGTACTGTGTAGAAAAGGATGTACTTATGTTTACTGAGTCTCCTTTTGCAATGACTCCTCTAAAGGCTGGAAAGAGAAGGAAGAATAATATATTCAAAGTGCTGCAGAGGTCCTGAGGAAGGGAGCATCATTTTCAGATAGATTCTTCAGAGCTGTAGATTTTGTGATTATTCATTGAGAGGAAAAAATGTCTGACAATATTAAACAGGCTACAGGGGAAGTTTGGGGTATGTCTGAAGATGTGTTGAAATTGTAAGCCTACAATGATTAGGAAAAATTGAGTCTTTTACTAAAAATTAATTTTGTTTATGAGCTATTTGTTCATTTTGTGCAATTCTGTATATCTCAGAGAGACACTATAATTGCACACACACACATCATATTAGTTTAAACTAATCTAATTTTATTTTATCATGTATCACATCTGTTTCCATATGGAATAAGTAATCATAGAGGACTGTATTGAAGAAATGTAAATCTTATATAATAAAATACCACTTGAAGGACATGGAATTCAAAGCAGCGTCTCCATTGGGGTAATTTCCCCAATAAGTAGAATATTATTCTCAGGATCACTTCTGTTGGTAGAAAATGAGAAAATTAGAAGTGCAATTATCTTCTCTTATTTCCAAATTAAACCACAATAAACAAAACTGTCAATGACAACTCTAGCTGTATTTTAGAAATTACATACGGGGCTCTTGAAATGTATACTCTCCTTAATTTACATTCAATTCATTGTTATTTAAATAAAAACTGAAATTTTTTTTGACAGTTAGAATTCCTTTTCTATACTGTTAAAATCACAGCATAAAATGTAGGTTTTCCAAGTAAACAAGTGTGATTCCTATAGAAAATGAATTATTCATATGACTAACTCATAGCTGAAATATGATGAAGTGTTTGGGGCAGGGTACACACTCAATGCCTGACTGCATCATCTAGTCCCGCCTCCCTGTGTGGTCACCTCAGGCTGACTCTCAGTTGTCCTGTGGACTTTTCTCCTTCCCTTACCACCTATTCTGTCATTAATATTTTAATGTGGATATTCTTTTCCTCCTGCCTTTCTTTTTACTGTAAAAAATTTAATATGCTATCTTTGATTGATCATGATAGATGGGTCATTTAGTTCCAATACAAGATTACCTTCTCCATAAACAAATTACCCTTGGATGAAGTATGAGTAATGTTCATGTTGCTATGATATTACACTATCACAGATTGTAGACAGATAGTTTAGTTTTCATATGCTTGAAAATCATATTGGTGCCAAGATCACAGCTATGAGAATGTGAAGCTGAGAATCATCTTGAATCACAAGCATAAAACAAAGAGGAAAACTACAAAGTGACAGGGGTATTTTGTCTCTGAAAGCATGCTCCAAGTGATATATTTTCTCCAGCAAAGAGAAACTTTCTAAACTTTCCCAAGTAGCACCAACAACTGGGACCAAGTGTCCAAATGCAAACATCTATGGAGATGTATTCTCATTTAAACCCTCAAAAATAGGGAGTTTTTAAAATTTCCTTTCAGCAAGTTACACTTAAAAGCTACAGTATTCATGGATAGTCGTTCATGTAAGCATGTTTTTCCCCTGAAATTATAGATGATGTAGTTGAGAATGTGTGTGCCTCTGCGTGTGCATGTGTGTGTATATGCTTGTACAACTTTTACAAATCACAGCATGGTGAAATTTGGGATATTGTGTTCCACACTTGACACAGAGATTATATTTGGTAGCTGAAGTCTCCCCTCGTCTTTGAAATATATGATCTTACACTTTATTTACTATGTTTTACTTTGAAAAATATGTAATATACAGTAAAGAAAAAAACAACAGTGGATTTATTCTCATTATTTCTGGTCTTTGATTGTCCCTTCAATATTTAGATGAGGCAACTGAGTTTTATCAGGAATTATTTGAAACAAAGTTTAATTTCTTCATTCAAACATGTCTATTTAATGAATGAGAAAATCCGTTTTGAGTTAGTATGTCATTTAGAAAACATTTGTAAATTTCATTTATATGCCATTTGGATGATGGCAGAGTTTTGTCTTTGTTCCTGGTTTGTCATTTATAATAGAATACTTCCAATGCGTTTTTCTCTCTTAAAAACACTAACATAAAATGGGGAGAAGAATCACTCTGGAAGAGTTCTTTTCTTCTATCTCAAAATGGGTGGAAAGCAAGAATCCAGTGTTTGCACCCTCTCCTCCTAAAGTAAAACTATCTGGCACTTGTCCTTGACTGGCAAGGAGCTGATGGAGGAGGAGTAAGTATACACAGAGTTATGAGGTACTGTTAACTCATTCAAGGTGGTCCCAGACTACAAAAGCAAATTGGAGGCAAATACAATGGGTGTTTTGCTGTGTTCAAGCATTCCGAAAGCTGTTAGAGTCAAGAAAATAGGATGTCAATAGTCTCCCGCTCACTTTGACTGCCTGCTAGGGTGTAGAACTGTTCTAAGATTTCTTCCTAAAGATAGATTGATCTGATTCATGTATTATTGAGGCGTAAAGACGACAGTAACAGCCACCTTAAGATCTCATGCAGAAATATGTTGTGTGCTTGCCAGTCACCATCTACTGAGATCTGAGGGAAACAGATCTGAAGAGGATACCATCACAAAGTTTGCAAGGGCCACAAAGGAGGGATCGCAACAAACACAAGTGAAAAAAAATACTCACACAGCAATAATGTTTAGATAATGCAATCTTTAGCTACAGAAAATTTCTATTCCCAAGTTTGACAGTTCTTTAGAAATAAGTAAAATCTTACTTCAGAGATGATTTACAAAACTTGTTATCTCCTATAATAGTGAACATAAAATATCATTTAAATGGACATCCAAAACTCAAATACTTGAAAGACAATGTGTCCATGGCTAAAATTCAAACCAGTACTCACCTATTAAAATAAAATGTGATTCAAATGGTCAAAATCCAAAATTTATATTGCACAAAAATGTGATTTTTGTTTTTAATTATCATTTCAGAAGCCCTCATCAAGTGTCATCCATAGATGAGTATCACAAATTCACAGATGGTCAGAAAAATTAAGAGATGAATGCTGACTCAGAATTTGAAATGTGGGGAAAGGGGTTTCTTTTCAGGTAGAAAATGTTAATGAGACTCTGGCACTTAGAAAGCTAGAAATATTTTCTACTCATGATCCTGAAGTCCTTCTATTTATAATATTTCTAACTTTCCCACAGCCTCCATAAAAGGGCTACTTATTGCAGTCAACTTGAGATATAAATACATTTGAAGAATTTTGTAACATTTCCATTATTATACATTTAGGACATTTGAGAATGATTACAATATATTGTTTCAACATGTCATCAACATACAGAATGAATGAGCTCCCTCATCTTCTGCTGAACAAAATATTGGAAATTTCAAAGTCTGTAATTTATATTGGTGTTATCGCTCAATTTTGCCTTGTTCATTTTCAGTGCTCAATAGCTATATGTGAACAGTGGGAAGTATTGAACCTTATAGCTTTCTATGGTCTACTGAATTCAATATGATGTATTTGATTTACTATGGGATTCCTTCCTGATGAATATATCATAAAATGAAAATATCTCTAGTAAAAAAATCATTTAATATACCTAACACAGAAATTATGGCATACTGCAGATTGAATTCTGAATTATCCAAACCTGCAGTTGTAGTAGCTGCTCAGTCTCACTGAAGGAGATTTTGTGATACATGTGGCTAGCTCTGGGAAAAGATCAGAATCCAAAATGTAATTGAATGTTACTACACTCATATTTTTTACATTAATTTAAAAAGAGAAAACTACCACAAATTTAGTAACCCAAAGTTGGAGACTGTGTGGATAAATAATATCTTATATTTTTTCAAGAGGTCCTCAACAATTATTTTCAAATTTCTATGTGTTTGAAATTTCCTAGACTTTAAAAATATATTTATGTGTTTAGTATGTGAAGTGGAAATTTCACATGTTTGAGTGTGTGTGTGTGTGTGTGTGTGTGTGTGTGTGCGTGTGTGTGTTTGAGTATATATACATACACTCTGTGTATTTGGATGACAGGGAACAATTTATGAAAGTTATTTTCCTCTGTAGCATTATGTTATATGCCTATGACTGTTTTGTTATGATGAAAATTTTCTTCATGTCCTTAGTCATGTTTCTCTTAAAGTCAATTTAATTAATAATTATGCAATCATGCTAGCTTATAGTTGTACTACAAATGATATAAGCTTCTTATTTTCAATCCATTGCTTTCATTATAAATGATATTTAATTCTAAGTTTTGATCCAGTCTAAAATTCTACTCCTCTTAATTGGAGTTCCCAGAATAATAACAATTTTGTCAATTATTGTATTTATACTTGTTATTTGCTATACCTTCTTATATGTGATATGAAAAGTTACTACACAAATATATTGACAAAATAATTAAATTTTATGATATCACTGTAATTACTCTATTATTTCTTTTTATATTTTTTATTGTCATTAGTTTATTAATGGATGATTTAACTGACTACTTAAATTCATTCTAGCTTCATCTTAGTGAACTATACAAATCATTTGAAGCTTGTCCCCTCACTATACATTGCCTTATTTTCCTAATATATGAAATATATCCATTAATACCTGATATTAATGTCTCTTGGTGCTATTTTCACCATCAGTGTGTGTTAAGACAATAAATCAATTTTACCATCATTATTTTTGTATGGCATTTTATGTTTAGCATTTCTGGTGATTTACATTTCATTTTGAATCTGCCTTCATTTTGTTTTTTATTTTCCAGAATTTCTACAGGATGCCATATAAGAAGAAAAGTTATTATTGTATCCTTTCTGTATCTATTTATCTGGAAGTGCCCTTGGACTGCTGTCATCCTGGAAGTCATATCATTTTTGTTGGATTATGTATCCATATACATATATTATAGAAACTTTAGGCAAACCCTTAACTTTCACTTTGTTCTTTTCCTCACCATATTAACAGTGTGTCATTGCACTGTCTGCTGCCTCTGCTTCACTGAGAGTCCACTATTTGTTTTATTGGTGCTCTGCTATCACCATGAGCACCAATTTGGTCTTGCCACTCTTCAAGGTTTATATCTCAAGTCTTTATATATATCTTTGACATCACTGAATCTTTTATTTTCTGCCAATTCAAACCATGTTAGAAATTCTAGTTTGTTAATTTTTATGATTTTCATTGCTTTCTTACTATAAGAATATATTTAATCACAATTTTTCTCTTTTGGAGCATATGTAAGTTTGCTCTTTTGAAGTATAACTTTTGTACATGAAGTC
Source organism: Cricetiscus sungorus (assembly GCA_030556225.1). NCBI lineage: Eukaryota > Metazoa > Chordata > Mammalia > Rodentia > Cricetidae > Cricetiscus > Cricetiscus sungorus. The sequence goes on along the minus strand of JANBXA010000491.1, from coordinate 38,946,474 downwards.
TGTTAGGCAAAATCTCTCGATAAATTATTCCATTGAAAATTACCTTGTCAGATGTGGGTTAAATAATCTCTCTTAGAAATTTCATATGTTAGATAGTTCATATAATTGTATTCATATGATATTCATGGAGATAGGCTGTTGTTTCATGTTTGTGTGTAGACTTATTTGTTCACTAAATTGCTAAGCAGAGTTTCTAAAATCAGTCTTTTGTGGGCATTCACTGATGATAAGTCTGCTTGAAGAGATTAAAAATTAATCTTTATTTTTTTTTAATAACGTACTCATGGATGACACAACTTGTTCATTTAGGCCTATGGTCCCTGCTAGTTAGGTGGCTAAGGAAGGAAGGTCACAAAGAAATTCAAGGCCTGTCTGGATTTGAGTACAAGTCTGACAACTATGACTCAAACACCAAAGTGTCAAAGTTGGGGGCTCCCAACCAGAAGTGAAAGACTTAACACTTGTCTAGTTATTTTAATACATATGGTGTCAAAAAGAAATGATTAGTTAAGTCCACTGAAATGTTCTAGATGTTATTTTACACCAGGGCATTCCATATCTTATCCATGTTTTCAAACCTTAGGTTTCTACCATTTTGTTACATATCAGCTATTTTTATGTTAAACCCCATATGTCTCACTTTTATCACTCTTTTGCAATGATTACAGTTGAGGTTGTTTAGTAGAGATTTTCTTTGAAATAATGTAATAGCTATTGCATTGGTAACCATGAGTATCTTTCAAAGTAAACACCTTTTCAAATGCCTATGAGTTGCTCTGCTGCAATCAGGTGTCTTAACTTGAACTTGACTCCTTCCTTTGTATCAAGACTGTGATTCTTTAGTCTAGAATTATAAAAATGTCTAATTAAAATTGTGTTTCGCAGCATAAATTTCTTTGACTTTTATTTTCTCCTCAGTCTCGTTCTCACATTTGTAACAGTTCTGTGTCACTCCATATGTTTCATCCACCCAAAGTTTACATGTAGTCCTTTCAAACACAGATTTCATGTTTTCAAACAATAAGGCATTTGACTAAATATTACACATCAGCCAAATATAACCCATATATGGAAACATTAATAAGGTTTCCTCACAGGCACAATTGTTTGGATGAGTTTTCTAAAAGACAAATAATACTTAACTGTTCTTGCCCATAATATGCATGCATGCACTCATTCCCACTAATTTTTGTTCTCCTTATTTAGCCATAAATTATGCTTAATTATAACACTATTAAACAGTCTTCCAAAGTATCCTTTAATACCTATGTAGAACCAAAGTGCATAAACATGTCACAATTTCTTTAACCGTCAGAGTACAGGACAAGAAAGTGTTGGCGGTGGGTCTAGATTTCCCAGGCTATAATCCCTCCTCAAAATTAGTAGCAACGTGAGTTCATGGGATAAGAAACTTAATTTCTCTGTTCCTTTTTTTAATAATAGTACCTCCTTCAGAGTGTTGGGAAAAGTAAAAGTGTTAATGCATTTAAACCTCAAAAGAAATGTCCTGGTTCCTCACAGTAGTGCTGTTCATTTCTCATTAAACAGATTACTGCCTGGAGTTTACTTAGCAAATTAGAGCAGACTCCTATCAATTCATCACAATTTCACAGTGTCCAGAAGAAATTTCTTGAAATGTCTAATACCCAAGTAATATTCTTGCCTTGTTATAATTATTTCCTTTCTAACCTTTATGTCACTAAAATTAAATGTTAAATGTCTGTGAGTTTCACCAATGCATCTAAAAATTTGCCTTAGTCTAGCATCTATTTAAATAGTTCTTAAACAAAAACAGCAATGAAAATGACATCTACATAATTTTTTAATTGACAAGGAGTTTAAATTTTAAATGAATCATCTCTTGCACCTCATAGGTTATGACTTTACCTGCAAATTTTCACAGAAGTTTTATTTTTAAAGAATGTTAATCATGGTAGGATGCACTGTAGATTAAAATGGACAGTCCTTTATTTAGGAGAAAATAATAATTGCAGAATGTTCATTTCCTAGTAATGTTTAATTGTCCTTTAAATATAAAATTAATACAACACATCAAACACCAATAAAATTGAGAATTACATTTTATTACACAAGAGAAAATATTAATAACCAGTAGTTTTTAGAACTCAATTTTAAATATACATCTTGATCTTTAAAAATGTTTTTATATCAATTTGTATCAAGTTGTTTTACCCACTCAAACATCAATTGGTTTTGTTGTTGTTTACTAGACAACTACTACAGATAAGTCATGTTTTTAGGTACTTGGAAGACAAAGGAATGGGGACCAGATAACGGCCACCATGCCCATGAAGTTTTTATTCTAAATGTGACTTAAGGTCCAGATTGTTTCCTTCAGGCTTCCTTTTCATCTAGTTTGTTCTCAGGTTACATATCTGGGTAACTCTCTATATGAGTCATCCTCTTTGACTTGCTAGTTATTTTAATTTCATAATGTCTATTTACTTCAAGACAATTTGCCTATAATAAGAAAGACTGAATATATCACGCTTATCAATTGATATGGTTCCAAAGTGTTTATATTCTTCTGTGGAAGGATTTGAGCTGAAAGACTGTGAATATTCTGTACTTTGTTGCAGCAAAAGTTCTGAGGAGCAATATGATCTATAAAAGTCTTATATGTAATGAGCAATGATTGCTTCTTGATCAACAAACCAATCAGAAATTGTAACATGTGTGATGGTTTCAATGGGAATGGCCCTGTGGGCTCATATATTTGAATGTTTGATTCCCAGTTGGTACACTGTTTTGGAAGGATTAGAAAGCATGGTCCTGTTGAAAGAGGCATTTCAATGGTGGTGGGTTATGTGACTCCAAGAGCCTATTACAAGCCTAGTCATGATTTTAGAAGACACTATGGGGTCAACGTCCATAAAATTCTATAACCAGAAGGACTAAGAATTAATCAGAAACAGAGCATGGTTTTGGCTTTTGTCTGGAATAAATTAATAATCTTGTGTGTAGAAGACAAACATTAAAAACTCCAAATGCTAAAGGATTAATAATGACCCAAAGAAATTACAAACATAGTTATTACATTTTTGAAGGTATATTACTCCGTGTATGAGAGATCTGAATCAGAGATTTTGAGAACTTCAGCTTAAAATATAATATATCAAAATTAAAATCTTAAAACATAATGTATCAAAAGTGAAATTTTCAAAAAGACACAGAGGCAGTTAAGTATATAGAACAGATGACATGTATGTTATCATCAAACCTTGCAGACAAAAAACATAGAAATTGAAAAAAAAAAGGATTAAACTGTTTTCTGGTCCTGTTTTTTTATGCAAGAAGGTGTGGAGTCTGGGATGCTTAGCTTTAGCTGACAAACAAGTATGTTAAGTTTCCTTTTCTGTTGTAGTGACACGCAATGTAATAAATCATTTAAGCAAGAAAAATTTGCTTATTGCACATATCTTTGATGTATTCTCCCCATAAGGAGGCAGGTTACTGCATGGGAACTGTTACACAGGACAGAGTTACTCCCCTTGCAGCAGATTGTACATGATATCGTCATGATCTCTTCCTTTCTACCCTCTGTCTGCACAAGTTTGCGGGCTTCAGACAACATTGCCATTTTCAAGATGGTTCTTTCTCTTCTAGTTGCTAAACCACATGCCAATCATCTCTGGGAACACGCAGGCACTACCAGAGAAGGGCCTACTAATTGTCCAATATCTTTCAATAGATAAACAGTCAATGTCAACCATCATACTGAGAATTGAGATTAGGGCAACTACATGGATATCTCTAGCACTTAAAGTCTAAATCTAACCTTATACATTTTTCTCAAACTATCTGCCAGAATAATAAGGAGTATCTCATATTTAACGACTGCAGTGCCAGGAATACTAAGGACCATATGAGCTAACATATTGCAAAGTGTGCCATTTTTAACATTCTGTTGTTGGCATGGCAGTTCTACCAAATTATATATACCTGCACATTTAGATGAATTTTTGCAGAGATCTATGTATCAAACTAAATGACTACATTTATAGATATAGTAATTAAAAGATAGAAGTATGAGTTCATTGTATGCAAATAGCCAAAGATATATTCTTTTATGATTCTATGATTTGGTTTCCATTGCAGAAACAGTATCTTACTGAATTGTTCAATTGGCTAATTGAAATGAAATTCGGTATAAATTTTAGGTGTATTCAAAATAATCTGAGTAATTTTAATCAAACCAAATACTTGAACAACATGGGTAAATATGGCCAGAACAAAGTTGTACATTTCTTTTTCAATAGTTTTTTTTTAAAATCATATCATTTGAGATATTTTTTCCAGAAGAAAACTTTGTAATTTACATTTTAATTTGGAAATTGAGACAGATTTTGTAGCTTCCTAGGTAGACCATACTAATCTTTTACTCATAAAGATCTGCTTGCCTTTCTCCTGGTTGGTAAAATGAAAGTTGTACACTACCATGAATGACAACATCCACACTCTACTAGAGAACTGACACTCTTACCAATTATTAATTGGTCTGTGTCAGTGACTGTTCTAGGCTCACAAAGGAAAAGTCATTGTTATGTCTTATGTGGTTATATTCATCTGGAATACATTTCCAAAGTTACAGGGTTAGGTAGTGTAGCTTTGGAGGTGGTTAGGTCAGGCTAGCACGACTTTGAAGAATAGGATTAGCTTCTTTTACTGAGTATATCATCCTCTCCCAAATGGAAAGTACAGCTCCATCGAATTGCATCTTTGTCTTCATCATCCCCATTTTCTAGTGTTTTCTTATAGAAGCACTAAGGAATTAAGCTCTAAGCTATTTCAGCATGTCGTACCCTGTCCATTGAATGTTGGAATAGCACAACATTGACCTTATTTCTACACTGCCGTGTTCTCTATCTAATGTGGACATGCAAAAGGGAGTTCAGAAACAAAATTATAAAGAAAAATCCCTAGTTCAAAATATGAAATCTCTTTGTTTTGTTGATTAAAATTGTTCCAAAACATCCATGTAAGTGGTTTTGATGCATGCTAATAAAACAATATTAATAGTAGCAAAATCCTAATGTTGCTACTGCTAAAGTTAGAGAAATTTCTGAAATATTGTCCTTAAATAATCATTTTATCTTAACCAATTAATTGTAACTTCTATATCTAATGTTTGTGAATCTTTAAGAAATATCTTTTAGATATTTAGATCCTTTTAGAAGTAGCATACATTTTTATTGAAGACACATTTAGCCTTCCTAATAAATTGACTTTTTATTTAAATTGTAATCTCACTTATTGATGTCTATTTGCTAAAAGATATTGACTAACTAATAGCACTTTGGAATAGATTTTTTTATTAGGATGGAGCAAAAAGAAACTGGAATAAAATCAATAGAACATGTCTCTTGGTCATGTTCTGTCATTAATAACTGTCTTTCTTTAGAAAGACCATACCTGTGGATTTTGTTTTCATCTTTATTTTCTATTCTAGCAAAATATCACAGTAGTGTAGTTTAGCACAAAATTATGCTCACTAATAAACATTAGCATATTTCATTCCCTTTCTTCTTTCTATTTGACATTTACAGTATGTCCTAAAGTTAGAAGTTTTCATCATTGGCATTGATTTTAAAAGTCTGGTCCTTGAAATAAAGAATCTGCATTACCAAAGAGCCAGTCATTTTCTCAGGATTCATGTGTATTCTATTGAATTAAATGCTATGTGAGTGGGCCCAGCAGTATTTAGATGAATATTCTTCCTTCCTGTGGTACTGATGAGTATTAAAAGTAAGAACCTATGTTCTGTACCTTGAAAACAACCTTTTAAAGGCTTTTCTCTACCTTTACTTAAGAGGAGTGCATAAATAGTCTAAAGAAAATTCCCTCATGTTCATTCACAGAAAAATAAATTGGCATCCTGCAAAGTTCCTTGGCCTCATCTGCATATAGATATACAAGGCAGTTTGTGAATACTGGGATTTTTTGATGAGACTTCTAGTTAACCCTCTATGGTCCAAGAACTGTATCACAAATGTTTGCAGGAGACCCTGGGAAGCAGAATTGCGATGAATCAGTTTCCCATCATAAGATATTTTCTTTGGGTAGGCACATGTTCTAACTCCTGAAAAGGAGCTGCTATTTTCTAAATTATGAAATATCAGATCCTCATAGTTAGCGCACAGATTTCAGAGATAGACAAAGGCCCTCTATGTGGGGTATTGCACCAGGTGGTAACTTTGATGAGTTAATACTCTCCACACAGATAGCGTAGGCTGCAAATCAGCATATGTAGTTATTCCTGACTGAAAACATAACAGAAATATTAGTAAATATCCACATGAGATATTTTCTCTGGATGAAAATTACCAATGTTACCAATCAAAGAATAAGTAAACAGCATAAATACACTCATAGATAATGGAGAGGTTTTTTATTATAACAACTTGTATTTAAGAAGGAATCTTGGTAGGAATTTCAAAGTTATAGAAATATCTTAAATCAAAGAGAAACATGAGGATTAATTTAACATGTCATTTCAAAAACAGATTTGACATTTCAAATACATTAATAAATAACTGGGTAATATCAGTATGAGGAATCAAACACTAACCAAGTTCTAAAATGAAATACATAGGATAAAAAAATAAAAACTATTACTGAATTTTCTAAGTAAGGGAGTTACAAAGCACAGCAAAATGGATATGTATATGATAATGGTCATAATTTCTTAAATGTAAAAATGCATTAAAATAGAAACAGAGATAAGTCATTAAAGTGCAAGGTAAAAGAGCTGTTTGTTTCAAACATCTTTGTTAAGACAAAGCATCCACAAAAGTAAAGCCATAAATAAGGCAATTGCTAAAGGGTAAAATTCAAATACTTTTGTAATCAGAAATCCATTTTAATAAGTATCATTTGAATTATTAAGTTATTGGGAAGTTATTTTACAGGGAAGAGATGAAAGGACAGAGACAGTGAAGGTCAAATTATAAAAGGTAAACACATGAACATTTTAAAGGTGCTAACACAGTATTCAAGCTTATAAAAGCTTTATGTAATTTGTAATGTATTAATTCATGTTGTTTCATTAGCATTATATTCATAATAATGATTAAATATGCACACAGTGATACAGAATCAGATAAATATAATTATTGTCTGTCATAGGCTCACTTGTTAGGATGAAGTAAATCAAAATGTATTCTAAATTGTATATATTAAAAGTGGATTCTATGGCTTTAGTGAAATTAAGCTAAAAGATGATTAGCATATCTGCATCTTATTACTTACTTGAGAGTGTTTGCTTTACTTTTTCTGGACTTTCCAACAGCTTTTATTATGGGAGGGACCTTATCATGTTTAACATTGCTTTTTCTAGATTTTTTATAACTTTCTCACTGATAATTAGCCATATTTAAGGAGCAAGGAATGGTCTATAGGATATTTTTGAGGGAGAAATGGAAATGGAGAAATGTAATTAAGAAATGTCTTTTTTCTTTTTCAAAACACCATTTCTTCTTTCCCTTCTTAAGTGATGATAATATTAATAGTATATTTGGAATTCTCATTTATTCACTGATAATATAACTGTTTGTTTATTTATTTATTTATTTATTTATTTATTTATTTATTTATTTATTTTCAAGGCAGGCTTTCTCTTTGGGGCCTGTCCTGGAACTAGCTCTTTAGACTAGGCTGGCTTAGAACTCACCAAGATCAGCCTGCCTCTGCCGCCCAAGTGTTGGGATTAAATTTTGTTTTAACATACCTTTTTAGATTCTTTGGGAATTTCCCATAATCACCTCAATTCTACCCATTTTCCATTTTCTTCATTTTTGCCTTTCACCCTTGCAACATACCCCATAAAAAGAAATTTAAAAGAAAAAATTAAAACAAAACCAACCAAACAAGCAAACCCTCATGTTAGTATGGCCCCAGCTGTGGCAGTGTCCCAGGACACCAGCATGGCATTTAATGTAGCCTCTCTACTACTGCTTAGACTCTCAGTTGGTATCATCCTTGTGGATCTCTGAACATTTCCCTAGTGCCAGATTCCCCTTTAAACCTATAAAGGCTCCCTCTATTAAGATATCTTTTTTCTTGCTCTACTTCTCTGTTCTTTCCCCAACTCAATCTTCCTGACCCCTTATGTTCTTCTCTCCTCCTTATCCCCTCCTCTTGCTCCTCTTTTGAGAATTTGATATATAGGTCTGTACCCTATTTTTTAATTGGATTATTGGTATTTTTTTCTAGTTTATTGAGTTCTTTATTTATTTTGAATATCAGTCCTCTGTCATAGGTGGTGTTTGGTGGTTATCTTTTCTCATTCTGGAGGTTTCTGTTTTAACATAAGGTACCCCAGAAATTCTTTCAGGGAACTCCTACAGCTGATAAACACTTTCAGCAGTGTGGTGGCATAGTGTTAACTCAAGTAAATAAGTAGTCCTCCATACGTAAATGATAAATGGGTTGAAAAAGAAATCAGGAAAATATTACCCTTTAGAATAGACACAAATATGAAATATATTGGGTTATTCTAACCAAACAAGTAAAAGACAATTATGAAACAAACTTAAAGTCTCTGAAGAAAGAAACTGAAGAAGATGGAAGGAAGGATATTCCAGGCTCTTGGATAGGTAAGATCAACATAGTAAAAATGGCAATCTTACCAAAAGCAATCTACAAATTCAATGCAATCCCCATAAAAATTTCAGCACAATTCTTCACAGACCTTGAAAGAACATTGCTCAACTTTACATAGAAAAAAAACCAGGATAGCCAAATCCAATAGAGAAACTTCCAGAAGCATCAGCATTCCTGATTTCAAGATCTACTATAGAGCTATAGTAATAAAAACAGCTTGGTAATGGAATAAAACAGACAAGTGGACAATGGTGTATAATGGAGGAAACTGACATTTATGTGCACACCTATGAACAACTGATATTTATTTTTGCAAAGAAGTCAAACTTATTCAGAAAATAGGAAGCATCTTCAACTAAAGGTGCAGGCATAAAAAGATGTCAGCATGTGGAAGAATGCAAATAAATCCATATCTTTCACCATAAACAAAACTCAAGTCCCAGTGGATCAAAGACCTCAACATAAATCCAGTTATACTGAACCTGACAGAATAAAAAGTAGGTGAGGCCTCCCATGGGGGATCACATCACCAAAGTCTGTCACATCATTTAGGGCAGGACTGAGGCCCTTCCCACAGTATCTAGGTTGAGAAATTATCCCTCTGTAGGTAATTGGTTTCAATAAAACAGTTCATGCATTGGGGTTAAACACTTGTTCCAGTGCCAGCAGCCCCATAGACTGTCCAGTCCTCCTAACTAACACCCACCACGTTTATGGGGCCTAGTTGGGTTTTATGCAAGTTCCCCGGCTATCAGTCTGGAGTCTGTGAGCTCCCAGTTCCCCAGGTCATCTGTTTCTGTGGGTTTCCCCAACATGCACATCACTCCTCCATCTCTGCAACTCTGAGGAGTGCAGGTGAGTGAGATGGGGAGATGTTATGGGGAGTAGGAGACTGGAGAAAGAGGGACCTGGGATTGATATATAAAATAAGGTTGTCTTTAGTTTAAATAAAAATTAATTTAAAGAAAAGAAGAGAAAGTAGCCTTGTACACATAGGCACTTCCTAAATATAACACCAGTAGCGCAGACACTGAGCGCAGCAATTAATAAGTGAGACCTCCTGAAACTTAGAAGCTTTTATAAGGCAGAGAACACCGTTATAAGACAAAATGGCAGTCCACAGAGTGGAAAAAGATCTTGTCTTGCATTGCTATTATTCCCCTGAAACTTCTCATGTATTTTAACGTACACTTACTAACCAGAATTCACTAATTTTCCAAACAGAATATTATGCCAAAAATTTACTTTTTCTAAATTTTTTCTATTCCTTGAATTTAATATTTACTCTTCTATACTAATGAAACAATTTACATTTCACTCTTATCTCTATAACAACTGTAATCCATCAGTTTATTTTACAAGTTATTATTATAATCATAATACCATTGTTGCAAAGATTATACATTTAAAAATAACATTGATTTAATCATGTCTATCCATTTTCCTATCTGACCATTTGTTTGACTTGGAATACAAACACACTGCTTCTAACTTTGTTTTAGTCTGTAGTTGATGTCCCTTATCTCGTCATTTTCTTTGCATTTCATTTTATGGAGAAATGATTGAAGTCATTCAATAGTGTTTTGGAATATCTTGATTTTGTGCATAGATCAATTTCGTACCTTGAATATTACTTAAACGCATATTGATTACTCACTCAGATATTTATTCTTTAAATTTTTAAAGATTAATTTGTCAGCAATGGAAGGCTACTCTAATAAAGCATATAATATCTGTGATGGGATGTTTTTATCAACAGTATTTAGTGCCCATTAATTCTTTTGAGGAGAAAATGAGGATGTAACTATATCATTTTTATTCATTAATCAGCTGGAATGCTACTGTGATGGAAACCTAGTACTTATTATTTCTTTGGCAGAAAATAATCTGTGAGAAATTGATTTCCCAGTTGTTTTCATTGCTGGCAGAATTCTGGTCCTTTCAGTTATGAGCAACCTTCTCCATTTCCGGCTGATTGCATGCTGTTTTTCAGTATGTTGTAGCATCCCCAGCTCATGTCCCACTTCTTCCATAGACAAATGCTATATTCAAGTACAATACTCAGGCCTCATCTTCTAGGGCTGGTGGTAAAAGTTTTCTACCTCTCAGGACTCTGTGATTAGACTCTTTCTCCTCAAATAATCCACACAGTCCTCCCATCACTCCAGCCAAGGACTTAACCATATCTGACTTTTCTACAGTTCTCATATAAGCTTAAGGTTTTGGCATGACCATCTTTAGAGTGAATACGTGTATCTACCACAAAGCAGAATTGTAGGCACCAAATTCATTAATAAAATATTTCAAAATTGAATGCACTATTGCTTAGTTATTTGCAATATTGTTTCACTTTCTAAACTCAGTCTTTGTATTTCATGATACAAGAAATAAAAAAAGAATACAATTTCAACAGTACTGTAAAAGCACTTGACAATACTCAGCTTTCACTGATTATAATATTACTACAAACAAGACAGAAACTGCTTATTTTGATTTTAGAGACAAGAACCCCAAACTCTTTCCCCAGGCAAGGAAATGCTTTACTACTGATCTATGATTTTTTTCTGGTTTTTCTTTGCATAATATAGAATATCTGCGTTAAAAAGATGGAGGGGTTTATACTTTAGTATTGAAAATCAACCAAAACTACTTTCATTTATCAGCATTAAAATAAGAGTTAAAACAGGATGTGTGTATATGTGTGTGTATCTGTGTGTGTGTTTGTGTGTGTGTGTACAAATATATGTGTGTTCATATTTACTGATATCTTTGCTATTTGTGTGAAAAACATGAAAGAATCTACTCTAACTGCTGTTACAAGAACTATACATATGTTCCCAAACAACCAATTATATAAACATTTAGTATTCAAAATGGATGTCATCTTGATTTATATAGTGTTATCAATACTTACATACACATGTAAGTATACTTAGCTAAAGACCCCAATGAAAGAAAACCTGTACTTTTTTCAAAAGTGTCTCAGCATTTACGGATCCTAAGGAAAATCAATAGCTCTAACACGATTCCTGCAAAATTATAGGAGATACCTTTAACTAGATTTAGACATATCAACTAATGATAACATAAATTCAAATTTTAAAGGCTTTGTAATGAAAATTAGGAGATGTACATTTACATGTATAAAAATATATAGAAACAAAATGGAACTCAGTATTTTTATCAATGAAATAGTTCTTAACTTTTCACTTGTGTGAAATATGAATGGAATCTGCTAAACTCACAGTTTTCTGTTAAAAATAATGTTTAGTTAAGTTATACGTTTATTTTAATTATTTTTCATACACTAATTAATTGATGTGGTGGTGTGTGTCTGTGCATGTGCCATATGAGTTTGGAAGCCATAGATAGGGCGACTTATGGAAATCAGTTCCTTGTAGGGTCTTACAGATGAACTAAAGCTTTCAGTCTCGCTAGCAAGCACCCTTACCTCCCTGGCCTCACATATTTTAATTTTATAGGTTTCAAATAAGCACAGGATTTATTTTGAATATTCATATTCAACTTTTTAAAGAAGTACAATAATATAACCGCTTTTGTGGGAGACATTCATTTTTGAAAGATTGGCCATAATACCAAAGGAAACAGAATTTTCTTTTTCACTATGTGAAACTATAGAAACAATTCGGGAATCAGTTTGGCAATTTATTATAAAAGGGTCCAATAACCAGATTACTAAATATTTACTCAATAATTAGCAAAATGTAAAATGTGGAAATGTGCATTCTCTTATTTTTTGCATCTAAGTTCATAGGGAAACTGGTCTGTAATTCTCTTTCTATGTTGGGTCGTCTTTTAGCTCCATGTGATTTAGGTAGCAGAGTAACTGTGGTCTTATAAAATGAACTGGGCAAATACAGAGATCCACAGCCAGATATTAAGCAGCAAAGGAGTGATCTTGCAAAACAGAGATCTAAACGTAGTGTGTAACAGGATAAATAAATGCCCTAGACACTGATATTGAGCTCAAACTTCAAGCTGAAGATCAGAAAAGCAAAGCAGCTGGTTACCTCAGACTGTAACCTCTCCTCGGAGTGGCTGGAGAATCCTGAGGCTTCGATGTGCCTGGAGATGGAATGGCTGATACTGACTACTGAAGAACCTGTTCCTGTCTTTTATACCCCTCTAGTGCTAGGATTAAGGACATGTGATCCCAGGTGCTGAGGTCATCTTTGTGTGAACTGTTTCTTTTAAGGACTGGATCATTCTTGTATAGATCTGTGTGGCCTTAGACTCACAAAAATCTGTCGATCTCCTAATCCCAAATCCTAGGATTAAAGGTATGCACCACCACCTCCTAGCTTCTGGCTGCTGGGACTAAAGGTATGTATCATCACTGTCTGATCTGGGTAGCTTGAGACTGACTTTGCTTTCTGAATCACCAGGCAAGCTTTAATGAGTAGTAAATAATATATCACCACTGTAATGTTTCCACCAAATTCCTCTACCCAGACAGAACTCAGGAAGGTGGAAAGAATGTAAGAACCAGAGGGAAGGAGGGCACCATGGAAACAAGGTTCTATATATCAACTAAACCAGATGTGTGTGAGCTCACATAGACTTAAACAGCAAGCTGCAGGTTCCAATTTAACCCAAAAAACAACTACCAATCACAAAATATTTTATATTAGTATTGATCCCATATATTGATTCAAATTTAAGGTTATTATTGCTGTACTGTATATATATATCTACACTTGTAGATAATTTTTGTATACTCATACAAATTTGTTATTTTTGTTAAAACATATTGTAATCAGTCTTAATTTCTAAGTCATACCACCAACTGCAACTCCCATTTTAATGGTGTTAAAATATAAAGATAGAATATATTTGATAAGAAGCTGAACTGTCACTACTTTTATTACATTTTTGACATCATGCTCACAAAGGAGAAAAAGAAAATAAATTAATACTTGCTGGCTGTCAAAAGTTAACAAGTTTTGAAGCTAAATAATTACATAATTACTTTACATCTCTATAGACTTCTTTAGATTAAAATTTTCCACCAGTCTTTTGAAAAAAGGAGCAGTTCTACACCATCACTGCAAAGAAAAAGCTTGAGATATTATTTTTAATATAATCTATTTTAAAAATGTATTATGATTTAAATCAGCACCAAGCACAAATTAAACTTCTTAGTCTTGGTAAAACATACAGGCTTATATTTTATTTACATGAAACATCAAATTAATTGGACATGCATTTTCATAATATTGATAAGGTTAAAGAATATTAAAGGGTATAAGTAACATGCTAAATTATTTTTAAGGGACAGAGTTATCTTGATGAAGTCATAGTGCTATTTGAACACATTAAGTACATTACCATGTCTCATCAGATTATTGGTCCTCCACTGGAAAGATAAAGTCATACCAGGAATAACTATGAACTTTTCCAGCATGTTTTTCTCCAATCCCATGGTATATTTTACAGCTCACACTTCTTGAAAAGGATTTCCACATAATCTTCTGATGAACTTTCCATCATTCCAGCCTCTTTTCTACCTTTCTTATTGCCTTTTGACAATCAGTTCATCTCTACCTGCAAAGATAGTGGTGAATTTGTTTTAATAAAAGACACTGCCATTCTTTAGTGCTATATTCACTTTTATAGAAGGCAGGATGGAAACATTAGATAAAACTCAACTTCCTCTGGAAAAGTGGTTCTCAACCTTCCTAATGCAAAAACCCTTTAAGAATAGAGTCTCATGTTGTGATTACCTCCAACCATAAAATATTTTTATTGCTACTTAATTGAATTGTTGCTACTGTCATTAATAATAATGTAAATATCTGTGTTTCCTGATGGTCTTAGGCAAACATTGTTAAGAGTTGTTCAATGCCTCCTCCACTCCAACAAGTCATGGCCCAGAGATTGAGAATGGCTGCTATAGAAAAATAGAAAGCCTGAACAGCTGAAGAGTACCTATTCAAACTAAAATGTTTCAGAGAAGAGATGTTTCACCATGATTTCCACTAGACAGCCATTGAAAGTATCTTTGAGTATAATTTTAAAAAATGAGAAATATATAAGAAACAAGATGTGTAGCAAATGAAACTGTAAAATATTTGAAACATGACGAAATATTGTTAAGTCGTTCTCTCCTCACAGAAAAATACTGTGCTAATTCGAAGCAATGGGAAACTTTTTAGCAAAAAGATCATACATGCTTTCAAGCTTGGAAACACATTAGTTTAAATAAATTTTACTGAATAAAATATTTCATTTTTGTACAATTCTAGTTACAGTCAGGCAATGGCAAAATGATGCAGTCAGCAATCTTTAGTGGTTGCAAAGGCATGATGGAAGGAAGCAGAGTAGGTAGGTGAAACTGAATTTCCCATATACTAAGGTGCTGCATATAAGAATTTGCTTTTTGGAAAGTAAAGTGAACCATGCAATACAGTGAATTTATGGAAATTATAGATTTCACTTAATAAAATGAATTATTCTTGGCTACTCAGTTTTAACAAATACACCATGTTAGTATGGGGTTTGGTCCTTAGCTATAAAAACACACACTCACATGAAAGAGAGAGAGAGAAACACACACACATACACACACACACAGAGAGAGAGGGGGGGAGGGAGAGAGAGAGGGGGGAGGGAGAGAGAGAGAGAGAGAGAGAGAGAGAGAGAGAGAGAGAGAGAGAGAGAGAGAATGGAAGAATGATGGCAGAAGAGTTTGATAGAAAAGGATAGGATTTGTTCTGAGAAAATTTTATATGTGTACAGAATTCTTAAACATTAAAAGCTAAGTTGCAATTTTATCTCAACACAGAATGGCTATCTTCAATAAAAACAAATACTGGCACAGATATATGTAAAGGAAAACTCATTTACTGTGCATGGGAATGTAAATTTTTGTGTGGTGGCCATGGAAACCAGTACAGTAAATTAGAAGTCTATACATCCCTGCTATACCACTCCTGGATATATACCATAAGACACCCAACTAACGGTACCACAGATACTTGCACCCATTATATCTATTGTTTCAGCTCTTAAACGTGTGTGTGTGTGTGTGTGTGCATGCACATGAGTGCATTCTTATTAATGGTAAGGAATTAAATGATAGTATTTGCATAAAAATAAATGGATCAGAAATATGTTACTAATGATTTTTCTTGAGTTATTTAAGTAAAAGAATATATATATGTGTGTTATATTCATATTATATATTCATATATTACTTAATACATATTACATTAAGTAATATATATATACATATATATATTCACTCAACCTCAGACTGAAATGCTGATCCTAGATATACAAATCCTCACAGACAATAGCACTTCCTGTGTCTGGAAACTAAATCTCTACATGAAACCCTCTGTTTTTTCCTTTTATACATCCCCAGTGCTGGGATTAGATGCATATGATTCCAAGTGTTGACATTACACTCATGAGCTGTTTCTATTTAGGAATGGATCAATTTTGTGTAGCTCAGCATGGTCTTCAACTAACAGAGATCCATCTGCCTGTCTTCTGAGTCCTGGAATTAAAGTTGTGTTCCACCACTCCCTAGCTCTATGACTAGCCAGTATGACTGCTGGGACTAATGATGGATTTTACCACTGCCTTAACCCTATGGCTTGTGGCTAGATATGTTTTCTGAACCCTGAGGCAATATTTATTAAATCATAAATAATATATAATCATATATGCATAATATATATCTCATATATGTATTATGTTTAACTCATAAATATGAGTCCATCATGTTGATTTCTGTGAAACCATCTTTCTTCTGAGTCAATGTGGTCCATTAGATTTGTAAGGAGCACCCTATACTCAGGTCAAGGAAGAGCTATAGTAAACAGACATGTCCAGTGATAAAAAGGTCCTCGTTTGAATTTGGCATAATATGATAGACTATTTTTAATAATTTGCTAGAATAATAAAGCCCAAGGCTAACAGCAACTATAAATAATTGATGGGTTTTAATAACACAGCAATACTTAAATAGGAAACATTTTCATTCCATACAGTTTCACAATAAAATGCATCTTAAATGTATTGAAGTGTTACTAGTGTTTAATGCAGAGTTTTCTGAGCTGTATTTGAATTTTCATTTGTGTACAACACTTCCCAGAGCTGCCCTGGTGGTTGTATGGCTTAGAAATGCAGCAGGCTTTCTGGTAAATCAATTTGTGTCAGCTGCACACAGCCGCCTTTCGGCAGCATAAGCCAGACTGACTTCTCTAAATAATACTTACTCTGACAACACTTTCAAAGTGGCAAGATAGCTTGCAAAAGTACAGAATTGTCTCGAGATATCATATCTCCCAGCAGAATTCAAAATGCTGTTACAAAACTGACAAAATAGAAACCGAATTGTAATGTGATCTAGTAGGCAGGAAAGAGATTTCACTCCACACCAAAATTCCTTATCTCAATGCCCAATAGAAAAATCATAGAGTGCAGCAACCCTGCTAGGCCTGAATGAGAAAAGCCAAGTAAATATGGGATTAGTGGATGATATGCTCCGATTTGGTTAAATGTAAAACGTCATTATTTTTAAATTTACACAGGTTATGAGGAATGGTGGAGAAAGTGTATGTAGTATCAGTTGATAAAAGTGTATTTTTAATAAAGGAATTATTTTTTAACATGAAAATAAAAATAAGGAGTTACACACAATTCTCTTAAAGCAAGTAATAACGGATTTGGGCATACAGCTATTTAATTTTGTTACTATTCAAACACAGAATTAGGCACAGAATTGCATGCCTCTCTTTGTAAATTACATTTGCTTTGTAGTTCAGAACACTCAAGTCATAAGTCACTAATTCTTTTTGGGAGGCAGAGCTTGGGGAGGAGGGATTTGGGGAGGAGGAGTTCAGAAATCATTGTATAAGACTTAAGAAAGAGCTTGAAATTCTGATCTTTTGTAGACACATCCCAAGACTTTCTATTGCAGAAATGCAGTATTATTATCTTTCCTCAGTTTTGACAATCAAACACAGGATTTTTTACATGGTGCCCACGAACGTTACCAGCTAAGCTATCACAAGTCATTTTGTTTATTTTTCTTTTTTTTTGCATACTGGAAATATGTAACCAGATTTTTAGTTTATACATCACAGGTAAGACGATATTGACTTGTTCCTCAGACAAAACTTTGATATTAATTATTCCCATTCCAATCATGAGTTTCCCCTCCCACCCTTTTCTTTTTCCAGTCCTTCCCAGCCCCATTCTCTCCTCCTTCCACCTCCCACAAGTTTCAGTAAGACTAGTCACCTCCTCTCTTATAAGGGCTGGACTAGGCAACTCAGTATGAGAAAAGATTCTCAAAGAAGGCAACCAAATCAAGAGGCAGCACCTACTCTCACAGTTAGAAGTCCTACAAGAAGACTGAGCTACACAACTGTAACATATGTACAGAGGGCCTAGGTCAGTCCCATGCAAAGGCTCTGGTTGGTGGTTCAGTCTCTGTGGGCCCCTAGGAGTCCAAGTTATTTGGTTCTGTGAGTTTTCTTGTGGTGTCGTTGACCCATCTGGCTTCCTGAATTCTTCTCTCTCTTCCACAGGATTCTCACATCTCTGCTTAATGATTGGCTGTGAGTATTTACATCTGTTTCCATCAGATTCTGAGTGAAGGCTCTCTGATGTCAATTGAGCTAGGCAACGGTCTCCGAATATAGCAGAATACCATTAGGAATCATTTCATTGACGATTTTTTTCTCCATCAGTATTGTTTGGTTCTATCCTAGGTTTCTGGGCTGTCTAGACTCTTGTTCCTAGCCCTTGAGGTAGTAATATGGGTGGGCTCCCTCTCATGGTATGAATCTCAAGTTGGACCAGTTATTTTTTGTGGCCACTCCCATAATTTCTGTACTACCATTATTTTTAACCCGGCACATCTTATAGACACAGCAAATTGTAGTTCGAGAGAGACAATAATGCCAACTCACCTTAAATTCTATTTTATCTAGTGATATCCAGTGGTAAACGAATTATTTTCTTTCTTATTTATTAGAGCTTTCAACTTTTCACAGTAAAGTACACATAAGTACACTGTTACAGAGGACTTAAGTTTATTACACTGGATCCTCCTAACCTGCCCCTTTCCTCCACTGCTCTTCTGTGAATTCCCTTCATTCCCCTAGAAAACTGTACTTCTACTTTCACGACATAAATATATTCAAAATATCATGTGCCTGTATAAAGTATAGGATGCACATTGAACGGAGACACATTTGTCTTCCTGTGACTTAATTCACTTTGTATGATTATCTCCAGCTGTACTCATTTTCCTGCAACACAACATATTCTCATATTTCTTTGTGGCTGCATGAAATTTCATTGTGTGCTAACCACATATTCTGTATCTGTTCCTCTTCTGGTGAATAGATATTTGGATTAAAAAATAGCAATTGTGGAAATAGCTGTACTGAACATTAATTTGTAAGTATCTTTATGACATACTAACTTAGAGTCTAGTGGGTACTCAGAAGTGACATCACATGGCAGTTGTATTTTTAGGTTTATTTGAGCAATTGCTATCTATGATTTGATTTACATTGCCATCAGCCAAGTGAAATGCATCACTTTTTTCCACATCATCATCAACTTTGTTTTGATTTGTTAATGGGTACCATTGTAACTGGGTTGTAATAGAACCCAAATGTAGTTTTAATTCACTTTTCTACAATTGCTATAATGTTGAATATTATTTCTTATGTTTACTATCTTTGTCTTTCACTGTGTGGGAAATAAGATTCTGTGACACAATATAGGCTGTTCAATGTTTATTTGGGAAGAAATAATTTACACCAGAAACAGATGACTACATCAGGTTCCTGCTCCAAAGATGCTCTCTGTCTCTGACCAGGAAATAAGAGAGCCAGCTGGGGTCTGGGACCCCAGAAATAGCCCTCAAAAGTCAGGTCTGTACCTGTCCCCATGCACCAATCAATGGGCATAGTCAGTGCAACAGGTGCGGGCGGAGTAGATATCTCACTACAATTACCCTTTTAGTCTAAAGAGAAGATTTAGGCTTGATATAAAACTATATACAAAGACAGTAAATATCAAGTATGCTCAAAGAGAAGGAAAAGTAAGAACATACACACTTAAGACCATTACCAGTGAGGCAACAAGTACAACTGGCAAGAACTATAAACTTTTCAAACTGGCAATTTCATTAGCCTGATATTTAGGTGGTTTTTTTTGTTTGTTTGTTTGTTTTTTGGTTTGTTTGTTTGTTTTTTATCTATGACATTTGCTATTCTATATATCAAATCTCTGTCCAATATGTAGCTAGCAAAACTTTCTCCCTCTTTATAGACTTTCTATTGATTCAATTATCTCCTTTGTAATATGAGATACTTTGGTTTCATGATCTCCCAGTTGTCAATTGTTTGTGTTAAAACCTGAGTGACTTAATTCTTAATCAGAAAACACTTACCTATATCTGCATCTTAAAGTGCTCTTTTCATTTTCACAACTAACATTTTTGAGTGCTTTGGATTTTATATTAAATTATTTACTCTTTAGCATTATACTTTCATATGTACTTAGATATGAAACTACTTTTGTTTTTAGTTGGTATATATCCAATTCTCCAATTATGATTTGTTGAAAGGCTTATATCATCTTCAAAATATATTTGTATATCTTTGGCATATTTCTGAAAAATCAGTGTTTATAGTCATATGGGTGAAAAAAACCTTATTTATTAGACCTATATCTTATGTAATATTACCAAATACGTGATAGTCCAGGGTGTTTTATCCAAATAACTCATTCCTCTTTGAACGTTTTTTTTCTCTATTTTCTAATGTTCATGTTCATTACATTCCTTCAGTAATCTCTGATATAATTTCAAATTAAATACAACTAATGTTTGCTAATGGAAACAGTAAATTCTTTATTTTTTAAAAATAATTAAGAATAAAACCCTGACCCCAGACATAAGAGTTGTTGTTCAGGGTTATTCAATGGCTTCTAAAATATTGCAGATTACTGTTATTTTCATTGGTTGCTCCCAAAGATGAAAGGTAAGACCTACAGTGTAAAACACCATGTACTTCAGAAACAGGGCCCAGGAACTCTTGAGATAGGATTGACCTGAATGCCTCATCCCTAAGGACTAGCTAGCTTTTATGGTACCAAAACGTTCCATGAAAGTGTTTGAAGGAGAGAAGCAACCAATAGTCCTACTGAGCCGTGACTCATATGAACAGTGACTTCCATGACACCATTAATCATAAGGGTGCAGTGGTTGAACTCATACCTTGTTGGTAACCAACAGCTCTTTTATCAGATTTAAGACCTGGCTTTTAAAGTAAAGGCGATATTATGCCTTGTACTAGAAACCTAGCCAACTACTCAAGACAAGTACAGTCAGGGATCTTAGAGGAAACCTATAACCATCACTTTATTAAGTAAGCATAAGTCTTTACTACATTCTAAATATCTATCATTATACCAACAGATACATGTGGTACTCAACTCTCATCAAGAAAATTTAATTTTCAAGAGATTATAGAAAATCTATAATCGATCAAAATGCTGACAGTCCCAAAATAAAACAACTCACACATTCAAGAGTCAAGAAATATTGTGGAAGAGAGTGCAGAAAGCTTGTTTAAGCTAGAAAATGAAATCATGGAGTTTATTATATGTGTAGATTGCAAATGAGGCTTAAGATATAACATAAACCTCAAGAAATAAAATGATATTTAAAATGCACTTTTGTAAGTAAAAGAAATATCAATATGTTCCTAATGTAGTGACTTGCTAAAAAAATGAAAAGATGACTAAAATATTACTTGTCTCTTTCAACAATTACTTAATACTGTGTAAAGCTAGTGAAATTTGAGAAAAATTTACTATTTTGCATACATACTGAATTTTTTGGAACAAAAGAGTTATTAAAAATTGATAGTAGATAAGGTAAATTAACTTTTTAATTGAAAGTAGATTTTTTCATACGCTATATTCTGATTATGTTTTCCCTTTTCTCAGCTCCTCTCATTTATTCCCCAACTACCCATCTAATTAAATTCACACCACTTCTTTTTCTCTCTTATTATAGCACAGTCATTTAAAAATAACAATACAATATAGGATAAAATAAAGAAAAACAAACTTGAAGAAGATGAATCAAACAAACTACAAAAACAAGAAGAGCCTAGTAAAAGAATAAAAAACACACACACATTCATCTACAGAGAAAATGCATAGTAACCTTCAGATCTACCTGAAGCATGTATGACAGTGAAACATGAACAGGGCTGCAAATTATGTCAGTAGAGATTAATAATATTCTATTTTCATAAGTTTGTGTCAAGTAATGAATCAGGATTTATTATTATGTCATCATTAATAGGTAATAATTGAAATTATTTTATTTTTACACATCTGGAAATATTTCTCCTATTGAAATTGGCAAAATGTTGCCAGCCTGCTACAATAAACATCCACTATGAGATAATACTGATTTGAAGATCAAACATGCTCCAGTAACTGTGGTTAAAATGTATCTGGGAAGCAAAGAAACTGCAGTTAAAAGAAATTTCTACTTAAGACATCCAGATCATTTTCTCGTACGTGTTAGAATGTGTTTGCATAAGTAAAAACTATTTGAGTCCTTTGAGTCCTTCTTAAAGTACTTACTACATAATGAAGGCAAATTTGCATTGAGATACCCTGTAAGTAGGAAAAAAGGTAGATGTCAGTAGAAAAGTGGACTAATGACATGATTAGAGAAACCAGTCAGCTACTGTGAAAAGGCTTAGGGGCACTTAAAATCACACATAATAAGTGAAGCATGTAAATTATGAAATTTAATATACTGAGGTGTTATTAAAAACATCAAAATAAAGAACTTTAAAAATATAGATAGGATCCTTGGTAATATAATATAAATGCAAACTCCCAGTTGATATCCTTAAAGCTTCAGTACAATAACAGTTAGATGTGAGATGTGGGGACTAAGAACTAAGGACTTCCTGCTAGTTCTTTGCAAAGTGTTCTTGTATCGCTGTGTTTCCACATTTCTCCTGAGTATGTTCATAATCTCAGGATAACGCTGAATTGTTTTCTGGAGGAATATTGCCAGGTACAGTCAAGGGTAGACAGGCTTTTATCATCAGCTATGCTGGCTTAGCTCCTTTTCATCCAGGCGGCGTCATGTACACCTCCCTTACTTGAAGCCAGAAAACTGATTATAATTAGAGAAAGATTCTAGTTGCCCTCCAACAAACCAGCTCCTGATCATGACATGAATTTTGTTCTGATAAAATATTTTATGTTAACTTTATCATTCCTAATTTTATAGTTTTTTTTTCAAATACAGAATTTTTGAGCTAGAATTAAATTAGACCACAGTGGTGAGTGCCCCACCCCACCCAAGCAACATGATGAAAACAAAAGAAGACAAATTCATTCAATTATCATTTCTCTCTCTCTCTCTCTCTCTCTCTCTCTCTCTCTCTCTCTCTCTCTCTCTCTCTCTCTCTTCTGCAACTGGATTACAGGAGTTTGGCTCAGTGTTTAACTGTGGGTGCCTATTTCTGCTTCCATCAACTACTGGATGAAGGCTCTAGCGTGGCATATAAGGTAGTCATCAATCTCATTATCAGGGAAGGGCATTTAAGTTAGCCTTTCCACTTATGCTTAGATTGTTAGTTGGGATCATCTTTGATACTTCTGGTGGGACTTCTAACAGTGGGAGGTGGGAATTTCTTTAACTCTTGTTACCTGCATTTAGGACTGTTCTGTTCTTTCTTATTGGATTGCTTCATCCAGCCTTAATAGGAGAGGAGGTGTTTAACCTTACCGTAACTTGGTATGCCATGGCTGGCTGATATCTTTGGGAGGCCTGACATTTTCTGAAGAGAAAGGAGGAATAGATGGGGACAGGTAGTTGATAAAGGGAGTGGGAGGAGAAGAGGGAGGGAAAGGAAACTGATCAAGTGGGAAAAAATAAATTAATTTAATGATAAAAAGAGAAAACAGTGAGAGAGAAGCTATCTATCATTAAGGAAGTGAATTCTAAAAATAACCATGTTAACACCTGATCCTACACTGTCAGCCTTAAGAACTGTAGGAAATACCTTTCTTCTGTTTAGTTTGACCAATCTATGGCATTTCATTGTGTTGACCTCTAGAAAGAGGTATAATGTCTGAAACTCATACCCAATGAAGCATGGTGTTACTGACTCAGAACCCCTGAACATGGGTCTCAGTTAGAAGGCCTGGGCAGTCTAAGGGACCTGTAACCAGGTCCCTTGGAACCAGGATGTATTCCTGGTGCATGAAAGGACTTCAGGAGCCCATTCCCCATGGATGGATACTCCCTTATCCTAGAGGCAGGAGGGAGGGCCTATTCCCTACTCCAAATGACCTGACAGATTTTGATGATCCCTCCTGGAAGGCATCACCCTCCCTGTGGAGTGGGGGGGAATGAGATGGAAGGGTTTCAGGGGGCATGGGAGGGAGATAAGGAGAGAGAGGGAACTGGGATCAATGTGTAAAATAAGAAAAAATAATAAATATAAAAATATTAATATTGTGGCAGATATCTGTTTTTGGATTTACCTGATGACAAGATTTTTAGTATATTGACAAAATGTATTGAATTAAATCTGATGTTACAATGATCCAAGATTCCTTGAATTAAATAATTTTCTTTTCTTTATTTGTAGTGATTGATTATAATCATATAGTGGATTGGCAGTTACTTTTTATATCTGGCTTTAGCTAACTGCATGCACCATTTTGCCTTATATTCCATGTGAATTGGCTTTTTGACATATTGCTTAAGGTTTTTTTTTTCATTATTCTTAAATAGCATTACATCTATACACCACGGAGAGCAGAAGTGATAGATCCCCATGCACCTGAAGCTGAAGGAAATTGTGAAGCATTTAGCCTATGTACTGGGATCCTCCTCCCAAACAGAATATGTTTTTACCTGTTGAGCCATCACTCCAGTATCATTGAAATAATGCTTTTCATGGACTCACAGTGAGGCTTTAGAACAATAGGTGTGTAAAAAAA
This sequence comes from Cricetiscus sungorus, assembly GCA_030556225.1. Taxonomy (NCBI): domain Eukaryota; kingdom Metazoa; phylum Chordata; class Mammalia; order Rodentia; family Cricetidae; genus Cricetiscus; species Cricetiscus sungorus. The sequence continues at coordinate 38,921,808 of JANBXA010000491.1, read as the reverse complement.
AAGTAGGACACTTTAGTCTTGTGTACTATTATTATAAAATATATAAAATATATTTTATGTATATGGAAATTTTGAACACATTTATTGTTTAATTTGAGTAGTAGAAAAATTCATAAAATTTAAAATATGTAACTATGAAACTATATAAATTTATAGTTTATATTGGCCATCATATTTTTATTATAGCATAGTTTTCCAGAAATGCGTTTTACATAAGGTTTCTAATTTAATTGGTATATAAAAACAAATCACTGGGCTGGGCAGTGGTGTTCACTCTTTTAAACTCAACACTAAGGAGAAAGAGGCCAGCCTTGTCTATAGAGTGAGTTCCAGAACAGCCAGGGCTACACAGAGAAACCCTGTCTAAAAAAACAAAAACAAAACAAATTACGTTCCAAATTTATACATGGTTTTTAAATTTGCTCTGCATTTTCCCTTACCATTATTTTTTCTACCTTGCCAAACATATTTTAATATGATTTAATACCATTTTTGAAACCAATATAGTTTTTCTTGCTTTATATTTATTAATTTATAGTCTTGCCTTTATTGTTCTTTTTCACTTGACTCCCAGGGTATTTGTCTTTTTATCAATTTGTTTTTGAAGGGATTTGTTTTTATCTTATGCTTGTGAGAATGTGCATTTTAACTTTGTCCTTCATACTATCTGTATATTAATAAAGCTATGTGTTAATATAAAGTCATTTCATAGAATTAATTATGCAAATCCCGCTAGGCTCTAGTAATCATATATTAGAGATTCTGGTGCTATTGATATCTGACTCCAGCCTCACAAACACTTTCACTGTATTTTTTTAATTGGAACTTTTAATTTTATGAGATTTTTTTTATACAGGATGTGTGTGTGTGTGTGTGTGTGTGTGTGAGAGAGAGAGAGAGAGAGAGAGAGAGAGAGTCAGTGTGTGTGTGTGTTTGTGTGTGTGTGTGTGTGTGTTTGTGTGTGTGTGTACGTATGTTTAACTATGTGTTGTACTATCAGATGAACATGTAAGCTGACAAATCCATGACAATAGAATGAAGCTCTCAGTTAATGCTTTCCATAGCCGTAATTCATAAACTTTGTAAGGCAAAAGGTATTTTCAGGGAGAGCTAAGTTTTCAAAATGTGGGTTGTGTGCCCTGTCTATAATGAACAACACTTGGTAGTAAGAATGAATCCTTTACATAACAAAACAGTTATTTTACTTGATGCAGTCATTTAGACAAACAGCTGAGAAGCTGGGGAGTCAGAAAGAGACCATTCAAAGCCTGACTGGTTTCAGGGTGATTGTGGAAAGCTTAAAGGGCAGCAGAAACAAAAAGAATTGAAAGCAGTAAATAAAATACAGAAGTCTTTAATTGAAGTCTTTAATTGTGATATGAATCTTATATAATTTTATTCAGTGAAAATATAAGGATCAGAATATATGTTTAATGTATGCATGGCTCAGGTGAGGGTATTTTTGAATTTTAGAGGCTTCAATGGGGTTAGTTTAGCTGAGGTTCATAAAACACAGATAAGAAATGTGCAAAGAAAGAATGGAGAAGGAACATAAAGCAGAGAGGTTATACTGGTTAGTGAATGTTGATGCGTATCATCTGACTCTCTCTGGCCACAGGCTTTTCTACTTAGAACTGTTTGCCGTTAAACAAGAAGTCATAGTTCTCAGGATTTACCTGTAAAATCCATTTGACCCTCAGAAAAACTTATAAGGACACATAACAGACCACTTCAATGAGAGGGAATCTTTTGGCTTTAGCTTTGATGACCCTTTGAGTTGACATTTAGATTCTGTGATGTCCTGCTGGAATCTCATCTAGGACACAATATAGAGAATGACTATGAAAAACAAAATATGCCCACGTGGGTTATCCTTAACTGCAGTGTAACAAAAGTTGGTTTATAAAAATCATGTAAGATACTTACAGGGCTTAGAAGAATCTTACACAGAATAAGAACTGCAACAATAGATAATTGTGGTCTCTAGATCTCAGATATCTTGAACAGGAATCTTTTTAAAACTTACACTGATACCAGAAAGATGTCCAGACAAATAAAAACATTAATAGTGCTGGGCTGACACTCTTGATTCAGATAGGCAGAATGCTTGGCCAGAAAGAACAAGCACGTGAACTCCAGCAGGTCTGATTGTTACATGTGTGATGTGGCTCACATACACCTATATTCACATACACATCATATAAGCACAAATAATTACAAAATTAAATTGTAATGAAATAAAGTTTAAAAAGCCTACTTTATTTTTACAAACATTCATGTTCATGAGAAAGAATGAGGTATTGGTAAATAGAGACAACAGCTAATACTGAGGAAGAAAGACTCATGGGGCTATTCCTAGAGAGCAGTAATAGCCCTAATAACAAACATGCCGCCTGGATTTCAGACTTCCTTGTACAGCAGGGATAACAGTCAATCTTGTTTTGCATAGTTCAGTCTAGTTGCTCTATAGTTAGTTCAGGAAGTAAATCATTCATAAAATTCAAATGAAATTTCAACATTCAAATAAAAATATGTGATAACTGTAATCCTTCACTGTTTATTTAGAAGAGCAAATGTATCAGAGAAGACAGGTACTGCACAGCTCCAATTCTCCACTGAGTAGATGAATCAAGGAAAGCCAGTGCTTAATTGATTCTTGGTTTATGGGGACACATTTCAGTCCTTAAACATATACAAGATGCATGCCCTTTATTAGACTGAAGACATTTTATTTTATGGTAAAGCATACCTGGGATTTGAGTGTTGTCAAGGATTTACTTACTGTAGATATGACTAAGACAGAAAAGAAGACAATTGTGTCCTCATCAGTTCATTTTTCCTTGACTTGTAATTGTCTTTTCTCAGTTCTTAAAATTTAAGCTTATGTTCCATAATTTGAAAAAAATTTAAAAAATTGTTGTCTCAATTATGAATAAAAAAATGTATTTGCAAAACTTATCCAAATGAGTTTCCACAAGCTTGGTTCAGCTGTCTTTGTAGATTTCGTTATCATGCTCTTGACCACCCTTGCTCATATATGCCCTCCATTCTCTCTTGAACTATAGACCTACAATTGTGGAGACTGCAGGGGACTGAATTAAGCCCGAGAGAGAGAGAGAGAGAGAGAGAGAGAGAGAGAGAGAGAGAGAGAGAGAGAGAGAGAGAGAGAGAGAGAGAGAGACTGTTATGAAGTCTGGACTATCTGAAGGGGACTTGGCAATAGAACTATGATACAAACGTGGTACATGAGCAAGCTTGATGGAGACCACTCTTTATGTAGGGATACCATCCTCAGTTTTAATATGTGAGAGACAGACCTGACCCTGCCCCCAACCTATTAAGTCAGACTATGTTGACTCCTCATGGGGGCCCTTACCCATGAGGAGAAATGGACTGGGGGTAGGCTGTGCGGAGATTAAGGGAGTCAGGAGGAGATGTTTGAGGGGGAATGTGGCTGAAATGTAAAATTAAATCAAAAAGTAAAAATAAATATGAAAAAATATCCAAACAAAAGTTGTACAAAGCTGAAAAAAAGTTGTAGTCCAATTTTTATTTTTTCTTATTTTCTCTTTAAAATATTCATACAATACATTTGATCATATTATTTCCCTTCGCTCAATAATGAACAACAAAAAAAGCACATACAATAAAAGCCACAAATTCTAATATGTTTTAAATAAGTATTCCTGAATATAAGGCCTTTCTCAGATTGTGATGATTTACCTAGTGTCACTAGACTGACAAAAACTGATTTTCCCTCTCTCAGCAAGTAAGAATGACAAATAGCCTCTTATCTAGAAGTGAGTACTCATAGCCCCCAACATTTCTCCATTCTATAATATTTTTCTAACTTGAAATTATAGATATATTGTGTATACTGTTTCAATCTCTGTGAATTAATATGCACATCAACCCTGTGTCTGGAAACTCCTGCTTCTAAGGAGTTTCCTCATGCTTATGGCTTTTACAATATTTCTACCTCCTCTTCGTCTGCTTAGACCTTAGAGTATTGACATGTATGTCACAGGGTGATAAAAGCATCCTGTCTGGGTGTGAATGCTCCAAGGCCTCTCACTCTCTGCACATTCTCCAGTTGTAGATCTCTATGTTAATTACCACTGTCTGCAAAAAGAAATTGATCCTATTGTGGTTGAACGGTACATTTATCAATGGATACGGTAATATGTTATTATGAATAATCTTATATCTATTATCACTAAGCAGAATAATAGTACTACATTTTGCCTCAAGACCCATAACATATGCAATATCAAGTTTTTGTCCTCATTTACTGTAATGAATAGATACAATAGGCAGACCACTCTTGCACCTTATAGGGTTCTTATCTTGATAAAATGGTGGTTATTTTCCCCTTCCTGTGTTATTTATAGCTATTTCCACCCCTAGAATGCTAGTGCATGTGGATGGACCTTCAAGTTGAGCACTTGCTTGATTATTCCATGTTTGATGAAATGAGGATGTGGTATCTTCAGCAAACAGAGTCTGGTAAATTTGACAACAGTCTCTATTCACCAACAACTTAAAAATAGGCAACTAATTTCTGGTACTTTTGCTTGTTTTAGTAGCTTGTGGTATGTAGTTAAGGTATAGTTACCCTCATTATTTGGCAGTTTATACAAATGTATATTTATTTAGGACTCTTCTACAGTATTAATCTTCTCAATAACTTTTCAAAAGGAATTAGTGTCATTTATCCCTCCCAATATTCCCTCTCAACAGTTTTCTTCCAATTTCTACTCCCTATTTAGTCCCTCTGTTCTAACTTCCATTTATCTAATCATAACACTATATTCTATTTTTTTCCCTCTTTAAGGAAAAGACCTCCTCTTTCTACTGTGCCCTACTAGCTACAATCTATTTGGCTATTCTAAGTGATGTACACTAAAGCTTAAAAGCAACAATCCAAATCTGAAGGGAAACATGAAATATTTGTCTTCTAATACGAGTTATCTTACTCTGGATAATTGCTTCTACCTCCACCCATTTGACTGAAAATTTCATAACTTCATTTATTTAATTAACAGCTGAATATATTCCCTTGTATAAATGAATCACTTTTTCATTATCCACTCATCAGTTGATGGATGTTCAGGCTGTTTCCAGTGTCTAGATATTATGAACAGAGACATCATGAACAAGAAGGATCAAGCAGCATTTGCAGTAAGATTCAGAGTCCTTTGGTATATATCCAAGAGTGTTACATCTGGATCTTGAGGTTGATCGATTCTCAGCTTCCTGCGAAATCTCCACATTGATTTCCCTAGTGGCTGTATCAGTTTGAACTTCCATCAGCAATGAATAAGTGTTCCCTCTTCCACACATCCTCACCAGCATGAGTTGTCATTTATTTTATTGATTTTGGCCATACTGACTGGGTGAGATGGAATTTCACATTAGTTTTAATTTCATTTCCGTGCTGGCAAAGGATGTTGAACACTTCTTAAGTGCAAGATGTTTAGTTCTACATGCCAGTTGCAAATTCCATTTGTTTTCTTGGTATTTTCATTATTTCATTATATATTATTGATGTTGTTTATGTATCAGATGTGTAATTGATAAAGGTCATTCCCCATTGTGTAGACAGCCACTTTGAGTGATTGTATTCATTTTGTTCAAAAGATTTTAGCTTGAAGATGTCAGATTTTATTAACTGTGTATTCTAATATCTGACCTCTTGTGGTCCTGTTAAGAAAGTCCTGTCCTATGCTGATACATTCAAGTCTATTTCCCACTTCTTTCCTATCAGATTGAGGATATTTGGTATTATTTCAAGGCCCTTGTTTCATTTACAAAATGATTTTGTACAGAGTGGCATATACAAGTTTTTTATTCCTTTTAAAAAATAGATTATTCTCTCATACAGTACATTGGAACCACAGTTTCCCTTCCGTCTATTCCTCTCAGAACCTCTCCACCTCCCCTCCCTCTCAGATCTACTAACTCAAGAGATGACAACTTAACAGGACAAAGAAAGACACAATTAGACACAGCAAACACCATATTTTTCATGTAGCTATCTTGTTTTTAAAAGCACCACTAGTTGAATATAGTGTATTTTGTTCAGTACTTTGAGGTTATTTATCAGCAATCATATCCATAGGTATGTGACATTATGGCTGGGTCTTCAATTATATTCCACTAGTTAGTGTGTCTGTTTTTATGCCAATTCCAGGCTATTTTTATAAATATAGTTCTGTAGTAAACTTGAAATATGGGATGCTGATAATTCAGCAATTATTTCTTTTTAATTTTAGGCTATCCTGTATTTTTGTATTTCATATGTAACTTAACATTACCTTTTTAATTCCTGTGAAGAATTATATTTGAATTCAACTAACATTGAATGTATAGATTGATTTGGCAGGATATCATTTCCACTACATTATTCATAGGCATCGTAAGTATAAGAGTTCTTACTAGGTTTTCATACCTACTTCAATTTATTTCTTCAATGTCTTAAAAATGTTATTTTTAAGTCTTTCACTTTTTTCATAAAAATTATCTCAAAATATCTTTTGAGGTTACTGTAAAATATTTTTACATTACTCCTATCATTGGTCCACTTTCTCTTTGTTGTCCACCTCTCCTTTTTCCTCCTCCTCGTCTACTTCCAGATACTCCTTCTTCCTGTCCCTCACATTAAAAAATTCCTCTGTAACTACATGGAAATTTTTCTTGAATATTTACTGTTATTATTCTCTCATAATGTATCTCCAAGTCTCCCCAACATTATCTCTTCCCCAGACCTATTGCTCCTCTGTTTTCATTCCAAAAAGATCAGGAATCCCAGTAATATGAACCAGACATGGAATCACAAGGTGCAATAAGATTAGGAATAAACCCTCATATCAAGGCTTACCAACAAGATGGACATTTTTTAAAGCAAAACAAACCATTCAGAGAAACATAAACAAAACTAATAACTTATCTGTAGAAAAATAGATGGTGGCAATCAAAAAATACAGAGGGTAAAAATATTGTATAGGGTTACTACTTATTGTATTAATTCATTGCTTTGGCTTAGGGACATGCAAAATTAGAACCAGAGATATTTTATATAAGTGATCAGAAATGTTCTCTCTCTGTGTGTCTATCTCTGTCTCTGTCTCTGTCTGTCTGTCTCTCTCTCTCTCTCTCTCTCTCTCTCTCTCTCTCTCTCTGTGTGTGTGTGTGTGTGTGTGTGTGTGTGTGTATGTGTAATTGATATGGTGTCAGCACTTTAGAACTGAGTATACTTGATATCAGGGTCAGGGTCATAGTTCTTAATACAGCTTTCCAATTAAAGACACCCAGGGTTCTTAGAAACCTAACTGATGTTAAGTTGGGCAGGAAAAGAGTCAGATATGTGAACACACCTGAAAATGTAAAATCATGGACACACCAGAAATGATTTAGAGTACTAGTCTTCAAAAATCCTAATAATTTGAAAAAGAAAATAATCAATATATGACATTCTCTTAACTTTCACTCATGTGCTAACCATTAATGATAAGAGAAAGAAAGAAGCAAACAAATCTAAAAACAAAACAAAGCAAAACTAAACCAAATTAATGTAGGGAGAATTAAAAAGGAGAAACTCTAGAATGATACCCAGCATTGCATTTCTGTAGTCTCCAAAGAACTCTTTCCAAAGTATGATAAGTATAATGGCAAGAATAGTTAAAGCAAAGGGTTACTTTTGACACTGTTGATAATCTGACATGCTTTATTAACCTGAATGGTAATATAAAATGGCATTTGGAAACCAATGATACAATATATTAACAATGACATTGCAATATATGAGAGCCTGCCATTTTCCTCATTGGTATACCTACGGATAGGGAATAACCATCCCTGCCTGCTCTTGCAAGGCAAGAGCTGTGATTAAACTCAGCAGGGAAATCTAGCACACAAACAAAAGTCATCAATTTGGAGAGGTAGTCGCTAGCTAAAAGAACAGTTTCATCCAGAAACTCTAAGTATATTAGAGATAATGAATGGTGAAAATTCAGTACAGTCCTATACAGAACTGTCGAAGACTAAAAGTATCTGTCCAGTATGAGAGTGTAAATGAGATAAAGATAATAAAAGAATAAAAAACTTAACTTATTAAAAGAAAAATTGTGGTCAGTTACAAAAGTTTCTTTTCAGCAACTATGGCAGTGTGAACACAGCTGCGTGTAATATCTTCTTCTAGTCTTTGGTGACACTTTACTCATATGTACAAATCCATACACTCCCATAGGTGTATAATTAAAAATAAAAGTAATATTTTGTAAAAATTATTTCTAGCAACTAAGACTACATGGGAAGCTGGTGTGGAATTTCAGAGGAGAAAATAGACAATGGGTTACCCAGGAAGCCTAAGCCTAGCTGTACAACTACCCAACTGTGCCAATTTCAAATTTGTAAATTTTATAGATATTTTATTTTGTGTGAAAATACTTTGTTACATGCTGGGAGAAAGTTATTTGGAAACTCTGCACTATTTTGAATTTGGTATCTGAGTTATCGCTAAGGAGAAACAATAGAAAACAAAAACAGCGGTGTAAAATGATAGCACTTCAGTGACAATTACTCCAAAGGAAGACCAGCCACAAAACTTTCTTTAAAACTTCTTACCATTTGTCTCAAAATTGAGATGTCTTAAAGACAATATAATGGATCAAATTGACTAAACATTTAATATTATCTGAGAACAAATTGAAAATGAACAGGCTTACCAGCTTATTAAATAACTTGCTATGATGTGACCAATTATAGCCATGCATGTCCTCAATAGGAAGGTGACAAAGAAACACAAATTCCCTTCAGGTGTACAAGTGTGGTACACTTGTACCACACTTCTGTGGTACAAGTGGCCACAGAAGCCACTCCCTGCCTCTCTGATGATTTCAGCATGAGTAACCAGAGCAAGTTCTAGCTATTCTTTCATGAGTGTAACAGGCAATTGGACTTGACATACATGTGGCAGTGTAGTGTAGACTCTTCAGCGACCTACAGCTGCAACAGCAGATGCACTCAGGCAGCATAATGCTCCATCGTAGCCATGATCAGTGACTTTAAAGGCTATAAATATACTATTACTGTCTATTGTGTCAAGAATCTGGAGTCTAAATCTGCCCCCAAACCATAACTTGCAATGGTGCAGTCACTAAATGTGAACATACAGGATGGAATGAAAATGTTGAAAAGGAGCCATTGTTCTCTGCTGGATAATCATTGTTAATATTTATAGAACTTGTGCTGCAAGCCCTCTGCAGTTGCTAGGAGAGGATAAATACATCCTTTGTCCTTGTCTTTCTGGGTTATCTTCAAGGAGTGTGAACTACCATGTCTTGAAATACTATTTTGAAAATTTATTGTTACTGTGTACAATAAGTGAAAAAAAAACGGATGTGGATCTCTTTCATACTATACACAAGGATATACTCTTTAGAAGTTGTCTTGCATGTTTCTAGTTTTTCTTCATCTGCGTGTTGATGATTCCATCTGTTTCTTACCTAAATTATCAGAATATTATCATGATCTTATTTGCATACTTAGTGGTATAAGAAATGAAATTAAATGACACTAGTAAATATTGAACAAAAACTAACATGACTGTCTTTTGTTGTGGTTATCATTGTTTGCTTGGGTACTCAGAAAATTGCTTAAATTATCTGTCTATTGACACGCCAGAAAATATGTTTTTAACATGCATATAAGGACATTAATTCAGAATCTCATTTACATGTAATGGTCATTGTTTAAGTTTTCTGCTTGAATGAGCATAAGTGTGGGATCATGAACTGGAAAATAGATAGCCTCTTAGGAGCCATAACCCCAAAATAAACAATAACCCCTTTTTACCCAGCATTCATCAGTTGTCCATGGTTCTTCATCAAAGGGGTGGGATTTTAGAAGTTCTTTCCCAATCTGTCCTGGGTTTTGCTGGACTGGTCTATTGCAGTTTTGACCACCCAGTCAGAGAACCTGTGATATCCTTTCTGTCATTTCCATCGGGCACTGTTTAGCTACAGATTTACGTCCTTCCTCTAAAGATACTTGAGACTGGAGGGGTCAGAGTATGGTTTTGATGCCCCATTTACAGTCTATAAATCCACATTTATTGGTTTATATACAACTAACTGACCCTGCATCATTGGAAAAAAGGTAGATTTGATCATGCTTGGTCATGTTTTAGTTGTTTTTTTAATTTTGTTTTTAAACGTTTTTACTCTCTTAACATGCCAACCATAATTCCTCCTACCTCCACTCCTCCTGTCATCCCCACCTCTCTTCAACCCACCACCATCAACTCCTCCAAATGGATAAGACCTCCGAATGGGTAAGAGTCAACAAAGCTAGGCACTATTGTTTTAATTTTAACTTTATTTTTAATTTTGTTTTTCAGACAGGGTTTCTCTGTATTGCTTTGGAGCCTGTCCTGGAACTAACTCGGGTAGACCAGGCTGGCCTCAAACTCACTGAGATCTGCCTGCCTCTGCCTCCTGTGTGCTGGGATTAAAGGTGTGTGCCACAAAGGCCTGGGTTATTTTCTAAATTTCAAGTTTTATATAATATGCTTTGATCCCATTCACCCCCATAAATCCCCCAAGTTTCACCAGCTTTCCCATATCTATCCAAATTTGTGTTTCTAATAAAATCTTCAAGGCCAATTTGTGCCACCCAGAATGTTCTTGGACGATGGCCAGTTTAACAGGGCCCAGAGTCTTACAGATTTTCCCAATAGCTAACAATTGCAAAATTGCTCCACACCCAGTGTATAATTTTTTTGATATATTACACTTTTTCTTTTTTGTCTTCCTTTTTATTCTTCTTTGTTTTCAAGGATTTTTGTAATTTTTAAATATAGTCCTACTCTGTATCCTGGGAACAGCTAGCCTTGGACTGACTGTAGTCTAGGAGGCTGGCCATGAGCTTATAATGCTCCCTGTGAATCAGCCTCCCAAATGTTATGGTAAACATGTGTGACAACAAATTCAATCTTTTTTTACTAACTGAGATATACTTGACAACTGATTTGGGAAATTTTTTTCATTATACTTCAACTAATGCTACAAATTTCCTCAGTATTGCATACTTTTGTTCGTCATATTCTTTTTTTATTTTAAAGATTGACTTTTTAAAATGACTATGAATAATTTGTATTTATAGCACCTGTGAAGGACAGAAGAATCATTGGATCCCTTAGAACTGGAGTGATATGCAGTTGCCAGCTGCCATGTGGGTGCTGGATCTAAACCCAGGTCGCCTGCAAGAACAGCCTGTACTCTTAACTTTTGATCCATCTGTCTATATCCTGTCCTTCACATTCTTACATGTCTCATTTTCATACAATTCCAAGTAAGTTTTAATGTTCAATAGCACTGTCTTGGTTGCATAAATGCATGTTTGTATTTTGTTTATAAATATTTGGTATTTCAAGATCTATTCATGGTTTAGCTTTATATTGCATTCTATTCTAACTCCTAAAAGAACATGGTTTAAATAAATTTTTAAATATTTTTGAGGTTGTTTTATGTCGCACACTATGGTAATCTTTGTTGAATTTAACATATTTGTTTTCATAGCACATGTGGGGTATTTTTTAGGTGTGAAATGTATATTTAGGAGAATCACTGTGTCAGATTATTGTCACTACTGATTTCTGGTGACTTTAGTACTAGGGGGAGCCTGTTTGTCTCTAAATTACAAGCATATATGTCTATATACATTTTAATACTGTTGATTCTTTTGTTTTTAAAGCTTCATTTAAGATATATATTCCTGAGCCAAGGGTTGGTGGTGCATGCTTTTTATCTCAGCACTCGGGAGGTAACTCGGGAGTCCAGCTTGATCTATAGAGTGAATTCCAGGACTGTCTCTACAGTTTCAATACAAACTCTCTATATTGAAAAACAAAACAAAACAAACAAACAAACAAACAAACAAACAAACAAAAGGTATGCATTCCTTACAGTTTTGTGGACACTTGATCCTGAACCAAGTATGATGGTAGGAACAGAGCAGTACTTGAATCTCCACATTCTAGATGGCCTGAGTTTTATTTTCTAGTTCAGACATTATTTCAGAATAAAATGTAACTCGGCAACAATAAAAACTTGATTAATATGATGATTTTTTTTTTACGGAAAATAGTTTTTTCCTTCATATAATATATTGAGTTATGGTTCCCCTTCCCTAATATTCAAGATACATCCTCTCCTCTTGCATTTGGAGCTACAATTTCTGACTCTCCTTAGGAAAAAAAACAGAGATATAAGGAATTATACTAAGTAAAATAAGGTAAAACAAAACCAAATAATCAGCATAGAACAAAACAAGGCCTAAAGAAAAAGCACAAGAAATAAGTAAAGATGCAGATTCATACATACATAGGAATATCATTTTAAAAAAAAGATTGGAAGCCATTATATATATACAAAGGACCTACAAGATTTTTTAAAAAATGCCTTGACAACATCATGAGACAAAAAAAAAAAAAAACTTTCAAAATTACCATTAAGTTGTGTTTGCTTTGCATTTGCCATCTACTATTGTTCATGAGGCTTACCCATGAGAGTGGTTTTCTTCCCCAGTGAAACTCCCTGGAAAAAAAAAACTAATTTTTAATTTGCAAGTGGCTATACACAGGAGATAGCTTCTGGGATGGGGATGGGGGCATGTGTCCAAGTACTGTTAATCTCTTGGACCTCCTAGGGTGTAGACCCATGTTTGTACTGTACATGCTGCCATAATCTCTTGAGTTCATATGTGTGTCAGCCCTGCCATGTCTAGAAGGCCTTCAGTCTTTTCTGTCTTTCATATTCTTGAGCTTTTTACAATATACTGCCACCTTTTCCACAGATTCCTGAGCTCAGGGCAAGTGATTTGAAAGACACATCCCAATTATGACAGATTGTCTCCCATTCTCTCCATATTACTTGGCTATGGGTCTCTGTATTTTTCCCCATCTGCTGCAGGAGGAAGCTTCTCTGCTAGCTGAGAAAAAAACCATTGATCTTTGAGTATTGATAATGGCATTATGGATTATTTAAGCAACCCAGTTAGAATTTGGGTTTACCCTAGATACTGGGCTATCTAGTCTCAGGTTCTAAGCCACCCAAGCTGGGTTATTAGGAAGCATTCTGGGCTCCTAAGACCTGTGATTCTGAATCCTTCCATGCCTATTACAATTTAACCAGAGCCCTTAGTTTTATGTGCTAAACCTCCTGAAATTTTCTACATTTATTTTTACTTGAGCATTTGATCACACTAAAGTTTTAAAGATACTGAAAGCCCTAACATGACAGTTATATACAAACTCATTGCACTTTGAGTCTTATTTCCTGACAGAGATACTGCCTTCTCAAGTAGCCTGGTCTTTCATGTTTTGTCTTTGGTGAAGACCATTTCATGTTCCCCACTGAGACCTATGATCTTTGATTGGCATTTGAACCTGCTATATATTATATGAGGAAAAGCCTGACTATTCATTTTTTTATAGAAAAGTTTAGCTAAGTGTCCAAGTAGTAACTGCATTAGTAACTTAGCCAGTGTATAAACTGGCTGAAAGTCTTCATGTGAAAAGCCACCAACACACAACATGAAAAATAAGCATTTTTCTTTTTTTATAACCTTGAACATTTCTGAACTCTAGCAATTTTCCAATGAGCATGAGATATTCTGTTTCTCAAAAATATAACTTAAATAGAAAATCACACATTTAATAAATGATAGTTTATTAAAAGTATATGCAAACCTTGATAACTATGGTTTTTTCACTGAATTTTTGGCTTCAATCTCTTCATTATTCTTAATTTATTTTCTGCTTACCCTCATTTGCATCAATAATATTCCTAGTCTCAGGCCCAATTTCTTTTGTTTCCACTTAATCTTGTACTTGACTCTGCTCTCATTTAACTTCCATAGTAGATTAGAAAACAAATGCTATTAAGTAACAAAATTACTATTCTTAGCACTGGATTGTTCTGCTGAAATATTCCCTAAAACCTTCCATTTGTAAGAATCAAAGTTACATGGTGGTTTGATTCCCTATTTACAGCAATGTGGTACTCTCTCTTTCACTCTTCAACTTTTTGTCTTTATAGGTTTGTTTTTTGCCATTTTTGTCATGTGAAGTCACACTATAACCCATGTTGACCTAGGAAATTATGTACTGATCCTGGCTGGCTTCAAACTCATCGTTATCTTGTTCCTCTCCATTCTAGCAGGCTTAAATCTGTAACAGCTACCTGTAAATCACGTGAATGCCACAGATTTCATGTTTGTGATCATTTTTTGTCACTGTGAAAAGAGATTAGAACTGTGTTAGTAGAACAGCTATTACCAAATGCTGTTTGTAGAAAGACGCATAGCTTATTTATTCCACATAGCAGCATTGTTTTCCTAAGTCTGCCTATTGTTAGTGATTCTGTGGGCTGATTTTCAATGTCAATTTAGAGGTCAAATATGGAGAAAACTTTGAGTGAGTTTATCCTCATTGTTTATTCACATGTCATAACTTTTCATTTAGAGGTAATTCTGCCACTATCGTTTTTCATAACAATGAGATCTTGAAGCAATTTATATAAAAATCTATTGTTCCCTTGAGTTTAATTGAATGAGTGATTTTTATATCTACTGTGACAATGTTTAGAAAAATAGCCAATAGACTCCTTGCCGTAGAACTACAGAGTGCTTTCAGGTTCAAGAAACTGACACTCTTGACACCTATGTGTGTGACTCCACAAGTGACTCTGCTATCCATTAATTTATTCCAGTGACTCATCTGAATTGGATAAGAAAGTAAAAGCCAATGAAGACTTTGATGCTGAAATTTGAATGCCATGTAAGTGATAAATATAAACCTCATTTGTTTTCATGTGGCTTTTTACATACTGTGCTATGAGAAGAAGCAAAGTTTTGCCTCAAATTTCATCTTCCCTTTTAGATTCACTTTCTTCCCATCTCTGAGATCTTTACAGACAATAACAATAAGTAGTCTCTCTTCTATGGTCTTAGGGGTTATTCATCCTAAAAGCTTAGAGGTAGAAGTGAATGATTTAATTTTCAAGGAAATATGTGGGAAATTATGCCAAAATATGGAATTTACAAATTACATTATAAAAGAAATTATAGAAGATAAGCCATTATTCCCTTCCAAAGTAACATTGCATTTGTGTTTTATATAAGTTCTTTTCTTAATTGAGTTCTCTTGTTTCAAAAGCATTCCAATTGTGTTTGTTTTCACAATGGAACATAGCACAGAAATTCATTTTCCTTAAGCTCAACCTAGAAAGTGGCTTATGGAGCCTAGCAACAAGGAAGAAAGCATTAGTCCAAATCTCTTCTGTCACTGAATTCTGTGTTCATTTCAGTTCATTTTGAAGAAACTAACTAAACTTATTTTTCTGAGTCAGAAAAAATTGTTACTTAAAAGAATGATCAAATGCTTACACACAAAAAGGAAGCATTCAAAATAATATATGTTACAAATTCATACTTAAACAATTTTTCTCGATGTTCATCTGTAGTTTTCAAAACGTATTCAAAAATAATGTTTTCTGTATAAACTGTGCCCACTTTTGCTTAACAATGAGTCATTATACTCTCTCACCAATCATTCATCTACTTGGAATATTTATCCAAAATACTTGACAAAATTAAAATAACGACTTTGAAACTACAATTCATAAGATTTCCTCTTTATCTTTGCATTATTCTTGTTAGATAGTCTGAGAACATGTGACATTCGGTTTCAAAGGTGAATTCAAATATTCCGCGTTGCCTACGGAGTTAAAATTTCCAACTGGACACAGTCAAACCCAAATCTTCCTGACATAAATCTTCTTCAGAGTGACTGGAACTAAGGAGACTACAGTTCATCTTCTACAGAATGGCCATCTCCTCCATGTGAAAGATTAACAGCCTAGTTAACAGGTTACTTGTTGTTTTGTCTTAAATGCCTTAGGGTTAACGGGTTGCAAAGATGGATTGGAATTCCCACTCACTACTTTTGCAGAGGTCCCAGGTCTGGTTCTCAGTACTCATATGGCCACTTATTCTCACCCATCACCTCAATTCCAGGGTATCTAGAGTCCCCTTTTAATTAACCTTTGTGGGAGTCCACTCATATGTTACACACACACACACACACACACACACACACACACACACACACACACACACACACACACACACACACACACACACACACACATAAAGGAAGGCAGAACTCAAACACATAAAAATTTAAAAACTGTCTTTAATGTTCTTGGGAGAAAGTAAAATATAATGGAGTGGTATGGTACAGGATTAACATATTGAAGTCATATTGTAGATTAAGTTGCTAATTAAGTTGCTAAATCTACAATTATTAGTGGGGGCAGGCACTGATAATTCCTCATTGATTCACGAGGTACAAGGTGCCTATGGAAAAATATAAGAACATACAAGAAGTCTTGTACATTATACTAATAAGTGAGCTTTTGGTGAGTTAGCTCGGGCTCAGTCTCAGCTACCTCTCCCATACTTCCCAGATAGCATGACTCAGGGATGCAAGGCAGCCCTGGTCTGGGCTCATCCAGAGCAATAAATCAAGACAATTTCCCAATTTTTTCTACAGGTCACTCTCATGGAGGGACTTTTTACATTGAGGATTTTTCCATCTTCCACAATGACTGTGTTTTGTGTCAAATTGAGAGAATACTTAGTGGCACAGATATGCTAGGCAGCATGCAGGTTTAGGTTCTCTCATATAAATACAGCCTCAGGACAGCTTTCTGTAGGATACGTGACCACACTCCTACTGGTCAGTTACAGTTCACCTACACATTGTTACATATATTCATTAACTACTGTACTTACATGGCATTACAAAGAGATAACTGAGAAGTATTGACTTGATGTATATAATAGGGATTTCAAATATACTGTTATGAAATTACTTGAAGTAAGGACTTTTACCTGCAATACAAAGGTGAGAACTAAGTGATGTTCAGTTAATTCATTTGGTCACTGAAGCTAAATTTGAAAGGGCTAGAAATATAAATCAGTCAGATATTACTCAAGGTCTAGTTGCAAAAAGGCAATCTTGAATGGATAATTCATTCTAATGGCAAAATAAATAAAGGTGAAGTCACTTTATTTTTAGAGTTAAGGTTCATGGCTGCTGCATATTTATCAATGGGGAACATGCATTCATCATCTCTTTATGACATAAGCAGTTGAAACTTGGCAAAAGGCATTCACATGGCCCAGTTCCCTGGCTGATTGCTATTAATTCAATATTGAGAACATTGTAAAGAGGGGGGCTAATATGTGTTAGGGATTGCTAGGACACTTACATCAAAAATAGTAAATAATTTTAATTGAATTGGATATGCTCGAGCATTTTCTCATTGTTCTTTTTGCCCTAGTAAAAGAATAAAGGAAGGAGTTGTTTGCAATAAAAGACTACATTTATATAATAATTAAATAAATAAATAGAATTAGTTTTAGAGAAATGTGCTTAAATCTCAATGTTTTGGTTAGGAGTTACATAAAACTTTTATATAGTCCTCCACATGTATGAAAATACTTAGAATCAAGAACTTGGTAGATGGTTCAAATTCTTAAGTGCCTCATGTGTAAGTTCTCATCTCTGATCCTCACTTAATGTCAAGTCTGGTGGCACATGTCTATAATCCTAGAACTGGTGGTTTGGAAGAAAATGACAAATCTCCTAAACTCCATGCCCAATGAGAGTCTCTGGCTCAAAATATAAGGTAGGAAAGGATGATAGCAGACCTCAGGTGTCCCCAGGTACTGTCACAAACAGGTTTATGAAAAGATATAGGTAAACATGTACCCAGGAAATACACACACACACACACACACACACACACACACACACACACACACAAACTATTATCACAAAATCTGATAATAAATATCAATCTGTATAGTTTCAGAGATAATGGGAAGCTTGTTTTAAATGAAAATAAAATTTTCTTCATTTGGATGTTAATTAGTTCACTTATTTAATTATGCTGTACTGATGGGACTCAAAATGAGGCCATGGTCATATTAGCAAATATCCCAATACTGAGTTACATCTTCAGCCATAAATTAAACTTTGATCAGCATACGCTGTTCTTTATCAACATATACTTTACAGGTTCAAAATTTAAATGGCATCAGTACTCATCAAATGGATGTGTAGTAAAAGGGAAGATAAATGAATTCTCATTATAAGCTTGGCCCAAATAAATCTCTTGCAAAAATAAGTGTCATTCATTTTTCCTGAAACTTCATTCTGCTTCTCCAATTCTTTCATGTCCCTTAAGGTTTGTCATGTTCATGTATATTCCTTTGTAATTAATTATCTCAAACCTCTTATTTGTGGACCTTAAAGCCTATGCCTATATTTGTAGAGTCATAAGCGATATGGCGGATATGACTTGGGATATGACGTGTCCTAGAGATATATGCTAGAGATAGTGTGAAAAGGAGTTGTTGCCATAACAGCATCATCAATATCATATGAAATCAATATTAGATGACCTAGCTACTCATTGATGCAAGGTCTAGACTGAAAAGTCTCTTATTATATGTGCTTGTGCATGTGTGTTTTAGCTCAAGCCATAGTAAAGAATGACTACAAATGGAGAACCTTCTTTCATTTATGTTTAACTGGAAAAGAAAATGCTACAAATGGGAGGAAAAAATCTGTTGTGAACCTAATATACAACCTAGTATTTACAGTAAATATGTTTTTATTTTTAAAATTGACAGTGGTATTTCTTTTCTTGCTCTCTTCTATTCATCCCCAGACTTAATCTTTCTGGTCTCACACATTCTCCTCTTCTCCCCTTCTCTCTCTTAACTCCCTCTCGACTTACTTTACCACCCCCACTCCCGATAAGCTCAAGAGATCTTTTCCCTTTCAAGACTAGGATACAGAAACCCACAGAGACAGCTGACCTGAACAAGGGGGAGCTCACAGCGGAGACTGACTGATAGCTGGAAAATCAGCATAGGACTGACCCAGACTGCCTGAACATGGGTCTCAGTTAGAAGGCCTGCGTAATTTAAGGGACCCCTGACAGTGGAACCAGGATGTATCTCTTGCGCATGAAAGGACTTTGGGAGCATATTCCCCATGGAAGGATACTCCCTTAATCTAGAGGCAGAAGGGAGGGCCTAGGCCATACCACAAATGATTTGACAGATTTTGATGATCCCTCCTGTAAGGCCTTACCCTCCCTGGTAAGTGGGTGGGGAAGGGGATGGGAGTCATGGGAGGTTGGGAGGGAGAGGGAACTTGGATCCATGTGTAAAATGAGAAAAAATAATTAAAAAAATATAAAACAAATGTCAAATTTCCAAAGAGATGATAATCAAACTTAGCCATTTGTGTGAATGTTCTTGTATCTTTGTTGTATGTGGTGGTTTATCGTGGATGTCAACTTGATCAACTGGAATTAAATCTCTTAAGAGATGGAACTTCGGGTGTATTTGCTCAAGTGCTTCCAAAGAGGTTCAGTTATGGAGAGAAGATCTACCTTGAATGTGGGAATGCCCATGAGTGTTATTGTTGCATGGTTAACTTGCCTGAAGAAAGGAGGAAAGGACCACTCTCATCAAGGGCAACAGTATTCTGTGAGTCAGGTCGTCCAGATGGATAAAATGGAGTAAGTAGAGCAGCACCATTTGTCTCTCAATGCTATTTGCTCACAGCCACACATGACAAGGTATCTCCTACTCTTCTCACATTCCCTTCCTTTTATGCTGGAATGAACTCTCATACCACAAATCCAAAATAAATACTCATTTCAAGTTGATTATTTTCAGGTCCAGTGATCAGCCCCTGATATGTCCTCTAGAGTGAAGAATGTTGAAGCTTTTGATTGTTTACTTACCACAACACCAGCTGTAAAATAGCTGTCTTCCATGTTTAATGGTGATGATAGCAATGCTTGTAATGCCTAGAGAATAATGCTGCCACTAAACTGTTAGTTTCCCGGTAAATGGTCAGTTTTCTACTTGGTTATTTCCCTTTCTTAACCCAATGTGGTAGATTCAGATGAATGATTCCAAGGCCTGTACCATTGGTTCAACTAATTTAAGTAGAAAGCTAGAGGCATTTTTACCTGAATTTAAGGGAATGGCTTCAATTGAATATGATCTTTGGTATACAGACTAGAAATGTAGAAGTGATGGGCAGGTGAATATCATCTGTAGTTTCTACATATGAGTAGAGAATCAGTGAAGATAAGCCATAGCCCACACAGTTCGTTTTATATTTCCCCCATCAAAGCATGCTTTTCCATGTTTACTTTTCGTTTAAACCTTAAAGTTTTGCCTAAAAGTCTGTTCTTGAAAAAATTTCCCTGAGTAATTTTTCTCATGTCAATGTAATTTTGCATGTCATTTTCACCTGGATGGGATTATTTATTCTTAAATCTAGTGTTATCCTGAATCTGAGATATGACAGATAATTAAAAATGTTCCATGAGGTGAAAATGTAGTTATAGGTGCCATGTTAGGAAATACGTTTATATATAGCAAATCTGTCATTATAATTATTGTCTGTCTACATGATACCAATGGAATTGGAGTTGAAGTCACATTCTTTAAATATGTCAGCAGCAGTATAGACATGCTCAACTATGGAGATTATAAAATAAGTCTCTATAATGACTGATATCAGGAATTATATGCCCTGTTCTATTTATGTGATATGACTTTTGACTCCCAAATGACTTAATAATAGAAAGTACAATTTTCTCAGTTACTATACCTATTGCTGTGAAGAGACACAATGACTGTGACAACTCATGAATGAAAACATATAACTGAGAGGCTGGCTTAACAATTTCAGAGTTTCAGTCCATTATCATCATGGTAGAAAGCATGGCAGCATGAAGCAGACATAGTGCTGCAGAGATAGCCAAGTGTCCTACATCTTGTAGGAAACAGGAAGTCAACTGACTGAGCAGTATTCTGCTCACAGAAAACTTCAAATCCCACTCCCAGAGTGACACACTTCCTCCAGCATGGCACTACCCAATCTCAACAAACCACACCTCCCAATAGTGGCACTTCCTATGAGATTATGGGGGCCAATTGCATTCAAACTACAACAGTAATTATTGTCAAATTAACTGTCTGTTTGTTAAAGACGATAGAGTATCTCATCAATTGTTTTGCACTCACATTCACCACATACCATAAACTCTCCGTGTTTGTTCATTAAATGAATAGCTAATGATTTATTGAAAGAATTCTAATACAAATTAAGAGTTCCACTTGTCACATTATATAACTATGTAGATTATATTAATTTAGAAGAATGTTCTCTAAGTTCTATTTATTTAAATTCACTGATTCATTTAATTGCTACAGAATGCTGTATATTTGGTAGTATAATGTGAAAACACCCACACAGCTGTCTTTGAATCTGAAAACAAATGTATGTTTCTTGAACTGAAAATATAAGATGTCAAAAAATGTCAAATATTAACACCTACTCATAAGGAGGCTATACTTGTACTTGAACAAAAAACTTCAGTTGGGGCATTGGAAGTAGTAATTTTGTGAATTATCAAAGGAATATTTTGTTGTTATCCTGAGACAGCTTCTCACTAAGTAGCTTAGGTTGTCCTTAACCTGAACTCTGTATATAGCCAGGCCCAGCTTGAGCTAATCACCTTCCTTTCTAAATCTTTTAAGCAATATGGTTATAGATATGTCTCCAAGTTGAATATTTTAGGTTTTATCTAATACAGGATATTTTTGTTTAATTCATCTTATTACTGTCATGTTACATAAATATCATAAAATACTTTTTCTGGTTTGGAACTATTGTTCTCATCCAGCTCTTTTCCCTAAATTATAGAAAACTGAGATTTGTCATGTGTGAATAATGAAATCTGGCAGGATCGCAAGTTCACACATGTACCTTTCCTCTGTGGTTGCATACTAAAGGCAGTCTCTATTTCAGTACATAGATTTTCAACACTATTCTTATCAATATGAAAACAGTGGCAACTGTTACCAACTCCCATATATACAATGTACATATTTGATATTATGAACTTATAGTAATAAAATTTTTAACCATATCACACATGTACCTGTGGCCATATGCTGTAACATTTTACCACTCACTTTGTTTTACTTTTTCTTTATGAAGGTTAGGTACATGCATAAAGTTCATTATTAAATGAATGTTTTTAAGTTTGCATGAATCAGATCTTTGCAAGTTGTGCCATGGCAAATCCTGAAGGAAAAAAGCAACAACATAAACAAAATAACTCCTTTCTGATATTTAGCTTTGTTAGCTACATTCCAACTTTTAACAAATAAAATATAATAAATCATATAAACAAATTAATTTAATTTGAATTAAATTAAAGAGCCTAGAGGTGTGGAAGGTCAGCTGTGTTTATTTTCTCAATATTTCCAGCACATAAGCCTACATATAACAACTTGTTCCTGACAATAAAATCCATCTTCTAAGTATACATTGGATAATGCAAAGAAAGAAGAAAATCCACTATGAAGGAGGTGGAGTCATAACACATCTGGGTAATAGGCAAGGACAGTATAACAAGCACA
The DNA here is from genome assembly GCA_030556225.1 of Cricetiscus sungorus. Taxonomy (NCBI): domain Eukaryota; kingdom Metazoa; phylum Chordata; class Mammalia; order Rodentia; family Cricetidae; genus Cricetiscus; species Cricetiscus sungorus. The sequence goes on along the minus strand of JANBXA010000491.1, from coordinate 38,899,215 downwards.
TCTCTCATATCATATACTACTATGTGGGCAGCCATGTCAGTCTCTGGAGTTTGAACAGACATAGCAGGTGTATCTTAAAGGGACAGATTCTGAGATGTTAATTTTCAGAGTCTTGCTCTCTTGCTTTTGGCCTATGTTGTTTCAGTGGATAAAGTCTGACTTTATACCAGTTTGGAAAAACAACTTTATTTCCTGTCATGTGCAGTTAATTGATCTCCACTTTAGCTATTTACAGTAGTTAAGTAGTTTTTGCTATTGTTGTTGTTTAATAAAGTGTTTAGTGATTTCACATTCCATTATAAAAACTACACAAGTAGGTTCTATGCCATATGTCCCATATAACTTCTCCACTATCTATAATCAAATTCTAAGTAAATAGTGAATGAAAGGAAAATCAATGACATTTTTAGATCATAATTTCTATTGAAAACACATGGTAAAATAGATTTTGGAACAATTTGCCTGTCTTTGCTTTTGAAGAGATAATGTATCTTGTCATTTGTAAGTTAGAATATGAAATGAAAAAGGCAATTACCAAACCACCTGTCATTAATTTGAAGAAACAAAAAGTGTCTTTTTTAAAAGAAACTTGCTTTCAAAAATATTTTATTGTATTTATACTATTAAATCAGTATCCTGGATTTCATCATAAGACTTCATAACCTTGTAAAGAGCTAATGTTAAAGATTTTGGTGCAAAAAAAAACTATTGCTTATAAATTTGAAAATGACCAAACAGACAAACAAACAAAAACAAAAAAGCTAAAGAATTCTTTCAATAATTGAAGTTGTTTTAAAAGTAAGGTATTATGTAATATGTTGGAATATTATTAACAATTCTTTTGAGCGCAGGAGTGATGGCTCAACATAAACGTCCTTAATGATAAGCTTGATTACTGAACTTGATTCCTAGAGTCAACATGGTTGAGAGAGAAATTTCATGTCTGTCTACATGTTATTTTTTACTTCAGTGTATGCGAAGTGGCCTGTGAATCGCTGCACTTACACACACACACACACACACACACACACACACACACACACACACACATTGTGCATACAAATAATAATAATAAATTACACTTTACAAATCAACATTTGAAATAGCATGATGAATATATGAAAAGTAGTAGCTTAAATGACTTAAGATGAAAGACAGATGACTCTAGTTTAAACATGTTACATGGGAAATGTGAAACCATGGTAAGAGTTCTCCTGGGGACAGTTACCTATTCCAATCTGTGTATTCCTGCTGGCCTTAGGCTGCTTGTTCAAGAGAGTTTCTCTTTCCCTTTTTAGTAAGCCCTCTGTTCTTCACCCTTCTCTGTGCCCTGGGAATTTGGCTTTTAATGATTACATAAGTTTCTCTGTCTTCTCTGTTACATCTTGTTTGGCCAGTGGGAACCTATGCAGTAGATCAAGTGAGTAGGAAGAGGATAAGGTCATTGTCTGTGTGCTTGAGCTGCGTCCCTGTAGATTCACATTGGAACACTGCCTTCCTCTCCTGAAGGCCAAAGCTCTTGCTAGTTTAGTGACTCAGTGTGCTGCTTTTTTGGCTTCAGTAATTGCTCTATATCCTTGCTGCTTGAGCTTTAAAGTGAAACCAATTTCTATCTATTGCTAGCTCTGCACTTTAGTTCACTCCATTTGTTGTTTGCCCTGAACCCTGTTTATTGCTCTGTAAATAGTCTCTCAAATTACCAATCCGTGTGTCGTCTGATTATTGCCAAGACCCTGACCGATACAGAGCACTGTGGTTGCCTAAGCAAATGCCATGTCATTTATTTATGTGGGCAAGAAAAATTCACAGCAATAAAGACTTAGACAAGCCAACCCAGTGCACTTCAAACAGCATTATTGTTCTTGCATTATTTTCATCATTATTGAGAAATCAACAGACTTTATTTTAAACTAAAGAATAATAAATAGTAATTGCAATGTCATCTTAATACCAAAAGTCATGAACCCTAACAGAAAATTCTCTTCATATCACAAGAGATCAATAACTGCCTGGTGTAAAATAAATCCAAGGGGATAGGAAGTTACTAGTTATCCATTATAAAAAATAATCATGTTTTAGAGTCAGTAGCCTGAACAGAACCAAAATGTATGAATGTGTACTTCCTAATGACAAATTAAGTGTGGGACAAGGTACAGATGACAGTGTTTTATGAAGAAATGTGGTTTAAGTGCTTTTCTACTTCCTGCTTGTGTTTCCATGCTCTTCATCCTCCTATTCAGTCTTTTTACTGCTTGTTTATAGACTTGCCAAATTAGAATAGTTGAGAAGACATAAGAAAAATAGAGCAACACTAACTGTGGGAGGGAATCAGCACAATGATGCAGGAACTTCAATGCACCTCTTAGTTATAGTGTGTCGGTATAGAAGGTGATTACATATAGGCTTTTGTCTCTGCTAGATGACTTTATTAAAATTATTTATTAAAATCATTCTCCTAAATGCAGTTGATACCTATCTACAGGAGTCATCTCAAATTAAGTAAGATTTCTTCTAATGAATTTGGAGGAAGTTCTAAAACTGAGAAGAGCTAAGGACATCAGGACAAATGAGTTTCTAGGGTATCACAGGATAGCCTCCAGGGCAGGCCATGGTGAGAAATAAAAATAGACTTATGAGAAACAGGTACACAGGAGTCTCTAGAAATCTGGGCAGAGTACTTTTAAGTCATATTAGGAAAGCATCCAACAATCGTCAACTTTAGCTAAGATGGACTCTGACTAGAGACGCGCCAGTGGCAAAGCTCAACTGTTGAAGTCAACCTAACTTGTCCCACATGATAGACATGGTGAAGGCTGAGTTCTCAGCTTTCCTAAGGATGAGAATTCCACTAGGATTTTAAGGAGCTATAATGTACAGACAGCACAAGCAAAGGCTCTTTGCAAAAAAAAAAAAAAAAAAATGTTTCAGAGAAGAAATGTCTCCTTAGAAATGATAAATGTTTTCCAGGAGAGATACATTGAATTTTAACATATTTAAAATTTTTTGTTGATATTTTCAACATGAGTGATTGAATTATATGTATGATATTATACATAATCACAAGGATAATTGTTCAGGACATGACTGATATTTTTAATTTAGCAGCACTTTCCAGTACTAGATTTTATGATGGATTTTAAAATAGATTGAAGATAAGAAGTGAAAACATCACTCCTTTGAGTGAACTTATAAAATTATAGTTGATCTTTTAATAAATCTTGGATACTAAGACTATTTATCAAAATCAAAAAAGGCATCACAAAATAGAAGATAAATTAACAGAATATGTGAACAAGTAAAGCTTTAAATTACTTGGTTAATCACCCAAATTTCTCGGCATCTTAAGAACTGCACGTTTATAAATTATAAAGTTTGATAATTATTATTATCTGCTAAAGGAAGCACCATTGTACCTTTTGCACATAAAGAAACTGAGTCAGAGAGTTTAAATAAATATACACTCAAGATTGTGAAGATATAATGTCCTCTGTTATTCCTGACTACCAGAGACTATCTTAATTTTCAGGTGAATATGAAAGTTAATTAAAATGTCTACTGGTTCACTTCTGAAATTTTTAATTTGAAATGTAAGCAGGCGGCCAATACCTATCATCATTTTGTTTCCTCCAATTTATGTCTTCATTGATTTGTACATTTTATTTAATTTACTTATAATTGTCCATAGAGGCTACATATTAGTACAGCAAAAAATAGCATAGTCATTACATATAAATAGTGGAGATAAAGTATAGTGATGACACCTTCCTGAAGCTCTAATAATATGGATGACAAGTTGTAAAATACAATGAATATAGTGTTGCATATTTTGTGCACATTTAGACTTAGGTATTCACTCTTATTCAATACACAAAGGTTATGCATCTCAGCAGATCCCAAATAGTGAGCTCAATGGATGGATTAATTCTAAAAGAGGAAGGCTGAATATAGCATTGTTCAAATTTTCTTCCATATACTTTCACTGACAAAGTCATCATGATTTCATTTTAAATATAAAGGGAGAAAAAGGAATTCAAAACTTATTGGCAGATGTTGAAAAGTCAGATTGTAGAAGCTTTGGATGCAAGTAGGGAATGAATCTTTGAGTGTTTCTAGACTATCATACCGCATCTGTAATGAATATAGGCAAAATACAATACAATAACCAAAAACAGAATAAAGAAAATAACAAGGAAACAAAAGAACCCCCAATAAAAGACAAAAAAATGTAACAAATCAAAAGGACACAGTAAACTTTGCAGTCCATGTTTGTAGCTTGCTGTTTTTCTGCCAGGCCATGCACCACCGTTCTGGCGCGCCGGCCCAAATAACACTCAAAGACTCTGTATTTGATACAATCCTGTGGGCCAGTGACTATCATTGTTAATGGGCTAGCTCTGTCTTAATTATTAACCCATTATCTAAGTATTTCCAGGTGGTGATCTTATCAGAGAGCTGCAGCCGGCGTCTTGCTTCCTCTAGCTCTACATGCTGACCCCTCCTAATTACTGCCTCTTTCCTCCTTTTTCCTAGCCCCGCCTATCTTGCTTTCTCATTGGCCACAGTACTTTATTATGAGATACACAGTGGGTGTGGTACAAACCTGGATATGCCTTGTTCATGCTGCCTCTTTCTTGGTGCCCTCCATCCCCTCTGTATCATGGTTTAATGTTAATCAGGAGAAACAGATAGGCTGAATAGATGTTTATTCAGGGAGAAATAATTTACAACATAGTCAGATGGACATCAGCAGGTTTCTGAGCCCAAGGATGCCTCCAGATGTTCTCCTGTCCCTGTGATGCAAGCAAGAGAGCTCCCGGAGCCCCCTCCTCAGACATAGGTTCCCCCAGGTAATGTTCACCCCTGTTTCCACCCCCAATGGGCATGGTCAGTGTCACAGATGCTGACAAAGTGAGTATCTCACTATAACTCTGGCCCTTACAATCTTTTAACTCCTCTTCTGCTGGGTTCCCTGAGTTCTGAGGGGGGAATGAATTGATGATCACATCCTAATTAGGCCGATTATTCCAAGTTTTCTCATACCCTGTGTAATGTCTGACTATGAGTCTCCTTATTTTCTCCCCATCTGCTGCAGGAGGAAGCTTCTTCGATGAAGGCTGAACAAGGTCACTGATCTATTAATATAGCACAATGTCAATAGGAGTTATTTTATCACTATATATTTTGTTTTTCTGTTTTTAGACCAATATTACTTAGTTTTACCCTAGATCTTTGTGATATATAGTCTTGAATTCTTGGACACCCAAGGAGTGTCAGCTATGAGTCCATCCCCGTAGAATGGGCCTTTGGTACTCCCACAAGCTTTGAGCCACCATTGCATTAGCATATCGTACAGGCAGTATACCATTGTAGACAAAGGGTTTGAGGCTATTTTGGTGTTCATGCTCCTGTTTTGATAGTGCTCAGAGGACCTTCCTTTACCAAAGATACTGAATGCATGTGTGAATGCTGTATGTAGATATCTGCTTGACTTCTCCATGCTCAAAGAGTTGTGTAGGTGTCATCTACAGCAATGGGACCCTGCTATCAGTGTGTTGATTTGCATATCAGGGTAATTGTGGGCTCATAAAATGAATTGGGCATTGTTCCTTCTACTTATCTTTTATGGACTAATTCAAGGAACATTGAATTACTAACTCTTCTTGGAAAGTCACATAGAACCCTGTGCTAAAACCATCTGGTTCTTGGCTGTTTTTGCTTGGAAAAATTTTAACAACCCATTCTATTTCACCTGGGGTGAAAGGTTTGTTTAAATTGAGTATCTGATCTTAATTTAACTTTGGTAGGTATTATGTATAGAGAAAATTATCTGCTTCGTTTAGATTTTTCAGTTTGATGGAGTATATGTTTTTAAAGCATGGCCTCATGATTCTTTGTATTTCTTCAATGTAGGTATGTACTGTTATGTTCTCCTGCCTCCCTACTCCTCCCTCTCTTCCTCCCTCTCTTCCTTCCTTTCATTCTTTTTTTTTTTTACTTCTATGTACATGAGTTAAAAATTTTAATTTATTTTACTAATTCTATGAAAATTCCATATATGTATGTTACATGTCCTGGCTGAATTAAGGTCTGACCCCTCCTGCTTCTTTTGTTTTTTATTTTATATTTAATTTTTTTTGCTATTTATCATTGACAATTATTGAAATACATGTATTCACCAAACAAATATGAATTATTGTATTTCATAGATGTTTAATTTCAATTTCATTATATTAAGTAATGAATAAGAAGACTCAAATAATGTCATATTGCCCATGCAAATGTAGCTTGATTCAGTGCCAAAAATGACAAACTACAATAAGCACTAAGGATATTGCTATATTCATTCTACAAATATTACTTTCATTGGAAAAATTGTGTTTTCTCTGTGTAGTAACTGTTGTTTGATTTATTGTTTCTGCCTTTCCTTATCTTCTTGAAAGTCTCTTATACAATGCATATTTGAAATATTGTACAAATGCTTATACACCCTTATAAAATATTTGATGTGTTTTTATTGTGTTGAAATTGGACTATTTTCTCTATAATATATACTGAGTACAGTTTCCCCCCTCTTCACTGGGTTCTGCTCTACCTCTCATCTTTCTCATTCAGATTTACTCTCTTTCTGTCCATTGTTAGAAAAGAAAGGGCTCTAAGAGATAGCAACAGATGTAAAATAAAATATAATAAGATAAAACAAAATCCATCACATTGAGGTTGGACAAGGTAAGTCAACCAAAGGAAAAGAACCCAAAAGAATGGATGAATTTGTAGATAGACACAGCTCACATTTGGTTTTGTTTTGGGCTGTCTTATTTCCATGACTAAAAGTTTTGCTGCATATAGTTGTCTGGGCTGGTGGTTGCCATCTGTGATCTCCTAGCAATCTGTAGCACACCTGTCCGTCCATTCTGGTTTGTAGTCTCCGTTGATAAGTCAGGTGTAATGGCTCTGCTTTCTCTTGTAGCTTTTAAAATTCTTTCGTTGTTGTTGATGCTCTGCATATTTAGTATTTTGAAAATTATGTGGCAAGGGAACTTTCTTGTCTGGCCCAACCTTTTTGGTGTTTGGTATGCTTCTTGGATTTTAATAGGCATCTCCTTCTCTAGGTAGGGGAATTTTTCTGTATTATTTTGTTGAAAATACATTCTATGCATTTGACCTAGGTTCCTTTTCCTTCCTTTATTCATATTATTCTTAGGTTTTTTTCTTTTCATAGTGCTCCAGATTTCCTGGAAGTTTTGTGCTAGAAGTTTTATACATTTAGAATTTTATTTGACTCATTCATTTCTTCATTCTTGTTGTCAATGTCGCAGTGTCTGAGATTTTTTCTTCTATCCCTTGAATTCTGGAGGGGAAGCTTGCCTGTGCGGATACTTCCACAGTGCCTAAAGTTGCATGTATGAATTTCCCTCAGGGTTTTTTGTTGTTGTTTATGTTTTTGCTTATTTTCTATTTGAGAGCAATTTTATTCATGTCTTTCCAGTATTTGTATTTTCTGCATTTCTATAAGGAATTTCTTCATTTCCTCTTAAAAGACCTGTACAGGCTATTTTGAGGTCTTTTATATGTGCTTCAGCTATTTTGCAGTACTCATAGTCCTGCTATGGATCAGTTGATAGGCTCTAGTGGAGACATATTGTCCAGGTTGTTATTGATTGTGCTTTTATCATTGTGTCTAGGCATTTGGGCTTTGGAGACTGTAATTCTAGGTGCTGATAGCTGGCCTTGATTTGTTGGGTGGATGTTTTGTTCCTAGGCTTCTGTTTCCTCTCTGGTTCTTAGGAGAGTGTGGTGGCTCTGTGTTACCTGTAAGAAAATCTTCTGGCGTCCTGATAGATGTGGGCCCTTGGGGTTCCAGATAAAATGTATTTCTGGGTATTGGGACTTGTAACTTAGAAATGAAGATGGGATTGAGAAGGTGAGTGGTTCATAAATGGGAGAAAAGTAGGGTGTTTTACTAACATTTGCTTAGTTAGTCTCCTGGCAATGGGGACAGACAGTAGGAGAGGCCACAACAGGAGGTCTACCATAGAGTATAGATGAGACTGGCTTCCTTGGACATAAAGAAATGGAGTGCCAGAGGTGAAGATCTGAAGTTACTCTGTGGCTTCCCAGGGAGTGATTGCATGAGCTGTGGCCCAAATCAAAGCAATGAGCCAGGGGTAAAGAAGTTGGGAGGAAAAGATCTATGCGATTTACTGATGATGGGTCTGGGTAGTGAAGGGAGGCTGTAGCAGGTGTTATGTTTTAGATCTGGGAATAAGACTGTCGAGGAGCAGAGAGAAGATCTGAAATTAGCCAACCTGTTTCTCTTTCCAGATAGCCTATGGGTTCCAGTGGATTGCCTTGAGGATTAGTGGACAGGTAAATACAACCAGTGAAGGTAAGAGGGAGAATGAATGGAAATCATTAGAGATGAGGTGGAAGGAAAGCTGCTAAAAGTATTTGGGCACAGATCTGAGGACCACTCTAGAAGGTTGGGGTTATAGAAGAGGTGGGAGAGGTGGTGAGCACAGCTCCCAGGGCTGCTGGCAAATGTATCTCCAGCCATGATGGATAGCCAGCAGCTTAAATACCCTCTTTAATCCTAGCAATTTTTGTTTTTAGCAGATAAAAGACCCACGACCATAAAAAGGTGGAGATATACAGTAAAACTAGGTTCAGGGGAAGAACAACCTCTAAAGGATTTACAGTGTGCTTAAAAATACATGTAGGCTTGAGAGACAGAGATAGAGAGAGAGCGAGAGAGCGAGAGAGAGAGAGAGAGAGAGAGAGAGAGAGAGAGAGAGAGAGAGAAGAATTGATAAAGTCCTTTAAAAAAGCAAAAGAAAAGAAATAGAGTAGCTGGGTGTGGTGATAGTACCTTTAAAAGCAGCACGAAGGAGGCAGAGGCAAGAAAATATTTGTGATCTCAAAGCCAACCTGGTGTAGGGATCAAGGGCAGTTCTAAATTACACAGAGAAACCTTGTCTCAAAAAAAAATGAAAAATAAAAGTAAAATAAATAGGGTAATTTAAAAAGCCACATAAAGATGGAAAATACACACAGGGTCTGGATACTGCATGTTTTTGTGCTGTCTTCAAATTGATTGCTTAGGAAGGAGTGACAGCTGCTAAAAGACATTGGATTAAAAATGTTGCCCGATTGATCTAGCCCATAAATTTTGAAAATGCTTTGACTTCAAAATTTATATCTAAGGACAGTTTACTTTGGAAAGGAGATTTTGTTTTTGTTTCCACACAAAACAAAAATCTCTGGATTCTCTGGATTCCTACCAGACTACTATGGTTTGAACAAACAAGACACCCTGAAGCAGTGGCCCAGGTGATCCAACATGTAAACCAGATGAAACCATGCAACCTCAGACTACTACAACCAGGATTTGGCCAGATTTCTGGGTTTTTTAAGGATCCCCATGGTCTTAACAGCACCCCCAAACAGCAGTCATCAGTTTAGAGAGAATAATGCCAAAATTTCAAATATTGTTTATAAATGTTTGTTTTCATTTAAATGGGGTTGGCTATATTGGTTAATGAACACAACCAATCTCTACAGGAAAAAAAAGTGGTAATATAGAAATAAATATTTTGTATTGGTTTAGATTTTGATTTATTGATATAAATTTAAGGTCAATTTGCTATAGGTATATTTCTCCTCTAGTTTAGGTGTTGTGTTTATGCAGCTTTTTAAAATGTAATATATAAATAAATATAGATTGTAGTCACCTATAATAGTCAAAACTTAGATTTTCTAGCTGTACAGAGATATATTTCAAATGGACAGATATTCTTCAAACATTTCAAAGAACTACAGAATATGGCATTTTAGGTTTAGGGTGTTTCATGACAGCAAGACCAAACTGCTCTTTGCAACACCAATTACTCCAGAAAGGAAGATGGACAGTGGAGAAAGCATTATGGAGTTTGTCTTTTACATGGCAAGACTAGTATTTGGGCAGGAAACTTCTCTTGTCTGGACTGTTTGACTTTATGTTGTTCAAACTGGAGATGTAGGACCCACAGGAAAGTAACTGCTGAATTTGACAAAACAAGATAGGACAGTCCTGCAGTGTTCCTGCTTCATGGAAGAGTCTGTCAGACATTCTGCAGAACACAGAAAAAAATGACTGAAAAATTGCCAATACAGGTGAACAATTTGAAATTTTCTATTTTACTGAGAAGTCTGACAGACACACTATGGCCTATGGGTTAAAGAAGGATGCTCCAAGATTTCAGAGAAACTTTGGGTGACTGTACAAGCAGTGGGATGTCTCTTTAAATTCTATAGTTTATGTATTATACTTCTGAGGTTGTTGATAGAGTTGAAGACAAATAGTTATGGTTTTCTTTAGTTATGGATAAAAGATTAGTTACATATAAACCTTTAGACTCACAAATGTAAGATAGATGATAGAATATTTTCAATAAATTTTGCCCAATATTAATTGACTAAATATTGTTAACTATAGTTTTTACTTGATAACTGTTTTGTTATATATAATTTTACTATGTTAAAGTTAAAACTTTTCTGTTTATTTAGACAGAAAAAAGGAGATGGTGGGGGATGTTCTTCTGTATATATGCTTTACTTATTGGATGAAGAATGAAACACTTATTGGCCAGGAGAGGCAGGAAGATAGATGGCGCTAGGAGAAGAGTAGAATACTGGGGAGAGAGGGCCAAGAGGAGAGGCCATGCAACAGAGGAAGAAGTAAAAGGTCCAGACTCTTCTCGATAAAATAAGACCATGTAGAATTACTAAGATTGATAGATATGGATTAATAAAGAAGACAGAGCTATCCAGTAGAAGCCATAGTCATTGGCCAAAGTATATAAATTAATATAAGTCCTGTGTGTTCATTTGGGGATTAAGGGTGGCAGGACCTGGCAGGAAATAAATCTCCATATTCAGATTGGATTAGAAGGATTGTGGGGAAAAATGAATATCTGCAGTTAGCATACCCGCTTCTACTTCTAATGCAGTTTTATAGACATTTTCTTGATTTTACGCAACCTAAGAAAATAAACCTAGGAATCACAGATGAAAGAAAATAGATGATATTTGTCTTTCTGAGTCTGGATAAATTCAATTAATGTCAGTGTCTCCAGTTGCTCCTGTTTGCTTACAAGTGACAAGTAAATCCATTGAGTTTGAAAAAGTTGTGGTGTTTTTTTTGTGTGTGTGTATATACCTTTTTTTTTTTTTAAGTTCCTGTGTGATTGGAGACTTGAGATCTATCACTTAGCTAATAAGAGGAGTACTGTAATGAACAGAGATGTCCCGGAGTCTCTGAGACGTGTTGGCTTGGGGTACTCGAGAGAAGTACCCAGAGGGTACATCTATAATTTTCACATCTATAGCAGCTGGACTAGTTTACATCTGTCAAATTCGTCCAAAGAATTTCCTGGCTCATCTTTTCAGAGGATCGATAGTCTGACTATTTCTTCTAATTCCCTATTTTGTCACCCTGTTCTTTTGTTTGTTTGTTTGTTTTATTGTAGTTCTTGTTGTTGTTTTAATGAATTTGTCTGGAACACATTATAAATTCTTTTCTCTCTTTCAACTACTCTGTAATATTATTGTGCTACTATATTGTTTTATATTTTCCATATGTCTTTACCAGTGTGCTCCAAGATAAAGTTCAGCCAGAGAATAAACGAATTCCATGCTAGTATGTTATATGTTTGTAACATAAAAATGGAACCACACTGT